>CM031235.1:175577741-175942741 GCA_018340775.1 Taxus wallichiana var. yunnanensis
ACAGGTAAAACACACAGAATAATATATTAATTGTCTATATTCTTGCTATATCAATTACACAATGAATTAGGCTAATTTATAGCCATTACTGATAGACAAACCAAGATATCTATAAAATAGGAACCCATACAAACAAATAACCCGTTAATAGATTTACGAGTACAACAATACTCTAAATAATATATTGTTGAAACAATATATTCTTTCAAACCTAATATAATGTAAACATTAACAATTATTTTCCTAACATGGATGACCCACTCAAGATTGTTTGTTTTTATTAAAAAAATAAGTAACTTAAACTTATATATATATATATATATTGAATTAAAATTTGGAGTTTAAACCCTACGAATTAAAATAAACAACCCAAAAAATTTGATCTATGAAAGATCCATTGTTGAAATAAAATGAGAAATTTGTAGATCCTCACATGGATCAAATGAAAACCCTAAGAAAAAATGGATTGAATATATATACAAAACAATTTTGTGATCAAATACGAGAATATCAATGGACTAGAATGAGTTCTCATTTGGAGTGAAATTCTCTCAAATATTCTTATCTGTGCTCCATGTGAGCTTCCTTCTTCCACATGCAACCTAGAGTAAAAAACAAAAGAAAACATGTGCATTCAAATGATTTGTGAGAAGGGAGAAAGGAATCATGAAATTTAGGCTAATGAATATCCTTATGATATTTTAGGGTTATAAGATCCTATGGTGGAGATCTAGCCTATCTAAGGGCTCACATTTTATTAGATTTTAACTTAAGTCTTATAAGATGGCTCTTACCTTTTAATTAAATAATTAAGACTCTATTATGGATGTGTTTTAACCCTTTAAGCATGGTTCCATTTAGGAGATTAAATGGGACCCATGTCCATCTAATCTGTTGGTGGGTTTCCCGTAACTACCTTACCATTTATTTAAATCCGTTTTTAGTTGCAAAATTAAATTAATTTTTTTTTCTTCTTTCTTTCTCTCTAACGTGATATATTATATCACAACTATTTATAAGTAGCTAAAACATGTTGATGTGATAATTTTAATCATGAATTGTTATGGTAGTTCACCCTATAGAGATTAAATTATCACCGTTTGTTTTAAGCCACCTTGATATTCTAAAATTGCGTAAGTGGCTTGGGCCGTTTCTCCATTCTCGTTACCTATTTGATCTTTGAAATGCATTTCCGCTTTATTTTATTTCCATGCCTTATACGTATACCTTTTTAGAAAAATTATTTCCATTATTATGACTTTATTATATCATTGTCGGGGATAATTTTGTTATTGTTTGGTCGTTTTAGAACTTGTGTTGAATGAGGCACAATAAGATGGATCCCAAAGAAGGATATTTCATGGGCAAAAGACACTCATGAGAGAATTTGAGGCATCATAGAGAGGCCTCCATAAAATGGACAAGGATTGGAAAAAGTGTGGAAAAAGCACAAGAAAAGAAAGGATTCATGGTTGAAAGAGTCGGGACTATTTACGAATATAATCCAAAAAGCTATGTTATCACTCATCAAAACCGCTTGAACAGGGCCTCAAGTTTTTAATTACCTTGGATGTTAGATACATGGGCATTCTAGGACTTAGACAAACCTACTTTGAAGAGGAAGATGCATGCAATAATTAAGGGACGCATGAGATAAAGAAGGATTGAGAGCACAAGAAGATGAGCACAACAATGAGGGCACCATTGCAACGAGACTAAGATGTTGTCTCAAAGGAAAAATTGTAGAGAAATAGAAGGAAATTTTTCTAGAGTGTACATGAAACATGGTGCACCAAAAGAAATAAGAGGTTAGTGAAAGGTCTCAAAGGGGAAGAGTGTGTGGAAGAACACACCAAAGAAAGGAAGCACTAAAGGCATGCATGGTAGATAAAGATCTGCAAAATTGTAAAAGATAGTCATGGAGACAAGCGATCAAGGTGAAATGGGAGAAGTGGCATGAAGTTACAAAAACATGCACGGAAGAATGGTTCATAGATCAAAGATGGCATGCGATATTGGATGTATAGAGCGAAAAGAAGGACAAAAGAATTGCTCGGGAGAAGATGGAGATGCACATGAATAAGAGTGCACAAAAATCGGATGGAGAAAGAAAAGGAAGGATGCATAAGGAATAGTTTCCTAAGGTAGCACATAAGTATGAGGAGGTGCAAAGATGCATAGGGAGAGAATTTTTTCTGGAAGCTAAAGGGGTAGAAGTGTGTAAAGAACCACTTTGAAGGCACAAAGAAAATTAATGGAAGTGTGTGAGGGTCTTAGAGGAGGTCATAACATAAGGTGAAGATGTAACAAAATCACAAGGAATGAGGCCCCAAAAGATAAAGATGCGGTGATAGTTGACGAAGAAAAGATGGAAAGAACAAATCTACGGGTCACATGGTTGATGGTGACCGAGATGATGGAATCATCGATAAGGATGACCCAACAACCAAGAGACACAATGAAATGTGATTGGTTGAAAGAATATTGTGTGGTTAATGGAAATAAAGAATCCATATTCAAATTCAAAGTCTGAGTGGGAAAAGTGGAGGAGCCATCGCAGGGGAGAGAGAAGTGGGAAAGATTCGGGTGCATAGTTATAAATAGAAGAGGAGCGAATCAAGTGGAGGTTTATAAAGGGCGTGAAAGGGAAGATGTGTGGTGGTTAACACCAAAAAGGGGTCAAGCTATTTAACCAAAGGGCCAAGTAGAGTTATTCAACTAGTGGAACCGAGTAGAGAGGTCGGGATCGAGTAATAGAGTCGAAGATATTTTAGTTAGCTCTAGGAGGTACCAACAATTGTAATATTCCATAGAGGTAAAATGTTGTAGATTTCATATGGCCATTTGTAATAATAGAAGAAAAATAAACATTTTCTTCCCATTGCATTTAACTCTAAAGAAATGACAGACTTGGTAAGTAGTTGGTAGAGGCCACGTGTTGTCGAGGAAGGTAAGCATTGTCAAGTATCAAAAAAGCCAAAGTCTACTTGCTTATATATAGTTGAAAGGAACACTATTTCACTTCAATATGTGGGATAACTACATGGTATTTGAATACCCTTAAGGGTAGTGATATATAGGTATTGTAGGCATTCCTCAACCCAAAACACTAACCCCTTTTATAGGACTTTCAGGGAACTAGGTTTTGAGGACTAATTTTGACAACTTACGTGCATCTTTGGAATCCTAGATCACGCATAGAGCTACACATTCTAAAATCACAATTTTTACAACCATAAATTTATTTTATGGATTGGGAATAGTCTATGTAACATAGTACAAGATCAACTAACATATTTTCCCTATTGGTCATTTTTATCCCAAAGTAAACAAATATTTAGCTTCGAAGATGAACCATCTATATCTATATTTTTACCCATAAATTGCCAGTTTCAAGTCCATATTAGTCATTAAAGTATAACAAAATCGAAGTGCACTATATTCTTATGATTTTACTATATTTAGTATGTTCCTTATTTGATCAAATTTCTTAAGCATTAGTGTTATTCAAATATGTATATGAATGCTTAATTTATTAATCTAAATATACATCATTTCTAGATTCCTATCCTAATTATGGTTTTATATATATATATATATATATATATATATATATATATATATATATATAATTTACTTAGAGTGAAATTATCTAAACCCATTTATTGATCTAAATCTACCTAATAGTGATTTTCCCAAATGCATCATTTTTCTCCTTTGTCAAACATTTTGTATTTTAGTGCAACAAACATAGGTCCCCTATAGTTTCTTAATTTCAAGCTTATCATGATGGCTCTATTCTCTCTATTGTTTTGCCTCTAGGAAGAAGGAATTGCATTTTTATTTTTGTTTATATCATGGTTATTTATGTTTACAAAGGATAATCAATCAAAATCCCCTCCCAAGCCTTACATTATGAATACTTCATAACCCCACACTCATGCTAATAATCATGCCACTCTTTCTCGGCGTTTTGGTGTCCACCATCCCACTCACAAGTTTTATGCTTTCAATCAACCAAAAGGGATGGTGCATTCACTCAACAATTCATGTTTTCATAGACAATTTGTAAACTCTGTGGGAAGTGACAAATCTTATACAACTATATTATAATCTATTCAAACATTACATAAATAATTTTAAAAAAATCAAGCTATTAGTATAGAGATAAAATCTCTCAAGTATGAGATTCCACATTTAAGGAATCCAAAACATGCAAGTTTAAACCACATCTACACACATTTTTGGGCCTTAAAAATGTTCATCCCAAGTATGGGTTAGGAAGCAAGATATATCTATGGAAATTACATCAAAAAATTCATTTAAGTCTAATGGGTCTTCAAAATCAACCTCTTAGCATATGTGGCCTTATATATCAACACCTTATTGCACTTATCACATAATTTTGGGACATCACACAAAAATGTGTTGATATTTTTGTTACATTAGGAAAATACTTGTTAATAGTTTTCCTTTTCATTTTTATTGTTAAATGGTTTTCAAGGACCATACCCCAAAGTACAAAGGAAGGATGAAGATCCGGATGAAACAAGACACCAATAGTGGTTTTTAAAAAGTTGGGACCACACCCTAGAAAACAAGCCCTAATGCCGGATAGAATAGTTAAAAGTAGAGGCAAAGAACAATCACGCGACATGAAGCCAAAAATAGCCAAACTACTGACATCGAATAGTTATACATGTACACAAAACTAGCAAAAAGACCAAAAATAAGAAACCTAGAAACATTCATTTGAGATATTTATTAAAGACCTTTTTAACCCCCTCCATGGTTTAAACAGATTAAGTGCGGTGTGCTGAGATGGGTCCTTGTTACTTGAAGAGATTGTCATTTTCTTTTCTTTACCTCCTTTCCAAATCCCTAAAGGAATATCACTGAGTTCACAAACCTGTTTGACTTGAACTTCGATGAAGTCAAGGAGGGTCTTATACATAGAAAGGTGGTCAATTTGCTTGTTTATGATCTTATCCAAAGTCTCTTCCATATCCTTCTGCTTCTTAGCTATTTCTTCAATTTTTCCTCAATCATAGGGTTATAGTCAGGGGCATGCTTGTCTTTAGCCCCCACATTGAGTAAAAATTCCACATCCTTTCCAAGAGCATTGATACTCTCTGCATGTTTATTTACCTAGGCCTTTAGATCATGAATGGTAGAAGGCTCTTAGGGAGTTTGGCTAATGGACAATAGACTCTCTGTTATAGCCAAATCCTTGTCTTTGTCACTACTTCAGAGAACACTTTTGGTGGCGAAGGAGAGGGAGGTCTAAAGTTTTTGTCTTCAATTTATGACGTAGATGTCATAAAAATAAAAATATTGGTGCAATATAAGGATAACTCCTGGTGGAGTGAAAATCCATGTTGGTGGGAGTGGAAGGCCATGTTTATTTTCCTTTTCAATTGGATACATCTACTAGACATCAATAAATTATATCTCTCCTTCTACAATTGAGAGAATAATTATAGTTGAGGATTCATTTACTAACATATGAGAGAAAACAAAAAGGTTGCATTAAGAAAATTTCCAAAAGTAACAAGAAATAATACAATAGGCATCAACACAAAAGAAAAGTCTAGAACAAGAACAAATTGAAAATGAAAAGTTCCAAAAGGAAAAAATGGAACAAGGTTGGTTGCACAAGTCACATCAATAATTTTTACTAAAAGAAAAGAAACAAAACACACAATTACTAAAAGATAAGTTACATAAAAATTGCAATGCACAAAAAAAGAACATTTCAAGAAAGGTTTTCTCAAAAGAAAGCATAAAAGAAATATATACCTCTGATGGATACCACTTCAATAGAGGCAAAACTCATTTCCAAACATATGGCCAATGAATATCAATGTTCATAAAAATCCACACATGACTTCTAAGTAACTAAAAGCGTGCGATAAAACCAAGAATGTTTCACATTGTTATAAAAAAGTACAAAACACATAAGGAAATAATATTGATTACAATTATGGTTACAAACAAAAATGAAACAGTTTGGATAATATTATTTCAAATCATCAAGAACTTCTTGTTCCGATTGATGATGGATATTACATTGGAACTCCATGGGCCCATCCCTCTAATGAGGTCATCACCTAGTTTTTCTTCCTTTAAACTCTCAAATATTTGAAAAAAATGAAAATTCCAAAATGTTCAAAAAAAAAAAAAGACCCGAGCATGAATTGAGATTTACAAGTGTTCTACTTTACATATTTTAATTACCATATGACTTGGTATATATCATAATCTAATTTTTCTAGACACATATGTGTCTCATGCGATATGTGTGCATGGTGCGGGATATATAGGATCATATATGGCTTTGATTTTGGAATTTCCTTTTTCCCATTGTGTTGTCCTTATTAGGGTAACTTCTTTCTATACAAATCAAACTATATAAGTTTATATATTTATATTATATTTATTATCTCTTTCTATTACTAACACATGTATTTCTTGTGTTCATGGCTTATATTATCAACTATATACAATTTTTTTCAAGTATAGTTTATGTAGTTAATTATAGAAATTTCTAGAAAATGCAAATCACACGGTGGTTCCAAAATTGAATTATGCATGGTGACATAAAATTCAGTATAGTTACATTTAATTTTGTTACAAATTCATGGTACATGATGATTGGTTCAATTTTATTATAGAAAACATTTTCCAAAAATTTTATTGGCATATGTCATTTTATACTACAAGCGTAATGGGGGCATGAATATATTGTGTTCCCTTTTGATTATTAAATATTATCAATTATTGTGAGTGTGGTGGGGACATGAGTATACTTCATTCCTTTTTATCATTCAAACTTGGAATCTAGATCTACCTACAACAATGTGGTTTAGTTTAAATGGGTGATGTACATCAGGTTTAGTGACACACATCAACCTTTGTATTATTCCTAGTGAACATATGATGGTTCCCCCTTTTTGAATGGTACATTTTGTATTACTCCTCAAATCATGAGTGTTGTGTCTATTATGCCCCCAAACTCATTATCTATTTTTTGTTTTACAAATTTTTGATTGATCACCCCCAATTATCCATTTGGTTATCCATAATATCATTCTTCATGTTCCTTAGCTATGGGACACAATATACTCTAAGTGTCTCATTAGGATGCCTCGATCTTCATAGGATAATTTGTTTTTACACATACATGTGAACTCCATCCGTGTTATTTTTCAATTTCAAAATTTAGATTTAGAGTTTCAATTTTCAATTTAAATGGACATTGACTACACTCTTGTGTTACGAGTTTTACCAAGGACATCTCTCAACCACTCAAGAATTTGAGAAAATGAAAAGTGTGTTTACACACTCAAGTATGCATTTCCATTAAATAGTAAATTTCATTTACTATATTAAAAGGGTAAATGTAAACACTCAAAATTGTTCATTTGGCACTTCATAGTGTTGGTTTTGGATCTTATCCTTTATATATGATTTTTGTCGATAAATCAAGCTCAAATTCACTATCATATCCTACCCTAAAGTTTAAATTGAGTATTATCTCTCATTCCAATTCCTAATCACATATAAGAACACTCCTATCATTTAAAAACACCTTAAACCTCCTTTACGGACCTCTCGAGATCATAAAATCATATTTTTACCTTAGAAGAAAAAATGTTTTAGTAGGGATATGATTGATTGTCAATATTGTCCCGTCTTTAGGAAATTCTATCGCTATCCCTCTAACAAAAAAATTTAAATGAATATCTCTCCATGAGCCAAATTTTCCTTTTTAGGTCAACCTTAGTATAACATTACGCTTAGATTAGTATAAATAAAAATCAATCCCACTCATTTATTCATCTAGTAGTCACTTGACACTCATCAAGAGCTCACCTAACACATATTTACACATCAAGAAAGCTTCCTTAGAGTTATTTTTATAAGACTCTTTCATTAATCACCATATTTTTTTGCCCCAACCTAGCTTATTTTGTTTGCTCGGCTCAAAATTGGCTAAGTATGAAGTTGGATGCGGAAGGTGTCCACGTGTCTCATTGGCGCAGTCAGGGCATAAATAAAAAGAAGAAAGGATCTCAAACTTGTGTCACATTGTCCATGTGTCCCAATCCCGATAAAGGTTTCCCGGTGGGTTAAAAAGTCAAAATCATAGTAAGGATGCACAGGGCCTCCACGTGTTGCCTAAGTGCACTTTCAAATAAAAAAAAGAAGAAGCCTCCCAAACTAGCACATGTCCATCACATGTCTCTCGGAGTGCGATTCATGGGATCAAGTTCCAAAAAAATGCCTTCAAACAAGCATTCACTCTCCACGTGGTGGAAAAATATCATCACCGACTCAAGGAGGGACATTGGGTGAAGTGAAAGAAAAAAAATATCTCAAAGGTAGTTGAGATATTGACCTAGAAGAGAAGATCATGTAAGAAACATTGAATGCTACTAGTAGAAGCTCTGATTCTAGATGTTGAAGCAAGACCCAAACATCTATAAAAAGATGTTTGATCCAAGCTAAAAGGGGGAGGAGCCTTTTAAGAAAAACTAACAAAAGTTTTAAAATAGATTCAAGGTTAGTTTTTGTAATAACTAGCCTTAGCAAGACTACATTATAGAAGAAAATTGTAATTTGTGCCACTTTGGCCTTATGTATCATTTTCTCCATAAATAAGAGTCCTTGTTCTATGCACTTTGGCTTTCATATTCGAGTCTTTCTTTTCTACTAAGTAGTTTTAGATAATTTAAGAAATCTATCATGTTATGTGCCCTTGGGTTTTACCTTATCTATTATCTGTGTTTGTCATGTTTTTCATCTCCTCAGATTCTGATAAATCTAAGGTGTTTCTAAAAATAGGTAGATCATGCTTTAAAGCTCTTCAAACTATTTTAGATAATCTCGTAGGTATCTCTCTATCTCTTTAGGATCTATTATGGTGCATCACCTTAGTTAGTTTTACATTTCTTTTAAGATTTCTCCTAACCCTATCTCACACTAGAGAAGAGAGCCAACTTCTTTAAAATCTGGAGGTTACCTTAGGGCACACATCCTACTAACCTAAGGTATCCAACGACTCTGATGGTTCATCTGTAAGGATAATTGTCAATAGTTTTCCTGGCACGCCCAATAGTGGGACTCGAACATCTACACATCTGGATATTTCATCATAAAAAATATACTAATTCTAGAAGTATTTAGTTGGTTTGCTCTAGTCTACAAGACGAATGCAATTGAGGGCAAGAACTAGGGAAGAAGGTGTGTTTGACTATTTACTATATCCACCTCGCAACAAAAGAGGTAGATAGATCTAGAGATCCCCGTCTCCTCCAAACCAGACTCTCTCAACACCTCCACTAGGTAGGCCCTTCACATAGTCAACTAGAACCCTCAGACCTATTTTTATGGCTCACCTTCAAGCTCAGCCTCTAAGGCAGTTCATTTCATGGAACCAGGGGAGTCCACTCATTTTTCCCATGCCCCCGGTGGTGTGGAATCCTATCCCAACTAACGCACTAAAGGCATTGCCCAAATTTAGTGGAGAAGATTTCAAAACTCCGGAGGAACATCTCTAGGATGTAGTAGAAATATGTGTGGTACATTATATTAGGGAGTAAGATGTTGCCTTATGGTTGTTAGCCACTTCCTTTAAAGGAAAGGCTTTGGATTGGTATCGATCCTTGAATCCTAATACTATCGGCACTTGGGACCAGTTAGGAAATGTGTTGGTAGCAAGATTCAACAAAAAGGGAGATAGATCATCACTCCTACAACAACTTATCAACATCAAGAAGGGCCCATAAGAGCTAATGACAGATTTTAACACCAAGTTCCATAAAACTTGGCAAAGGATTTTAGTCCTGGAAAGGCCACCCGTAGGTATGGCTATTGTTTTTATTTAAAATCTCTAAACTCATATATTTTTGTAATGATTCAATCATTGGGAGGAGATTCCTTACCGCAAGCCTATAATATTGTTGTCAAGCTGAGAACAATTTAATAGATGCCGGGAAACTTCCCCAGACCCTTTTTCCAATATACCGTGAGATAGCCCCCTTCCATAAACACACGGGAACCAAGCCCCTACTCAAGCCCTATACATCCTTGTATAACTACCCATTTGCTCATTCAGCCCCAACTCCCACTACCGCGCCATCATCTTCTTCTCCTGAAATGAAGAAATGAAAAATATTCTAAGAAATTTTTTTAATGAGATAGTAAATCTTAAAAGGAATCAGGCAGCCACTTATTCAAGACAAAATTATCAAAATTATCAAGGTGGTAGCCCACATATTCCCTCAATATAGAATACCCAAAGACCACTCTACTGCGTAGCCATCTAACGAGTTAGTGTTTATACCAACACCACTCAAATTGTTCCACCTAATAGTGGGAGAGATATGGTACTGGCCAAAACCATTTGGATGAAGACCCCAAACACGTGTTCTTCCATTGTAATAATTCCCACATGCCAAGAGACTACCCCCAAGGGAACTTACAACAAAAGGTGGTTGAACAATGATCAAGAGAAGGCTATGATATGGATACATCTAGACCTTATCAGTCCGTGAGAGTCCAAAATGTTGCTTTTGTCACACAGATTCAAGGGATGTCCCTGGAACAAGAAGCATAGATCACACCAGAGCATGCTCTTTTCTCTTGGGTAGAAGGAGAAGAATTTGTATTTACAAATGAAGCATTTGTTTCAAATCTAGTTCAGTTTAATTATAACACTCGCTTTAAGAAAAGGATCATAGAGGTTGACACTTTGATCCCAAGCATGACTTAGCAAGATGCAGAAAGAGCCTTCAACCATCATAACCACATCACCACCTATCACCATAAAATAAGCTCCAAGAGGAAATGTTCATAACCAAGATGTCCCCCACCCCACCAGTGAGGGAATGAAACACCAGTCATCATCTAAATTATTTCCACTTGGACGAATTGTGGTCCAACAACTCAAGAAAGCACCAACTAACGCATCCTTGTGGGTAAGCATCCAGAGCAGAAGGAATTGCTCCAAGAATGCACTCAAACCAAATGATGATCTAACCACCTCCGGCAAGGAGAAGGAATGGGTAAAAGCCACCCAAGTCTCAATGGAGGCAGTATTGTTGAATCAAAAGGTAGAGGTGAGTAAACCAAGTCCTAACCCCTTCTTTATGACTCTTATCATAGGAAAACAATTACTACATAATTCTATGATAGACTCTAGTGCTAGCACTACAGTCATGCCCAAAGCAATTGCAAGATGCCTTGGGCATTAAATATGAACCCTTGAAGAGGGGAGTCATGCAACTAGATGGGAAGTATGTCCAAACCATTGGGGCTATCAAGGGACTCCCATTATAGCTCTATTCCTACCCGAATATAACCATCTGTAGGATATCATGGTAATCAATGTCCCACCAATCTTTGGACTTTACCTCTCTCATGATTTTATAACTAAAATTGGAGGCTATATGTCTCTAGATTGGTCTCATCTGATTTTGCAAACCAAATATGGGTCTAAAATGAAGGTCTTGTTAGAACCCCTCGCCAAGGAGCACATAATGGACCAGGTGGCTTTAGGCTTGAAGCTTCCCATGCTATGATTACTAGGGAAGAGGAATCATGCACGGAAGATGGAGACCCCCCAAGCTACGGTAATTTAGCCAACCTTCCCTCTAGGTGATCCTTTTGGGAACTTTGACTCCACTGGTTTGGGCACTTATATCATTTTCAATCGAGGACTCCGTGATCCCTAAGGTGGCAAAAGGATATGATAAAAAGAAAGGGAATCCCTCTAAATATTCCCAGATATGGACCCTACATTTTGATGGGGCCAAAAGAAAGAATGGCTCAAGAACCGAGTGTGCTTATTGTCCCCAAGTGGAAGAAAGATACTTAGTCATTCCATTTCCAATTCTCTATACCTGTAATGAGGAGAATATGAGGCCTTGGTGCATGGTTTGACTACGGCCCAAAAAGAAGGCATTAAACAGTTGAGAGTCTTTGGTGACTCAGAATTGGTAGTAACACAAGTAAGAAATATTGCCGCCACAAAGAATCCTAGGATGAGATCCTATCGGCATTAGGTATGGGATCTCATAGATTATTTTGAAGCTTTCAATATCAAAGTGATTCCCTGAAATCAAAATACGGAGGTTGATAGGATGGCCTTGATGGGTCACAGTTTGACCCAATTCAAGATTTGATAGAAAATGAGAACACCATAAAACTAGTCATCCATCCTACTATCCCTGACAACTTTGATCATTGGCAGGTCTTTAATAGTGACCGAAAGATCATACACTTCCTTCAGTAGTCTGATCAATTTGCAAACCGACTCCAACCCAAGATTGAGGAAGCATATGGAGATCAAATTATCCAATTGAAGAAAATAAACTTCCAAAAGGGTTAATAACCCTAGAGAGTCTCTTTGACTCAAACGATGTTAGTTTGATCGAAGGAAATTTTCAGCAATAAAGGAGGACTATGTCAAACTAGAAGTAACTAAGGAGAGATGACTAAAAGTTGGGAAATCGGTGACTCAAAAGGAGAGAGAGAGACTCATGGCCTTATGTCATAAGTATGATAAGGTGATGGCTTGGATGTATGATGATCTACATGGTTACAATAAAGACATCATTCAACACACCATTGACCTTGAAGAAGGGACTAATCCTGTGCATAAAAAATAGAGGCCCGTGAATCCAAAGATAGAATCCCTCATGGCTGAGGAGTTGAGGAAACTACTAGAGGCTCACATAATATTTCCTATCAAACACACAATGTGGGTCTCCAATTTAGTCCTAGTAAGAAAGAAAAATGGTGAAATCAGGCTCTGTGGATTTCAGAGATCTAAATAGGGCCTCCCTAAAGGATCACTACCCTTTTCCCTCTATGGAAAAAATACTACGAGATAGTCGCAAGAAGCTAGAGATGTTTTCTCTCTTTGGATGGTTTTTCGAGCTATAATAAATATGGCTCACAGAAAGGGATCAACACAAGACGACGTTCACAACCAAATGGAAAACTTTTTCTTACGTAAAAATGCCTTTTGGACTCAAAAATGCTGGGGATACCTTTCAAAGGGCCATGGATTCCACATTTGGATCACTGATAAACAAATTGATCCTTATATATCTCGATGATCTCACGGTGTTCACCAAAAAACGGTGGAGAGCACTTCGACGCCTTAGAGGTTGTATTTAAAAAAATTCAAGAATTTGGAATCTCCTGAACCCAAAGAAATGTGTCTTTGAAGTGCCCCAAGGAAAAATCCTGGGACATATTGTTAAAGGAAGGAATATCCATTGATCCTGAGAGAATTAAGGCCATTCTAGAGCTACCCTTGCCAATCAATAAAAAAGTAGTCCAATCTTTCCTAGGAAAATCAACTTTGTCAGCAAGTTCATTTCGGACTTGTCCAGGATGATCCACTCGATCACTCTCATGCTGAAAAAGGACCTCAATTTCAAGTGGACCTTTGAAGGTCATCTGGCCTTCAAGGTGATAAAAGAGGTTGTTACATCCACCCGGTGCTGTGTAATCGGACTTCTCAAAATATTTCATTATGTATGTATACGGGGGTAAGCATAGCATAGCATCTATACTGACACAAAAAGGAGAGTCACAAGGAGAGGAACATCTGATCACCTTCTTTTCAAAGACCCTCCATGACTATGAAACAAGGTACAATTTTGTAGAAAGATAGGCTTATGCCATAGTTAAAGGCTTGAAGAAATTCCAACACCTTGTCACTCATAATAGAATCCAGGTCATGGTGGCTCACTCAATGTCAAAGAATACATAATGGAGGGTGAGATAACCGATAAAAGAGCCAATTGGATTACTAAGATCCTTGAGTATGACATTGAGGTAAATCCCACAAAGCTTGTAAGGGGTAGGGGTCTATGTCAATATTTACACATAGACTCCATGCCCCTAATTGAAGATGAACACGAGGAGATACTATATCTCCAAGAAAGTAATTTAGATAGTTGGGTCTCAGACAGGGTCTATTTTATGTAGACCAGGGAGTATCAAGCCATCTCCCCTTGAAAAGAGGAGGTATTATAGGAAACAAGGGGCCAATTTTACTATGATCAACAATTTCCTTTTTAAGAGGAATTTTAATGGAATCCTGCTGAGATGCCTGGACAATGAAGAAGTTGAAAGAGTCTTATGAGAATTACATCATGGGAGCTCGGGAGGCCACTTTTCCACCCAAACTACGCCATAAAAATCCTGCAAGTCAGGATACTTTTGGCCAATCCTATTCACTGACAATCAAGTAGAGGTAAACAAATGCAAGGTTTGCCAAGTTTTCACCAGTTTTCTAGAGAAATGCGTGACCTTGCCTCTCAACCCCATCCTAGTTGAGGAACCCTTCGCACAATGGGGTCTGGACTTCATTGGAATGGTTAATCCGACTTCAAGCGTCAGCCATAAATGGATCCTCACAAAAACCGATTACTTCACCCGATGGGTGGAGGAGTCCCCCTTAAAGAGGCCACTGAGAATGTAATCCTAGGACACTATAGGATATAACTAAATGTTGTGGTCCCCCCTGCACTATCATATCAAATAATTTTAAGGCCTTTTTGGGAGCCAAAGTATCTAACTTTGTGGTAAAGCATGGGATCTACTAAAAGATGTCCTCCAATTATTACCCATAAGGAAATGGCTTGGTGGAATCTAGCAACAAAAATATGATCAGACTCATAAAGAAAATAGGGCATGAGTGTAAGAGATTATGGCATGAACATATCAAGACAACCTTATGGGCTGATTAGATCACCCCAAAGCAGATCCTGAAATTTTTCCATATGAGATAGTCTATGGGAAAAGCGTCGTAATACCGATTTCCTGTAAATCCCTACATTACAACTATTAAAACTGAGATAGAAGATAATGAAGAGATACAGGTGAGACTCATCAAGCTCGTAGAGCTCAGAGAAAGCGTAAATCCTCTCATGAGGCCATGATTAGCCACCAACAGGTGGTCAAGACTTGGTTTGATCAGAAGACATCAGAACCAAAATTCCAAGTTGGGACTATGGTTTTGAAATGGGATGCAAGAGGCTTTAAGCTGGGAAATCATGGAAAGTTTGACCCATTATGGATGGGACCCTTTAGAATCAGTGCGCATGCAAGAAACACAATGCGTTTGAACTTGAAACTATGGAAGGTGATCCCTTAGCAATTCCAGTGAATGAAATTCACTTGAAACCTTTTTCTGTAAGTCCCTTCGTAAAAGGGTTGTATCATATGTATATTTTTCTTTTCTTTGTTCTTTGCTTTGTCTATTTTATCCCTTTTTAATAAGTGTCTCAAACATGTGTCCTTTTGAATCCCCATTCCCATTTTTAAATTTTTTGGAGGGTGTACCTCCCTATTTCTCCCTAAAATTAATGACCCAACAACTTCCTTAACACTTAAGAGAAAATATTTGGATCAATACAAAATCTCTCGAAGAACACATTCGGTGCTTAAGGTCATTAATTAGAAAGGGGTCATTGTGTGAAGTGACCCTGTTTTTGTGCGCAAGCCATTACTCTCCAAGTAAGGGTGGTTATTTAAGACATTGGGAGCATTAACAGGCCCATTCCAAATGTTAGAGTATTTTGAATCGATTGTCGAGTATCAGAGGTAAAGGAATTATATCCTTCCCTAAATTCAGAGAAACCCCATGCAACCTCCAGCTCTGCACCACCACCAGAAAAATCTTACGCAAGACAACCCATTCCCCCTCATCCTCTACAACCAAAGTTGAGATTCCCTGATGGAGGGTCTTGGTTCAGTGACTCTATTGTGATTTTTGACCCCGTTAATGAAGTATTCGATTGGGTCCTCAATAAGAAGCCCAAGTATTTGAGAGAGGCAGCCTTCGCCAGGTTTCTCAACCTGGGAAATTCTGAATCTTTCAACTCTAGAATCTAGAGTACGATGCTCACCCAATACATGGTGCCTCTCATGCACCCATACCCGAAACTCATACAGATGTGTGTGGACTATTTCGATTCAAGAACCCATACCATCTAGGGAAGAAACTTAATGGTGGTGATTACACCACAAGCTATCCAAGACATGTTGGCTTTGACTCATGACCCAACGGCTAGTTTCTATGATATGGCCAAACTCCAAAGTTTCTAGGTGCAATTCCAGAATAAAGCTTCATTCCTTAATAAGGAGCTGAGACAGGAAAACACGGGCGGTTTGGGGTTGTGCAGGATTTCCATTCCATTGAAATCACTTTTAGCAGATTCTCAGGATGCCTGTTCCATGTTGGCATTCATCTTTGGGAAAGATTCAGATAGAGGCATTGAGGATTGGCAGATGACAGACCTTATTTTGAATGAGGTATGTCACCAAAGAGCAGACCTACCACTTTGATTTTCACTAAATTCATTATGAAATCTATTTGCGACCAATTCTCGGTGACCTTAACTTTTAGGTATTCATCCTATCTATTCCATCTCATTCTATATCAAAATGCCCAATATTTCAGTCAATTCATGACTCTGACTCTATGGGACATGGAGGTGGATCCTCAAAAAATCATTCCAATGTCTGCATGGACCCATATATTGTCCCACTCATTGGATGTATATGAATTCTTTAATTCTTTTATGGAGCCTCTCTTACTGAGATTGATCCTAAAGGGATAAAAAACATATGAACGACTTGATACAATCTATCCTCGTAGACCCCCTACACCCCTGCAATTACTTCTTCACTAGAGGACACTCCATGATTCACTTGCATGGTTTCAAAGAAGAATCCTTTATGATCCTTAGGGTCCTCTCAAGTTGCATGATGGGCCTCAAAATAGCTAGGCAGTCAGTGCTCCTGGACATTGAGTTTGGCTCAGGCTGAAAGAAGAAGACACTTTTTATATCCCCTTGAGCAAGGAGGAATCCATGTGCTTAGAGAAAGGTGGAGCATAGCCTTACAAAGAAGTTGGCTTCCTATGGGTTTTCCTTAATTTGAGACTCATTGAGGTATGACCCAGATGAGACAAGACAATGGCCATGAATTTGGTTCGTAACATGGTCTCAAAACTCCTGTAAGCATGAACCAAGGGAATTTTTGAAGCAAGGTGGAACCCCGGGAAAAGTTTCCCAACATATTTTTTGAGCTCAAAGACATACCGACCCTGGCTTTGGGAGGCATTCCACCAGGTCAAGTACAAATATGACCCCACTCTCACCATGACTAAGGGACTCCAAAGCAGCCTAAAGAAGAGAGATTGGAATGTGGAAAAATTGAATCCTATTGGAAATATAGGTAGAATATTGGCCAGACCACCCTAAATTTTGAGGTTGTCTCTAGTGATGAGATGTGGGAAGATTTTTGGGACGTGGATCATACTTCCGATGTGGAGAGAGAGAGGATACGGTCACAATCATTTTAGAGCAATCCATAAAATCAACCACAGAATCCTCCGGTCCCCAATAACAACAATTACATGTTCCACCTCTACCTTCCATTCCCAAAGCAAAATATTCCAGTCCAAGCTCCCATGCCATAGCCAAGCCAATCATCCCCTTAGGCATGAAACCCATAGAAGAATCAGCCTCAAGCCCACCGTCCAAGAAGTTGAAATCAGTCTTGGCTCCTACTTTCCTCCTCCTCCTCTCCCTCCTCCAGGGGCTCCATTTCAATCTCCCCCTTCACCTCCATTTTCCCCTTCTAGAAGTATTCCCTTTTCTGTATCTCCATCACAAAATCTCCCTCCTCCTGGTGCCCCCTGTTTCTCAACTTCCCTCAACCATCCCAACCTTCTCCCCCGTATGGTAACAGGCTCTTCTACAGCCTAGTGGCTTCGATGCCCCAACCACAAGTTATAATTCCTTATGGTCTTCCACCTAGGTTCCCATTCATGGGAGGAATGGTCCCTTCTTCCTCTGAATTTATGAGTCAAGCCGAGTCTGCAAGGCCACTTGAGACATCCAAAGGGAAAAACAAAAGAAGAAAGAAATGGGTAGGAGAAAAAGCATATGTGGTCATTATATGACCATCAGCAGAGCTCCTTAACAATCACTTGAATCATCCCTCAAACATCCAAACCCATGGAACAGATGTAGCAGATGATTATTCTATCAGTTTTGTAGCGGTCAACCTTTCTAAGTTTGGCCTCAGGATAAGGTTGAATTAATGAATGAGACAGCAGCGGTAGTCACTATAGACTACCTACTGAAACTCGATAATTAGATGAAGAAGGTGCAATCTATCCTTTAGAGGGAAGAGGCCACTGTAGCTAACCATGAGGTCGAGATAAAGGGAAAAGGTAAATAAATCAACCAGCTCCACAAGGATTTGAAGGGAGCCCCATCACAAGAGGACCTTGTGGTTTCTCGGGAGGAGGCTAGGAATCTAGTAGCCAAACTTCGCACATCGAGGCCTCGGTCAATTCACTCACATAGGAAAAGGAGCACTCCAATAGATGTTTGATTCAAGAAAGGTAGAGGTGGTGAAAATCCAAGCCAAGTTACGTGTTGTCGAGGCGGAAAAGGGAAGCCTCCAAACAAATATTAAATCATCTGAGGATGTGGTCAAAGACTTGACCCGAAAAATGGGACAATCCCAAAGGGGGAATTATAAAATTAATACATGAGCTATATGCTTCTTGTTGTGACCAAATTTCCACTAAGGAAATGGATTTATCCCCACACTTGATTTATATTTGATGCTCAAGGATTGTGCTCTAATGTGGAAACCATCACTTCCACCATCCATCGCAGTGTCTGCCAAGGTCCCTGAATCAATGCTCTTGATACAAAAACTTTATGATGCTTCAGACTCTACCCTTCAAGGGGCAAGGATTACTGACAAGTGGCTGATCATTGTGAAAATCAATGAGATTTTGAGTTGTAACAAGGCCTCTATCAAATGTTATAATCTCTTTAGTGCAGCTCCACCAAGGAATCAAAGAGAGGAAGTAGAGCATCAATGAACTAGTTCATTAGGCTTCCCTTCCCCCTTCCCCATTATTCTACATTCCTCACAAAGGACCAAATTCAACAACTCCTATTATCAAATTCCAAGACAAGACTATCTTTTAGTATTTAAAGGAGAGCTCTAGTGTTGCTGAGGTGGAAGCCATTTTAAACCCAATCGTGTAGTTGGAGTTCCGCTTACATGTAGTAGTGCAGAATCTCCAAAATTTCTCACATAAGAGATAATCGAGTTGGATCGAGCCTTCCGGAGCCTTTGAGAAGGACCTATCCAATAGAAGTGGAATGGCTTAGATATCAGGTTGCCTTGCAGCATCTCTGAGTGGCATTTTAAAGCCACATTTTGATATTTTGAGGCCGATGAGATTGTCAGATTCTTCCATGGCTGGCACGGAGTCCCTTGGTGAGTCGCCATAACTGTAGAGTTCTTTTTATAAGACTCTTTCATTAATCACCATCTTTTATTTCTCCGGCCTAGCTTCTTTTGTTCGCTCAGCTCAAAATCGGCTAAGTATGAAGTTGGATGCGGAAGGTGTCCACGTGTCTCGTTGGCGCAATCGGGGCATAAAGAAAAATAAGAAAGGCTCTCAAAATTGTGCCACACATTATCCATGTGTCCCAAGCTCGATAAAGGTTTCCCTATTGGGTTGAAAATTCAAAAGCATAGCAAGGATGCATAGGGCCTCCACGTGTCTCTTGAGCACACTTTCAAATAGAGAAAAAGAGGAAGCCTCCCCAAACTAGCGCGCGCCCACCATATGTCTCTTAGGTGCAGTTCAGGGGATCAAGTTCCAGAAAAGGCCCTCAAACAAGTGTCCACTCTCCACATGGAAAAAAATATCATCACCGACTCAAGGAGGACAAGTTGGGTGAATTAAAGGAAAACACAAATATCTCAATAGGTAGTTGAGATATTGACCCAAAAGGAGAAGATCATGTAAGAAAATTGAATGCTACCAGTAGAAGCTCGATTCAGACATTGAAGCAAGAGCCACGAACATCTATAAAAGGACGTTCGATCTAGGAAGAAAGGGGAGGATCCTTTTAAGAAAAAAGATAGAAGTTGTAAAATAGATTCAAGGTTCAATTTTTGTAATAGCTAGCCTTAGCAAGACTCCATTATAGAAGGAAATTGTAATCTGTGCCACTTTCGTCCTTATGTATCATTTTCTCCATAAATAAGAGTCCTTGTTCTGTGCACTTTGGCTTTCATATTCGAGTCTTTCTTTTTGCTAAGTAGTTCTAGATAATTTAAGAAATCTATCGTGTTATGCGCCCTTGGGTTTTAACTTATCTATTATTTGTGTTTGTCATGTGTTTCATCTCCTCAAATTTTGATAAATCTAAGGTGTTTCTAAAAATAGGTGGATCATGTTTTAAAGCTCTTCAAACTATTTTAGATAATCTCCTTGGGTATCTCTCCGTCTCTTTAGGATCTATTCTAGTGCATCACCTTAGTTAGTTTTACATTTCTTTTAAGCTTTCTCCTAACCCTATCCCACACCAAAGAAGAGCCAGCTTCTTTAAAATCTGGAGGTTACCTTAGGGTGCACGTCCTACTAACCTAAGGTATCCAACGAATCTGACGGTTCATCTACAAGGATAATCATCAACGGTACCTCAACCTAAATGGTTGACCAATTTTAGAGAAATTTTAAGGAACTAGTCTTTCAAGGAGAAATGATTGATTTTGACAACTTACACACATCTTTAGATCCCAAATCACACACAAAGCGACCCATTCAATAGTCGCGAAAAGTTCATATAATCACAAATTTATTTAATAAAGATGGAAAATTTTGTGTAATAGATGAGAAGATAAACTATCAATTTTATCCTTATTGGTCGATTTTATCCAAGGAAAACAAAGATCTAATTTCAAATACAAACCATTTATATCAATATTATTTCCCATTTCTCCTAATTCCAAGTTTAGATTAGTCATTGAAGTATAGGAAAATATATGTGTACTATCTTCTTGTGATTTCTCTATATTTAGCATGTTCCCTAAGTGATCAAATTTCTTAATCATTTACTATTATTCAAGTTTACATATAACCACTTGATCTATTAATATGAATATGCATCCTTTCTAGATCATTCAATCTCGGTTATGGTTTTATTATTGTATAAAATTCAATTAGAGTGAAATCACATACCACTACTCGAAGAGGATCAAACCACTTTTATTTCCATAAATTTATAGTGATATGTAGTGTAATATTTAATAGAAAACAAGCCCTTAATTCAATCCTCACACTTGGCAACATGCACTTGTACTTCAAATTTATCTCAACATTTGATCTAGGGTAGAAATAGAGATGACTTTAGATTTACAACTTATTATTGTGATGATATGATATAAGGGATAGAAGATGCAATCCTTCCTCTTAATGATTTTAAGTATAGCTAGATGCTTTTTAGGTGAGTTTTGTCGTGCAAATGTATACGACAGGGAAATTTGAAGTTTCCAAGCACGATAACTATACCCCTGTGCCAAATTTTTCATGTTTAATCATTCATAGGAACCCCAAGTCAAATCTTTCAGTCTGGTCACCCCCTATTTGATGTCAAATTGGTCCCCTAGGTGATTGAGGAAATTACATTCATTCCCCCTAGGTAGTTTTAGGAGTTCTTTAAAAATGCAAATTTCAGGCAGTCACAGGAAGGAATATCGTTGGCCTTCCCATGACTAGATCAACCCCTAGAGTGAAGCAAAAGGGAAAAATTCAACATGGAGGTGATTTGAAAATTATTTTGGAATGTTTGGGGAAGTTTTGAAAGACTTGGATCGGTCGAATAAAAATAGGGTTCACAAGCCTAGGCAGTACACGGGCCTAAAACAGTTATTGAGCTTCAAAAGAATATTTTAGGATCTCTAGATGGAGTTAGAAGTAAAATGAAACTTCTCTGGAAATCTAATTCCAAGCTCTAAAATATAATGAAATAATATTTTTCACAACACCTTGGCGCATAGGGTTTACAGGCAGATTTTCTCAGGCATAGGTAGAGTACCAAATCAAAAATCTGTTTTTTCAGGGATCATATGGAAGAATAAAGACATGATACCCCCACCATTGGATTCAAAATTCCATTTCAGTTAGGATCATATAAAATTTCACCAATAAATTCCACCGAGAGCTCAAGTTATCATCGTTCCAAGTTACCCTCTTGGAGACAGTTCAAGAGTTAGTCAATTTTCAAGAGGACACGTGTCAAGCACCAGGAGCCTGGCAGGATTTTATGTCCCTAGGGTCAGGTACATCAACCTTGTAAAAATGTTCCCAGCCCTCATGTGACCTCTGGGACCCTCATGTGACCTTCATATTTGATAGTTTAGCCCCAAGTGCATTTTTGGAGCTCAAATTCCCTATCGTCGGATCAAGGACATGTGTCATCCTCTTGCTCACCGTGGAATTTTATGTCCCTAAGGTCAGGGACAACAGACATGGAAAAATTCACCCAACCCCTATGGGGAGTCCTTTGGTCATCCACATGACCAGCTTTCAGCCCCTAGTGCTTTAAAGCCACTTTTTCACCTCCATTCCTGTCGTCCGATCGCGCCACGTGTCAGCTCTAGGACCGCCATGGAATTTGATGTCCCTCATGTCCTTGAGGTCAAGGACATCAAGACATGAAAAATTTTCCCAACTCAAACTCAAAAATTTGAATTTTTTTCTAATTGTTAGTTGTTTCTTGTTGCTTCTCACTGCCAAAAGAAAAGTTGCAAAGAACATCAGTCCACAACTCCACCATTGCCAAAGCTCAAACCAGCTCCATCACAACACATTATCATTCAATTCATGATGGAACACAAGTCACAAAAAGAATATTGATCAAACCAAGAATAAATAATGAAGAACGGAGAAGAAGAGGTTTGAAAACTCCATTGCCATAAAACTAAGAATCGAACATACCTTGCAAATCATTACGGATTGACATATCATCTATTCTTTGAGTTATTATCTCTTCAAGGCCATTAAAAAATTATATTCAAACCTCCAATTTTTAGCAAGTAATTATCATAGTGAATAAATTTCACTTCCGGCTCCACGAAGAACAAAGTTCAATTTTCTATCAAACTGGTCATCGGATTGAAGTGAAATTTCACGTGAAGCAACGGAAGCAAAAACCTATCGCAATGGAGTTTATTCCATCAAAAACGGAGAAAAAAAAGACCTGTAAATTTCAAGCTCCATTAATGGCCTCCATGACATAGTAGTGGAAAAAATCAGTGAGCTACCTCTCCACTTCTCAGGGTTCCAGTGGGCAAAATTACCTGAAAATTGGAGGAAATAATCGTTGAAAAATCTAGTTTCATGTGAACTAGTTTTCACGCCATGAAGTCCCTTTTTTTGGGGATATTGAGGGCTATGTTTTTATTAGAATTCTTCCATCTTCAAAGAAATTTTAAAATTTTTAAAGATCCAAAGCAGAGGTGAAATCATCCAAAATTCGGAGGAAGGGTCTCCATACAATCTTGTTTCTCTCAAACTAGTTTTTGCATGACGAAGTTGCTAGTTTATTGAGATATGAAGGAATGAATATTTATTAGTATTCTACCCTAGTAGATCCATACCCAAAGCTCTTACAAGACATAAATTTCCATTTTTCATTTCTGAGATTTTTGGAAAGTGAATCATGATGAAAATTGGAGCATGAGTTTGTGATGAAGATTCGAATCCAAAAACATTGTTCTGTCGCAAATAGAGGTCATTTTCACCACTTACTAAAAATAGCATATGTTATATTTCCTCACATGCTATAAATGATGAGTCCCACTGAATTGCAAGTTTTATCACTCAAGATAATCAGAAAAGGGGTAAAATGAAAAGTAAGACAGAAAATGACTTCTTCCCAAAATAGCAGGTCCCCAAATAACAACCTACTAAAAATAGAAATGTGCTAAAAATAGCAATATCTTAGTAACATAAGAGGTTGGAATATGGTAGATAGTTCAAAAGGTGAAACTAGAATAAGATAGGTGATATGTCTTAGAATAGCAAAGCACGGAGCTCATATTCTAAAAATAGAAATTTTTCATTTTGGAGTGGAAAATTACATATGACTTTGTTTTCACTCACCTTACTACTTTTTGGACTCCCTTTTGGATAATGAGATGGTTTCATGAGTTGAAAAGGAGGAATGAGAACTTCATGGAGGTCCTAGAAGCATCATCTTGAGAGTGATGGTTTATAAAAGCAAATCGAGTGCATCGAGGCACATCATCGAATTCATCTTCATCACTTAAGGAACCTGTTGGTGCTCAATTTAATCTTTCCCGTTTGTTCAAAATGTCTCAGTCCACATGGTTTGAAGTTTTCTTTGTCTCCTGTATTGATGCATGAAAGTTGTTTCCTTCATTTGGTTGCCATGATCAGTCCTTTCCTTTGGTCGAGGATCACATTAAGTCCATATATTGTTTTCCGTTTCTCTGTCCATGAGAAAGAATTTGTAATTTAG
This sequence comes from Taxus wallichiana var. yunnanensis, assembly GCA_018340775.1. Taxonomy (NCBI): domain Eukaryota; kingdom Viridiplantae; phylum Streptophyta; class Pinopsida; order Cupressales; family Taxaceae; genus Taxus; species Taxus wallichiana. The sequence goes on from CM031235.1 coordinate 175,602,140, forward strand.
GCATAAATTTAGGTTTTTCCCCTTCCTTCTATTTTTCCACAGTCATGTTTTCCTGTTAATTTTTGTCCCAACATCGTGGAAACGTGGTCCTTTCTGATTGGATGCGGCCTGGCAAGTCTTTTTGGTGAAATTTTCCACTTTTGTCTCATTTGTAAAAAATACCAAATTGGCCCCGCAGCCCCAATAGTCTCTGATTGGCTATTCAAAGCAAATATGAAGCGGTGGGAAAAAGTCTTACTTTGACCCTGAAGGAGGACATGTGGCGTTTTCATGTTGTAAGCGGAAGGCGAGTCAACGGAACATTTTGAAGTTTTTTGCCTCTTTGTACGAGGGATCAAAGTTATAAATTGATCCGCATGACCCGCTAGGGCCCATATCAAAAGTTACAAGCGGGAAGACGGGTCGGCAGAACATTTTGAAGTTTTTGCCTCTTTGTATGAGGGAGAAAAGTTATGAAATAATCCGCAACTCCATTGGGGCCCACATCAAAAGTTAGAAGTGGAGAGGCGGGTCGTTGGGGTGTTTTGAAGATTTTTTCCTTTTTGTGAAAAAGGAGCAAAGTTATAAATTGATCCACAACCCCGCAAGGGAAAGAGTGATGTCACATGTTGAGTCTACATCAAAAGGGAAGGCGGGTCGTCGGAGCACTTTGAAGTTTTTGGCTCAGCATTGAAAAGTCAAAGTGGGGAGGCGGGTTGCGGGGTTTTTGAAGATTTTTGCCTTTTTGTGAAAAGGAGAAAAGTATAAAAATGAAGTGCAACTCTGCTAGGGCCCACATCAAAAGATAAAAGTGGGAAGCGGGTCGGTAGAGGAAAATTGGAAATTTTTCCTTTTTGTTAAAAAGGGTAAAATTGCAAAAATGAGTCGTGAATCCATCAAAGGCCCAAATTAAGCCACATGTCAAGCCTGTATTTCAAAGGTGGAAGGGAGGGGCAAAATGTGAAAATTGCGCATTTTCTCCAAAAGTCATAAAATGTAAAAGGCAACCCTAGGCATGCTTGAATCAGATTTTTCCACGTGGACAGCTCTAATCTAAAGTTGAAAAAGGGAAGAATCAACGGTTGTTGTGCATTACATCTGATTTTGCCACCATTTTTGCTCCAAGACTCTTGGAGATGCAAATACGCATTGTTTTTCATCATTTTTGATTAAATTTCTTGTCATTTTGTCTCAGTAAAGTGCAATTAAATGGATTTAGAGCTTAATTTGTGACTCCAAGGAATGTAAAGGTTGATATTTTGAAGTTGGAATTGCTTGAGCACTTGCAAAAACGTGAATTACCAGAGAAGTTGGATGTAGAGAAAAGTTGCAGAGGAAAGAATGGGAAAAGGATGAAATGATGGAGGTTACATGCACGAAGGATGAAAATGTGCTCCCAGTTAAAACAATGATGGAGATATTTGCAATGATTCACCTTTTTAAACAACTGACAACTTTTTGTTGCAAACCTGTTAAACATCATTTTCTAGAAATCATGATCAAACATGTAACAAACAAAGGTTCCTCGAATATTATTTTCTTGGGGGAAGCTTAGATGTAAATTGAGTGTTATAAAAATCATGCTTTAGTCATGCAAATAGTCAAGGGTTAAATTCGTATGAGAAAATTTTAGAAATCTCATCTTCTTGAGAGACCATCTAAGAAAGTTGTTAATCTCTTGTGTTTTAGATTTGATCACGTCAAGATGGTTGCAAGTGTATAGAAATTAAAAATCTCTGAGACTATTCAAGAAAATTTCCCCTGCTGATAAATCTAATAGATCTCGAATTAATCTGTGTTTATCTTGGGCAAAATTGTGTTTGCTTTTATTTCAGAATGTCTTTCAAATGGTTTTGATGTTTCTATTGTAATCTTGTGTTAAAATCCCTTTGAATCACATAGGATATCATCCCTATGATAGTTTAGTGGCATTTGTAATTTCATTATGAGAAGAGCCTTCATCCTGTAATGAGATAAACAATTTAAAATCACTTTATTGTCATTTTGTTGATAAAGATTTTCTGTAAGCCTTTGAGTGTATCTTAGGTGTGAGGAACCAAGGGTCTTTAATGTTTAATTGAGTCTTTAGCTCGAGCCTTCGTGTTGAATTCTCAAAGATTGTGTGAAACCGTGCAAATTTGGGGCTCCATTGATGCACACCTTCTAGTTGAAGGAATATTTTGGCTATTTTGAAGCATTCTGTTTGTTAGTCTTCCAATTGTTGTAAAGGTTCTCAAAGATCTAGTGAAATCAACTTCATCTTGCTTAATCCCCACCAAAATTTTCAAATAACCATGAATCCTACCTGAACTACCCCTGTTTTCCCTATATGTCCACAAATGAATAAATTCTACTACCAAAATATGTAGAAACAATCAGGATTCCATAATGTCTGTAGTAACCTTAAGCTTGTTTAGAAAATATCACCATTCTCTAGAAGTGACAATTCGTGAGAGTTAAATTGTGGTGCATTGATCATATTTTCTCAAGGTTTCCTTTCAAATTCGTGCAAATAAGGATATCTTCATTCTCCTTCACCAACAAGAGGTTACAAAATGGGTCCTCTCACCCTAGTTGAAAGGCACAACCTAAAGTAGTGAGGATAGATCAAATCCTTTTGAAGGTGTTATCCATTTCTCCAACATCTGAGTGACAAAGAGCTAGCTAAATCACCTCCCGGCTACAAAATGACATACATGATGATTTATCTATCTCTAGGCTTCTTGTTAAATTTGTGATGCTTCTCAGCTTGCAAAGGAGAATCAATTTGGATACCAACACTAGATTGGCGCCGTTGCTGGGGATTTATTTGTGCGGAAACAACACCATATTGCACTTTGTTGCCGAGTCATTATTTGAGTTTCGGGGATTTATTTGGGTGGCAACAACACCATATTGGCACCGTTGTCGGGGATTGTTTGAGTTTCCGGGGATTTATTTATGTGGCAACAACACTAGATTGGTGTTGTTGCCAGGGATTTATTTATTCGGAAACAACACCAGATTGGCGTTGTTCTTTGGGAGTGTTTTTACAAATGTGTACACATATTGACCACAGTAATGTTTCGTACATGATCTAAGTTCAAATACATTGTTTAAACATCATCCTTTGTTGAGATCTGTAAGATTTGTGCAAGTTACATGTTCATTGTGTAGTATTTCTAATTTCTAGTGGTTATTACACTAAATTTGCATCATCAATGATAAATCTTGGTAGAGGAAGGTTAGATCGATAAGATTTGTAGGAATTAAATGTTGATAGACATTTGACAGATCAATTTTAGTGAATTTTCACAACTAAGGTGAAAATCCTTAGTGGCGACTCCATGTTGAATTAATTTTTGATAAATGCCAGTGTCTTAACCTCTGTCAATTGAAATTTATCACTAATCTTTACAAAGCTGGAAGGAAGAAGATATTTCTTTGTTAAAGACCCTGCTAGAAGGTTGTTTCCATAATTGGGAAAGACAAATTCTGAAGGAAGAAGAATCTGGAAAGTTGTTGGAGATCAGAAATCAACAAAATATTTATCAATTGTGGAAATTGATCAGTCTGTCATTGAAGATTGCCATACTTCCTCAAGTGCTTCTAAATCAGGTATTCTTTTTGTAGATCAGAATTCTCCATCTGGAGAGGGGCCTTCATTTGTATTTGAAAATTTTGCGTCTCATTTTGTCCTTGTGTTTTCCAAAGCTGATAGGATCTTCCAAGAAATGAGTTTTTAGAGAACATTCATTCTGAGAATTACATTCATGTGCCCCAAAAACTCCTCACTCCTCATCATTTTGTATCTCCTGCAAATTCACCGCCTCAAAACAACATGGCCTAGCCTTCACCCAGACCTCCATTTTTTGTTAATACCTTTGGTCCTATAAATTTTAGAGGTATGGATGGATATCCAAATGTTGTGCCCAAGATGTTAGAAATAGATTGCTTAAATTTCAAGGAAATAATGCTATTATTGGTGATTAGCACTTAAGGATTTTTGTCAATAAGAGGGAAGAATTTGAGATCAAAATTGAGGATGTGTACATAAATTTTTTTATTCATACTCTAGAGGAGGATGCATGAGAATAGTATAAATCTTTTCCAGACAACTCCATTGATTCATGGACAGAAATGAAGAATTCTTTTAGATTGCAGTATGGAGATAAAACAGACCCTAGGTTTCTTTTATCAAAATTTGAAAATATTAAGAAGAATCCTAATGAATCTGTTCATGATTTCAATACAAGATTCAACAAAACATTGAGAAGATTTCCTGTAAACTTAAGGCCATGTGATGAATCTTGTCTGATAAAGTATTCTGATGCATTTGACAAAAAGGCAGCATACTATTTAAGGGACAAAAACCTAGGAACTTTGAGGCAGGCCTTTACCATGGCTTTACAAATTGAAAACAACATTAAAGCAATTGGTAAACCTCCTAAGAGAGAAGGCATCAAATTGATAAATCTAGAGAAGCCTCAATCAAACAAGGTTGTTGATCTGGAGGAGGTTGTAAAAACTCGACCGAGAAAATTTATTAAAGAAATATCTTAAAAGTTAGCGAGCGAGAGAAAGGAATTGGACAAAGTTCCCAAGGTCATCATAAAGCACAAGGTCAAGAAATATTTGCAAATCATCCCAGAGGTGATCATAGATCAGATGATAGGGATAAAGGACCCGTGGGATTAGGAAATAGACAGCCCCAACCCCAGGAAAATAGATTGGTGCCTGATCCTTTAGCTGCAGAGCTGCTTATTGTGGAGGAGGTCCATGAAATGGAGTGGTGTGATAGATGTTTCTTTCCCCATTCCCCATGTGATGAAGAAAAATAAGTTGAGGAAGCTGATGATGATGAGACATATGATGATGCATGCATGATGGATTGCTCTACAAGGTCACGAGGAGTAACCTCAACTGAATTGAGAAGTTCGAGGCTATTTGGTGATTTTGGGATTACATTCACTAGGTATCACCTCTTCCTCCCACTCATACTTTTGAAATTGATATGGTACAATCTTTTGAGTTACCTAATAATGATTTTGAGTACTTAAGGGCATTAATGATTAAAAAGTATGATGGAGGAATTCCTTCAGAAGAGGACAAATATTTGTTAATGAGTGCAGTAGTTTGCCATGAAAAAGAATGTAATGCAAGAAGAAAAGTTGTCAAGGGTAGGGCCTCAGGCCAAACCAAAGATTCCAGTTCTTACCAATATCCCTAAGGAAACCCCTAAAAAGGATGCATCTGGAAAAGGCTTTGTCACCCCAAATAAAACTTGTGTTCCTCCCCATGCTCAGACTGTGAAGACTCCCCCATTATCAGATGAAACTGTGAACCTTCCTCCTAATGCTTCCTTACCCAAATATGTTCCTTGTGACATAGACCAAATCCTGAGTCAGATCAAGATTTTTGTTCCTATTGTTGAATTGCTTAGAATCCCTGAGCATAAGAAGAGGGCGTTTGAGTATTTGGTTCTTAAGGAAGAAAAGGTCACCCATGGTAAAAATGTAAACAGTGTAGAGGTTCCTCCTGCCATTGCTAGAATTAGAAAAACCACAAGAATTGGAGGAATTGGGTGAACCATCTGAGGTTTATTTGGGAACTTCTCTGGTTGAGTCTTAGTTGAATGTGGATCCATTTTTCACTACTCGTATTATTAAAGATAGGTTGTTACATAACTGCATGTTTGATTCAAGAGCCTCAAGTAATGTAATGCCTCTTGAGGTCATGAATGAATTGAATCTCAAAGTAATGACAGCTTATGGGAAATGTACTGCCATGGATTCAAGAGAGGTGCCAGTAGTTGGATGTGTCAAGGGTTTATTTGTGTAATTGGAAACATATCCAGGTAAGTACTTAACTTTGAATGTAGTGATTATGGATTGTCTTGCTAAGTGGGGAATGTTATTATCCAGAAAGTGGGAAACTAGTGTGGGTGGAAGTGTGCAAATTGACATGTCTTATGCCACCATACCAATTGAGGGAAGCCCTGTGAAGTTACCTTGTGAAAATAAGATGTTATATCTCATTGAGGACCCTAACAATGCTTCTTATGAAGTATTGCATACAAACACTGATGTTGATAACTCGGTGAGCTATGTTGTTTTCAAGGAGTATGAATTTGATCAATGCATATATCCTGAGTAGGTTGATTTTCCTAGGACTCTGATGTTTGATGCACCCTCGAGAGATGTTGAAAAACTTGACCTAGGCACAAAGGATAAGCCTAAGAAAATGTGGTCAGATAACAACTTGGATGGAAAAGGGAAACAATCATATGACCAATTGTTAAAGATGTATCAGAACTGCTTAGCATGGTCATATCCAGAATCGAAGGCACTTAAAAATTTTCCTTGATTATTTCCTCAGACTCAGGGCATGCATCTTTGTATAGTGTATAGTCTTTTGGTTTCATTCTACTTTCGTGCTTTTCCTATTTTGAGTTTTCCTGGTCCTTAGTGACCAGTTTTTTTTGGTTTCTCAGTTCGTCTTGGGGATTTGGTTATTGTATTTTGGTTCTAAAATATTGTTCTTTGACTTCATTACCCAATGGATTTTTGGCACATGGTATGTTGTTCTTGTGGCACTCGCAGGGAGTGCCCATCCCTGATTCAAGCCGATGTTGGTGCTCAATTTAATCTCACCTGTTTGTTCAAAACATCTCAGTTTGCATGGTTTGAAGTTTTCTCTGTCTCCCTGTATTGATGCGTGAAAGTTGTTTCCTTCATTTGGTTTCCATGATCAGTCCTTTCCTTTGGTCGAGGATCACATTAAGTCTAGATATTATTTTCCATTTCTCTGTCCATGAGAAAGAATTTGTAATTTGGGCGTAAATTTGGGTTTTCCCCTTCCTTTGTTTTTCCATAGTCATGGTTTCCCTATCAATTTTTGTCCCAACATCTATGGAAACGTGGTCCTTTCTGATTGGATGCGGCCCAACGGGTCTTTTTGGTGAAATTTTCCACTTTTTTCACATTTGTAAAAATACCAAATTGGCCCCGCAACCCCGATAGTCTCTAATTGGCTATTCAAAGCAAATATGAAGTGGCAGGGAAAAGTCTTACTTTGACCCCGAAAAGGACACGTGGCATTTTTTCATGTTACAAGTGGGAAGGCGGGTCGGCGGAACATTTTGAAGTTTTTGCCTCTTTGTATGAGGGAGTAAACTTATAAATTGATCCGCAACCCCACTAGGGCCCACATCAAAATTTACAAGTGGGAAGGCGGGTTGGTGAAACATTTTGAATTTTTTTACCTCTTTGTATGAGGGAGAAAAGTTATGAAATAACCCATAACTCCATTGGGGCCCACATCAAAAGTTAAAAGTGGAGAGGCGGGTCACTGGGGCGTTTTGAATTTTTTTTCCTTTTTGTGAAAAAGGAGCAAAGTTATAAATTGATCTGCAACCCCGTAGGGGATAGAGTGATGTCACATGTTGAGTCTACATCAAAAGCGGGAAGGTGGGTCGTGCCAAAGAACTTTGAAGTTTTTGGCTCAGCATTGAAAATTCAAAGTGGGGAGGCGGGTCATCTGGGGCATTTTGAATATTTTTTCCTTTTTGTGAAAAGGAGCAAAGTATAAAAATGAAGCGCAACTCTGCTGGGGCCCACATCAAAAGATAAAAGTGGGAAGCGGGTCGGCGGAGGAAAATTGGAAATTTTGCCTTTTTGTTAAAAGGGTAAAATTGTAGAAATGAGTCGCGACTCCATCAAAGGCCCAGATTAAGCCATGTGTCGAGCCTGTATTTCAAAGGTGGAGGGTGGGGAAAATGTGAAAATTGTGCATTTTCTCCAAAATTCATAAAATGCAAAAGGAAACCCTAGGCCCACTTTGAATCAGATTTTTCCACGTGGATGGCTCTAATCTAAAGTTGAGAAAGGGCATAATCAACGGTTGTTGTGCATTGCATTTGATTTTGCCACCATTTTTGCTCCAAGACTCCTGGAGATGCGAATACACATTTTTTTCATCATTTTTGATGAAATTCCTTGTCATTTTTTGTCTACAAAGTGTAATTGAATGGATTTAGAGCTTAATTTGTGAGTCCAAGGAATGTAAAGGTTGATATTTTGAAGTTGGAATTGCTTGAGCACTTGCAAAAATGTGAATTACCAGAGAAGCTGGATGCAGAGAAAATTTGTAGAGGAAAGAATGGGAAAAGGATGAAATGATGGAGGTTGCATGCACGAAGGATGAAAATGTGCTCCCAATTAAAAAAATGATGGAGATATTTGTAATGATTCACCTTTTTGAACAACTAGAAACTTTTTGTTGCAAACTTGTTAAACATCATTTTCTGGAAATCATGATCAAACATGTAACAAACAAAGGTTCCTCGAATATTATTTTCTTGGGGGGAAAGCTTGGATGTAAATTGAGTGTTATAAAAATCATGCTTTAGTCATGCAAATGGTCAGGGGTTGAATTCTTACGAGAAAATTTGAGAAATCCCATCTTCTTGAGAAACTGTTAATCTCTTGTGTTTTAGATTTGATCGCGTCAAGATGGTTGTGAGTGTACTGACCATTGACAAGCTCTGAGATTGTTTAAGAAAATTTCCCTTGTTGATAAATCTAATAGATCTCGAATTAATTTGTGTTGATCTTGGCCAAAATTGTGTCTTCTTTTATTTCACAATGTCTTTCAAATGGTTTTGATTTTTTTGTTGCAATCTTGTGTTAAAATCCCTCGAATCACATGGGATCTCATCCTTGTGATAGTTTAGTGGCATTTGCAATTTCATTATGAGAAGAGCCTTCATCATGTAATGAGATAAACAATTTAAAATCACTTTATTGTCATTTTGTTGATAAAGATTTTCTGTAAGCCTTTGAGTATATTTTAGGCATGAGGAACTAGGGTCTTTAATGTTTAATTGAGTCTTTAGCTTGAGCCTTCATGTTGAATTCTCAAAGATTGTGTGAAAACGTGTAGATCCGGGGCTCCATTGATGCACACCTTCTTGTTGAAGGAATATTTTGGCTATTTTGAATCATTTTGTCTTTTAGTCTTCTAATTGTTTTAAAGGTTCTCAAAGATATGGTGAAATCAACTTCATCTTGCTTAATCCCCACTAAAATTTTCAAAAAACAATGAATCCTACCTGAACTACCCCTGTTTTCCCTATACATCCACAAATGAATAAATTCTACTACCAAAATATGTAGAAGCAATCACGATTTCATAATGTCTTTAGTAACCTTAACCTTGTTTAGAAAATATCACCATTATTTAGAAGTGACAAATCGTGAGATTAAAATTATGGTGCATTAATCATATTTTCTCAAGGTTTCCTTTCAAATTCATGCAAAGAAGGATATCTTCATTCTCCTTCTCCAACAGAGGTTACAAAATGGGTCCTCTTGCCCTAGTTGAAAGGCACAACCTAAAGTAGTGAGGATAGATCAAATCCTTTTGAAGATGTTATCCATTTCTCCAACATCTGAGTGACAAAGAGCCGGTTGAATCACCTCCCGGCCTACAAAATGACATACATAATGATCTATCCATCTCTAGGCTTCTTGTTAAATTTGTGATGTTGTGCAGCTTGCAAAGGAGAATCAATTTAGATACCAACAGAACCGAGTGATCCAAAGTGAATTGGTCAGAATGATTTCAACAAGTCAAAGGGTTCATCAACCATGTTTCAAGGAGGGTCATCATGGGCATTGTATGTGTTCATCTCAAGTTTGCAATGGTAAACATCATAACAGTGTTTCTAGACACTCATTCTATGGTCCAGGATGTCCATGCATCATAGAGTTTGCGGTCATCACTAGATTGGGAAAATGATTCAAATTTATTCAAGGGAGAAATCTTCATCAATGTAGAAGATCACCAGTGGAAGAAATCCTCACTCAAAGTTCATGGTTGCATCAAGGAATTCAAAGCATTTCATCATGAGGATTTTTTTCCCCTCCATCCCTTCCCTCTACCTCTCTTTCCCTCTCTACTTTCTCTCTTCGTTCTAATTCTTCGTTATGTGTCATCATTGTATTTCGTCATATTCACTTAAGTGGCCCATTTTAATTGTAAAAATTTTCTCAAAATTATAAGATAAATACTTAATTCATGGAAAATGAAAGGTCTTGAGTGGAACATGGAAATGAAGAGTCATGTGAAGGAGGTGAAAGGACAATTCAGATTGCTATAAATTGTAATGAGATCTTCATTCCAAAGGGTTCTTCTAATTTTAAAATTCTTCTAGCTGGTTGTATTCTTGTAAGTTCATGAGAGATATTTTTCTCACTTATGAGTGAAAAGAGTTAGCCACTTCTCCCATATTCTCAATGTCTTCCATTCTCAAACTATGTACAATTTATGTTTGAGCATCAATACAAGAAAGAGTTTTGAGCCTTTTTTGACTAAGGGGTTTACTGATACTTTGTATTCATTAAATTCTAATTGGTCTTGTTGATGTTTGTAGTATTGTTTCTTCCTAACTTTAGTGCATGTGATGAAACTTTTAACTAGTGTGTGCGGGAATAAGATTTTCTATCTGCAGCATCGGTTCACCTCGATGCAACCTAGAATTTACGATGTAACAACCCAGGCGTGCTAGCACATCACTCAGCCTAGACCGAACGCTCACCCAAAACGCACAAAGGTATGAGGCCCCTCTTTAAGGTTGTTGTTGTAAGATGTTAGCATGATGAAGACTTAATGCATTCAGATCCATAATTAATATAACATTCTACAGAGCATGTCCAGATCCAGATCTAGATCTATAGAGTAATAGATTTAAATAATATTCATAATGAAGTTAATCATGAAAGAACCAATTATACTCATGGTTAATACTCTGATTTATCCAATACACTCCATTATATTAAACACAATAAATACATGAAGCTTATTACAATAAGTAATACCATAAGCTCATGCGTACATCAGATTTGGAAGCATAATCTCATAAAGCAATTCAATTCTCACATAGTCCTCCTATACTACGTAGATCACTACATATTTATAAGGGTGGGGAATTTCCCTTCACCACTTGCATAACTCCCAAAATAGGTCACATGCTGAAAATAGCCATGCACCTTTACAATAATAGCCACACATGCAAGTGTGCTAACAATAGACCTCTTCTAGTTAACTGGTAGTAGAAATTCTATATTATTCGAACCCATGCAAAGTGCTTAGTAGCTGCTCTTCCAAAAATAACCGATGCATGTTGCGCAAGTCTTTATCCGGTTTGTGTTCTTTGCACGCTATCTCAAAAATATCCTATACATGTGAAAATGGCTAAGTCTGAACTAGTCCTTGTCTTTCATGTGCATGTCCTTCTCTATCCTTCCGCGCCTTTAAATGCGCCCTATTCTCACGCGTGAACCTCTGTGTGCCTTCTGCTAAGTATCACACTTTGTCTGCTCAACATTACCCCACACTAAATTGCATTGCCACCCGGAAATGGTTTCCTTGTAATATGAAATGAATAAAGAATAAGGAATGGATGAATGTAAAGAATTACTATATAAAGAATAATTATTTACTCTGCAACATCCTCTGCTTCAACTAGAAGAATTAGTTCTGGATATTCTTCTTTTATTTCTACCTCTAATGTTTGCCACTCATTCAGTGTGACCTCTGCCTTTTCTAGAATATTTACTGCAATAGACTCCAACTCATCCTGGGAAATTTATCCCTTTTCATTCTATAATACTAACATAATGTTAGACATTGCAAACATTCTCCCTTCTAGAAGATCCATCTTTTACACTATAAGTTTCCCAAGTTCATCCAACCTATTCTTATGGGGCTCTTGGGCTGTTCATTGTAAGGGCCTCGTGCTTTTGCTTTACCAGTGCCAATCTCTCCGCACGCCCCAAGGTTTCATCCTTCATTTCCTTTAGGACTTCATTGTCCTCTACCATGGTCCTTATTCTTATGACTGCCTCCGAAGCTGCACAAACATTTAATGCTTGGTCCACATTCTTCACTCCTCCCATAAGGTTTGGAGCAGTGCCTCATATGATGAAATATTTCACACTATGAATCCGTTGCTTGCTCTGCTTCGCTCAATGTCCTTTGGTGCTTTGGCATCCAAACTGGTTCATCCTCAACCACCAAATCGACTAAGGTTTGCACATAGTGCATAGCTGAAGGGAACCTTTCAGGTACCTTGGACTTTAAGTGTGGTCTTTCTATTAGGACATGGTCTCCAATCTCCTCTGCCATTCCAATAAGGACCCCATTATTCTTCTGCTCTATGTCCTTCTCTCCTTTCAAGCGTGTGATCTCTACATCTTTGGCCTTAATCTCTTCTCTTAGCGCTTTAATAGTGGCAACTTTTTCTACATTCTTGTGCACCACCTCTATAGAAACCCTCACTAAGGCATTACTCACCTGTTCATCAAACATAACCGTGGGTTTGATGGTTAAATGTTTGTTCTATTGTGCCTTTCTCATCCTCCATGATACAAAGGACTCTTCACACACATCAAAATTAGGCTCATCCATGTGATTCTGCATAGACCATGACAACTGTTTCCTCGCACACGTGGTTACCATGTCAGGGTACATCAACTCACATCTGTATAAGTCCTTAAGGCCCATTGTATTTTGGAATCACGCATGGATAATTTTACTTGTGTCCTCCTCATAGCCCATAATTGGCACAACATACTCTCCACTTTCCCTCCTTGATCTTGGCCCCTTAGGCACCTGAGTGCCAAGTTTTGGAGTTGGATCCTTAGTGTTCTGAGCAGTATCATGTTGTCTCTTTTGGATTTTATACCCCTTCTTCCTCAACCTTCATTTCTTTATCCTTGGGATCTTCCACATCCTCTAGATTGTATAGGCAATCTAGGTGCACTCTCTTCAAACTCCTATGCCTCCTCGTTCAGTTTTAATTTTCTCCTTCGTGGAGAGAGTTGTGGTGATCTTCGTGACCGATTGTGGAGTAATGCCTTGATTTCTTATTCATCTAAACACCCTCTTAAAGTGGCATTCTTCAGGGTCTACTCCTACTTCCAATTCTTTGTCTCCTTCTTCTTGTGCCTAGGGTGGAGTACTTGCGCGCTTAGATTCTACTTTGTCGAGGGTTTCCTTGTCCTCTATGTACCAAGTTGCCACTGCCTTCATGCTCTTCCTCCTCATCATCTACCTCTATAGGTTCATTGGGCTTCAGAGCTGGTACATTCTCCACTATATGCTTACCCTTAGGCAGCCCTAGGAACACAAACTCATTCTCTACATATTTGTTACCCTCCAACTTAGGCTTAAGCTGAAGGTAGATAAGCACTGACTCCACTGTCTCCAATCACCAAACTCACAGGCTTCATGCTTATCATGTCTGAAATTATCCTCTCAATGTAGGTAGTCTGACCTAGATATACATAAGTCTTACGCAATGTGTGGTAGTCACAGTCTACCTTGTTTGCAACAAAATTCATGTGTCACGCATTATTGAAATGATGGACTAATGCCTGGAAGTAGCATGCTGTGAAGGCATATGGTAGTTTACACTAGGGGCTCCAAGTCCCATCCTTCATTGAAAATCACGTGATTCAAAAGTGTTGATACACCATGAACTGCACTGCCTTTCCCACCACCGAAGGTAACTCCTTAGGGATGCGCCACTCGTCGAATTCCACCCAAAACCTATCATACCACATCTCCGCCCTCTACTTGAATGGCCCACTCATTGACCCTTCACACAAGTACTTGTCAAATCTTTCTCGCAAGGGACTTGTTTTGCATGGGGTACTCCCAGATTTTATTCTTTGGCCCATCGGGCACTCCGATCTCCATAAACACAAGGGATAATAGGATAGCGCCGAAACTAATTTTCTCACTGTGTGCACTTCCTTGATGATAGTATCCATGATTTAGCCTGATATGTTGTAAATTATTCCCTGTGACATTCTCCTTACAATGTATAGCCACATTGTATTCACCTGGGACCATCTCTTTTGATCATTCAATTTGGTCACTAAATGTTCAGCTTCTTATACCATTGGGTACTTCTTCAATTTTTCGATATCCATTCGCGTGGACCCTTGGTATACCCTAACTCCTTCCACATCTCCAGGATGGCTGATTTATCTATCAAGTCACTATTTAAATCCACTCATATGCCCTTTAATCTGTTATAGTTGAAATCAAAGTGGTTGTTATCCTTACCACATGCTCGGTGAAATAGAAAAATTATTCATGTACCCTGCTCATCAGCCACTAGTACAAAGGTTCATACTTTTGAAATATGGAAGCTCGTACAACTGGTAAACTCCAATATACTTTAGCAACTTCTCTCCAACATCATCATACACTCGGCATGTCCTCTGTTGTGTGCTTGTTCGTCTTCGTACTCAATAGCGCATCCAATTCCTTTTTGTTATCTAATGTGTGGTGGTTGTAATCACTTATCTTGCACTTTCGGACGTGATAATCCCATTCTTGTCCCACTATCATGCCTTCTAGGTATTACATCTCTAAGAAATTTCTCTCGGGAGAAATTTCAACCTCTTCTTCCACTTTCTTCTTCCCTTTGGCTCCTACGGCAGGTGCTTTCTTTGGTGCCATCTATAAATCGTAACTTTATATCCTCAATTTCTCACCTTCTATCTTTTTTGCAATGTGTAAACGCAAACCTTGGCTTGAATCTGTGTGCCCTAGTTTAAATTGTGTGCCCTAGCTCTTTTGCAATGCTCTACTTTGCTCAAACCCTTCACCAATGGGGACGTAAGCTTCTCCTGCACACAAATCTTCTCTCCACATCTAGTTTCACACTCTCCGCACCTCAACACGATTCACTCAACTCACTTTGCACTTGGATCATTCAAATTTTTGTGATTTACAATGGTAAAAATGAACTCGTATCCCTTCCTTATATAGATTTTGAAAAAGTTAGTGCATTTATTTCTCCTTCACCTACCAACAATCCTCATTAATTGACCCTTTTCACATTTTTCCATGTGGTACATCTTCACACCTCAGCTATAACCTTTTAGCGCACCTTCCTACCTTCTAGCTACAAGCTTCTCTTCAACATGCTTCCATGTGCCTAAGTACCTCGTCACTGTGCCTTCTCCGGTAGTCTCTACGGCTGCTACTTACCTCGTGTTATATTGTTCCTTCATTTATCTCCATCTATGGTCCTTATTTGGAAGAAATATTCTTTTCACCAACTCTTCAAACTTTGAATAGCACCTGTAGTAGTTTGTTCCTTTATGTGTACCCATTTCTCAATAACCACCCCACACAAATGGTATGTGCAGTCCTCTATGCATAAAAATACTGCAAATGGTAATTAGCTTCTGGCACGTAAACGCACTTATTTCACAAAACACCAACTAAATTGACAAAGCATAGTGACGAAGAAGGAAATACATTAAGGGAATACATAATTGAAAACCTAATCTAAATGGCAATATTACCTTATTACAAACACCAAGAAGACTTATTTATAGTAGGGCTTCATCCTACTCCCGTTGAAGTAACCAGGTAACCGTATTCCATCAAGCATTTCTAACTGACAAGATCATGTTTCAAGTATGTGAGTGATAACATACAACCCCAACCAATGTACTTTGAGTTTTCTTGGATGGCGCAGAAACTTAGAATCATAAAGAAGCACCATCTACCCTATCTCAAGCTTTTTGTCCCTAATGTGCCTATCATGCCATGCTTTCCTGGATTTTTCTTGCTTCTGACTCCAGCGTGCTATTGCTCATTGCTCATCCAACTTAATCAACTTGTCAATTCATTCTTCTAATGCTTGTTCATCAGCTAGACCTCCAACGCACGCAATACACAAAGAAGGTAACATGAATTCCATAGGAAGAATTGCTTCATACAAACACTAATTGAAAGGGTGTGGCCTTGTTTAATTGCTTATATGTTGTTCTATATGCCCAAAGTACTGCAGAAAATTTATCATCCCAATCCTTTCTTCCAACATCACAAATTTTTGTCAATGTCTAGCTCAAAATCTTGTTGAAAGCCTCAGCAGTCCCATTTTCTTGAGGATGATATGGTGTAGTCTTATGGTGTGCAATCATGAATTCATCCAATAGAATTTTGATTGTCTCATTCAGAAAATGTGTGCCCCTATCATTGGTCAAACTCAACGGGCATCCATACCTTGTAATAATATTTTCCCATAGAAACCTGATTGTTGTAGCTGTTGTACAATCCTTTATAGGTGTTGCTTCTGCCCACCTTGTTAGATAGTCCATGCAAGTGATGATATAACGTGATCTAGCCCTACACGCGGCTGGTGAAATAGGACCCACAAAATCTATAGCCCATTTTTAATATGGTTTTGCACTAGTAATAGGTCTTAGAGGCATTTACACTCTTTGATCTGGTTTTCAAGGCATTGATAGTGATCAAAAGCCTTGCAATATGCCTAACAATCTTTATACAAAGTCTTGCCACCATAATCCAGCAAGTAAGATCTTGTGCGGTGGCGTCACTTGTATAGTTCCCACTTACAATACCACCATGATCCTCCCCATTATATCTATGTGCTCATGTTCCAAGTACACAACGGTGCAGCAAGACTTCTTCTTGGCCTAACTTGTACAGTCACCACTAATCAACGTAAACGGTGCCGCATGAATAACAAGTTGTTTTTTCTCTAAGGATTTCATCCCTTTTGACACCATACCTATTCGTATAAATACAACAATGTCTTCTAACTCTAATGGTGCATGTTATAACTTTGTATAATTGTGCATCGGGCATGGTATCTTCAATTACCTATGCTTCTTCTCCCGAAAGTATTCTAGATAGATGATCTGGTCAATTACTTTTCCCTAGTTTTACCATAACTGTGAAATCAAATTCTTGGAATAAGAGTACCCATCTGCATATGTGCCTCTATAAAACGGGTTGTTTACCAAATACCTTAAGGCCATGTGATTAGTATAAAATGAAAATGGTGTTGCTAGCAGGTACTGTCTAAATTTATGTAGCGCATAGATCACCGACAAGGCTTCACACTCTGTAGCTATATAATTTTGCTCTACATGAGTCAACTTTATACTAGCAAAACAGATAGGATGATCTATAATACCTTCTCCATGTTGACCTAACACCATGTCAATGGTCATGCCAGAGGTTTCCACATGTACATGAAATGGTTGGTCCCATGAATGAAAGTGCAAAATAGGCGTTGTAGTAAGTTTCTCCTTCAATGTCTTTAATGCGCGTTGCTATGGTTCTCCCTAGTAGAATGTCCCTTTTCCTTTTAGTAACTCCTCCAAGGGTGTAGAAACATTAGCATACCCCTCTATAAATTTTTTATAATACCCAGTGTGACCGAAGAATCATGCACCTCACTTTGACTGGTAGGCTCCTCTAGGCCGATAATGACTACAACCTTATCTGGATCAACCAAAAACCTTCCTTGCAGATGATGTTCCCTAACAAAATGCCAAATGGTGTAGCCAATATTCACTTCTTGATGTTCAAATAAATACTCAACTGTCGACATATTTCAAACATTAAGCACAAATTATCACAATGATCCTTAACAAGTCCATACACCATCCAATCATCTAAATAAACCTGTAAGAAGTTGTGAATAAAATCTTTAAACGCTTGAACAACTATGCGCAAAAATATAGCAAGCACATTTTTCAAACCAAAAGGCATCACAATATAGGCAAAGCTTCCTATTCAGTAGTAAAAGTAGTTTTTTCTTGATCCTCCTATGCAATCCTAACCTGATGATACCCAAATAATCCATCTGTAAACAAATAGATTTTGTGCCCTGCAACGCCTTCTATTATTTCCTCGGTGAATGGCGTAGGAAAGGGATCAGTCACACATGCAGCATTCAACTCCTTGTAGTCCACATAGATCCTAATCTGACCATCTTTCTTAATACTAATCACCATTGGGCTAACCCATTCTAACTCGTCTAGGGGCTTGATGATTCCAGATTTCAACATTTTGTCAATTTCCTCTTTAAGATTTTCACGCAAGTTGGGGTTCATCCTATAGGGTCTCTTTTTGACTAGGAGTGCACATTCCTTAAGCTTTATCTTCATTTCTCCTAATGATTCATGCACGCCTTTGAGTTCATGGTATCCTTGAGGGAATAAGTCCTGATAATCTTGTAGTAACTCAATGATTTTTGCCACTTCAGAGTCAGACCAATAATCTCCAATTATGGCCTCCTTAGGCTCAACATCTGATCCAATATTCACTTTCTTTTTTTTCATAGGTTCATGATAGGCACATGTGGTCTTATCTGCACTGTCTAAAACCTCACGCCTACCTGTTGAATGATCTACATCTAGATTTTCTACTTCTTCATCATCCACTAAGTAGACCATCTTTCCTTTTTCCTTCTCAAGGCAAGCATGCTTAAGTAGTGTGGCATCTGTCTCTATTTCTTTAGAAAAATATGCTCCTAAGTCTTCTTTATCAAACAAATCCTGAATGAGTTCTTCTACCTTGGCACTATCCCCATCGTTAAGTGCTTTATAACCCTTAATGCCTCTGCTACTGGAATTTTAGTAGAGAAATATTCAAATGTCTAGATCATTCCTGCAATCAAATCCTACCAATTTCCAATCTCTCTATGGAGTTCCGCATATACATACCAAGCACGCGCGCAACCTTGTAAAGTGGAATAAAATTTGTGCACCCAGAGTGAAGGTGGTAAAATTTCCTACCCCTCTGTCCAGAGTCTCTCACACTATTGAACATGGTGTTGAACAGGTTGATTACCATGATAAGTGCATACTTGAGTAGATTCATTTCTCCTAAAGAACCTAGTAGAAAAATATATCCTTATTTCATTCTATCCTACAAGATTATCCTTGTGAACCACCCACCAATACGTTGATGTCCCACGTAAGGTATATGCTAGCATATTTTATCTCTCCAATTGGTTTATCCACTATTCCTCCATGTGCATGTAAGAAGCACCGTAGGATTTCCTTCTCTAGTGTAATGAGGTACTAAGTTATTACTTATTCTCCTGATACAACATGGTTTGTTGTCTCGCGTAAATGTGCTCTTTACTTCGTGCCCTACCAACTCATAAGTACTATGAGCCCAATTATCACAAGCAACACTTGTAGTATCACTAATAGATTATGCATCTTCCCATTGAAGGATTCCTTCTTTAGATGGCTCAAGTACCTCTGGGTCCCGGATGACGCGTACATAAATCCTATTCAGATCTTCCTCACTCAAAGGCTCAACATAGGGCACATATTTTCCATTTGTTAAAGGGATAATAACTCTTTCCTCCTTATTTTCAAAACTGATATAACCCTTGTTGAACCAAATATTAGCATTATTTGCATAACACCAAGGGCACCCAAGTAGAGCTAGGAAGCTATCTACCTCTGCCAACGCCAAAACCTCAAAATCCCTAGTGAACTTGGCTCCCTATATGGTAATGGATGCATATTTTAAAACTCGATGGGAGTGGCCTTAGTTGATTAGCCATGAATAGTAAATTCGAAGATGGCTATAATGGAGGTCTCCCCATTTTTACCCATGCATCTAAAGTAAGAACATTGACTTCCGTGCCTATATCAATCAATATATTACTCAAAATCCACCCATCCACAACAGCATTCAGAGTGATTTCCTTGTCATAGTCTAAGCTATGAGGGGGAAGGTTTGCATGCAGGATCTATCATCCAGTCTCAATACTTGTGTGTGGAGTGTTTCCCTTTAACCAATTCCCTAACAGTGGAATGATATTCTCCTGGCGCAACATCTTGCACACCTCTTTCAAGTCATCCATATCAAATTGGACCATCTCTGTTGCTTTCTTTTGCTCCATCTTCCGTGATTGCTCCTTTAAACATTGTATTTCACCCAAAATATTTCTGAGTAACTCCATGTTTTCCTGGTAAACCTCCTTTTGATGGACGGGATCTGGGCATCTGCTGTGCATGTAGTACTTCCTCCTTAGTGATGGTAGGATCCTATTGTAACACTTCTCTAGCATGGATTGCTTGGCGCGGGTAGTGATATTTACAGGTAATGCCTCAGATTCTGGTTCTAACTTGGGCATCCACTAATTTTCCACAGTGCATTGTATCCTAACCAACCCCTGTGCCCTTATTTTTTTATTTATTTTTCTTACTAATATGCTCATATAAGTCATAACTATGATTCTTTCCATAGAAAGAACATATATTATTCCCGAGGACATTCACGCATGTAGTGATCAGGAGATCCGCATGTATAACATGTTCCGCAAGGAAACTCACCTCGTCCACCACCACACCCTCGTCCTCCGAATCCACCACGGTATCCTCGACCTCTTCCACGACCTCCTTCAAAATGCCCTTCATTCGATATCATAGCGTGCTTGATTGTGACCCCGATCTGATGCTCTTTCTTGCCTTTAGAGTTATCTGATACTCATGTCTTTCATACACCAATATCTATAGCATCATGGATCTGACCAATCAGTTTGGTAGTCTTCCGTGTCATGATTTGTAGACCTACAAATTTTATAGTAGCAAGAGACGTTCTTCCTTACTATGCGTTGTAATAAGGGGCCGTGGTTAGCATCATGGTTTAAATGAAAAATCTCACGGATCTAGAAATCTTGAGTGTACTTGATCTACGGGGACAATTATCATTGGTGTGACCTTCCACTTCACAATTTGTGCACCAAATACCCATGCACATCTCATGTGCTGAATTTATCGATATATTTTCCAACCTGCTTCATCATAGCTATGATCTGTGCTTCCAAAAATGGGCTCACCCCAGTGTCTATACTTTTGACTGCCTCAGTGCATAAAGCTACTTAAGTTCTTCACGTGGATAAGTGTATGTCTTATGTGATAGCACCCTTTTAAAATGTGTAATCAGACCTCCAACGAACCATTGTGCATGCTAGCTTGCGTGAATATCATAAGAGAGTTTAGATAAAATTGTTTTTAAATGGGCATCATACTCTCTAACACTCTCAGTAGTGCCTTGCTTAATATCCTTGAGCTTATGTATAATCTTCTACTCAAACTCATGGATGTGAAAATCTTTAAGGAAAGCATATTTTAAAGCTATATAGTCTACGCAAGTCTGATCAAGATCAAAAAATTTGTACCATCTGTGTGTGCACCCTTGTAACATAGTGGAAAACCGACTTGCCCCGTGCTCGTAAAGCGTGATTCCTTTTGTGTGCCATGAGATTTCACACATGTGCACATGTTCAAGCAAAGCATCTTCTATGCCCCTATACTGGAAGATGAAGAGACATCTCCATGTAAATATTTTGGGGTTGGTACGGACCTTGCCCACCTGATCCAGAACCTCCTGTGTTTCCTTTTCCTCTAGAACCACCAGATCCACTAGAACTAGAACCACCTATACCTCCTAATCCTCCACCCTGTAGCAGAGATAGACTAGAAGATGTACTTCCCTGTGTCCCAACAGTAGTACTAAACTACACCCCTACGGTCTGCAAAGTGTTACCACTCCTAGAAGAGAGTCCAAAATTCTACGCACTTGAATTTTATGCGGATGATACACCTGAAAAGGTACCTCCAAACAACAATGAATACATTTGTCTTGCCATCGATGTACTTGCTATATGAATTACTCATGCTCTCCCACTGCCTAAATTAGCTTGTTGATTGTTTGTCATACTAGATATCTTAGAAAACCAAGCGCAAGGAAAGGTTTTCGGTGTAGATTCACATACGCACCTATGGCCCAGTCGTCTCTATTGGCATGCTTCTACATGAGGACAAGGGATTTCCTGTCATGCTTTCCCAAATGGGGGACTTCTTGATGCTCGACTCCATGTCTTTGGCGTGAGATTCAAATCCTTTTCGATACATCTCTCTCGTCAACACCATTCTCTCTACAACATCCGATTGCTTTGGTATCTCCCTCTCGCACACCTCATTATACTTAAGCCACCTTTCTTCTCTCTTCCTTTCTACGTTAGGTCTGTCATCTTTCACCAAACATGCTCCTACCCCCACGCGTGGTGGGGTTTAGTTAGCCATTGGTTTTCTTTCCAAGTTTAGGGTTACCATCAAGATTTTGATTGCAGTGGAATGCCTTGCAAGTAAGTTCCCTGGGATACCGTAAAAATTTGAATTCTTCTACCTCTGGGAAAGAATAAGTGGAAATTGAGTACTCCATAATATAGTTGTTCAAAACACCATGAAACCAAGTATCCACAATGCATGTCTAAATCAGATCAGCATCATAGAGGGCCTGAAATTCTTCCTACATCCAAACAAGTGCGCAATACCTCCAATCCCTTTTAGACGCATAAGCAACCAGCCACTCATATAGTTCTACTGGAAAAATAGAAAAGAAACTCTCATACAAATTTTCATACAGGTTTTGTTCCACCCATGCACGTGCGTTAAAATCATATATGGTGTTGAACCTATATGCATATTCTTCTTTTAGATCATGTATCTACTCCTCCACACTTGCTAGGGTCAACCGGTATGTCTTCATTGCAAACCATCCTGACAAAAACTAAAAAAGAGGTCCCGATAATGGAACTAATGATGCAGCCTAGAATTTTCCGATGTAATAGCCCAAACGCACTTTGGCACATCACTCAACCTAGACCAAGTGCTCACCTGAAATGCTCAAAGGTACCAGGCCCCTCTTTAAGGTTGTTGTTGTAGGATGTTAGCATGATGAAGACTTAATGCATTTAGATCCATAATTAATATAACATTCTACAAAGCATGTCAGATCTAGATCTATAGAGTAATAGATTTAAATAATATCCATAATGAAGTCAATCATGCAAGAACCAATTATACTCATGATTAATACTCTGATTTAGCCAATACACTCCATTATATTAAACATAATAAATACACATAAGCTTATTACAACAAGTAATACCATAAGCTCATGCGCACATCAGATCTGGCAGTATAATCTCACAAAAATTCAATTCTCACATAGTCCTCCTATACTACGCAGATCACTACATATTTATAAGGGTGGGGACTTTCCATTTACCACTTGCATAACTCCCAAAATAGGTCACATGCTGAAAATAGCCATGTGCCTTTACAATAATAGCCACACATGCAAGTGCGCTAATAATAGACCTCTTCTAGTTAACTGGTAGTAGCAATTCTATTATTAGTCTAAACCCATGTAAAATGCTTAGTAGCTGCTCTTCCAAAAATAGACGATGTGTGTTGCGCAAGTCTTTATCTGGTTTATGTGCTCTACACGCTATCTCCAAAAAGCCTGTACATGTGAAAATAGATAAGTCTGAACTAGTCCTTGTCTTTCGTGTGTGTGTCCTTCCCTATCCTTCCACGCCTATGAATGTGCCCTGTTCTCATGCGTGAACCTCTCTGTGTGCCTTTTGCTAAGTATCACACTTTGTCTACTATTGGTTTTGATGGTTGAATCCCTCTCTTATTGGTGCCTCTCTCTCCTTCTTTCTTTGTCTCCCATTTTCTATAAATATGGAACTCATCCATTGTAAAAAGGATCACTCTCCATTATAATAGCACCATACCAAAATGTTGGCCAACTTCCCATGAGTTTCAAACCTCTAATTTGTTCTTAGCATTATATTTTCAAATTCTTCCATGAATGTAATTGTATGTGTACCTTTTCGAAATAATATCTTTTTTTCATGGCTCTTTTCTACCCCATACTCATGTTTATTGTGTTTTTCCTCTTCATTCTTCCTTTGGTATGTTGTGTGTGTTTTCTACTTGTAGGGTTTCCATTTTTGTGAGTTGTAAATGCGTGGGAGGGGTTAGTAAACATGGTTTCAGGTATGTGGCACATTTGTCTTCATTTACTCCTACATTTTTTTCCATTTCTTCCCCTTGTGGAGAGTGATTGACCCTCTTCTAATACTATCACCTTTTGCCCCTTTTAGCTTAGGTTTTTGTTTTTACATCTCTCTCCCTCTCTCTCCCTAGTCCCTTGGATGTGTTAGAGTAGGATAGATTAGGAGTAGTATTAGCATTAGTTTATATAGGTAAAGGAACCAACCTTCTTTGGTGGTCTGTCTCAAGATGTAAGTCCCACACATGGAGATAGTCCCATGTCATCCAAATGTGTTGGTTTTCCATGATCAAATATAGGGTGCTAATTTTACACGTTAAAAAATTTGGCATGCCCAGTGGGACAAGATTGAAATGATTTACAACATCATGTCATCAAGTTTGATGTGTTCTTGGTGATATCCAACCTCGGATGCAATTCTCAACACATCTAGCAACTCCACTAATCAAAAAAACCATTTATCTCATTTGTGGACCTTTTCCTTTCTTCCATTTTCCTCTTTCATGAAGTCGTGCAATCATGAATTTATTCCTACATTTGAATCCTCAATTTCAAGAGCAATATCAGTCCCCTTGACCCCCATGTTTCTAAAATCCTCCTCTAGATCAGTTTTATGAACCTTATCGGTTTATGAGCCTTATCATGATAAATATGCATATGACTCAAATCTCTTTGATATATATATGTATGTATGTATGTATGTATGTATGTATGTATGTATATGTGTGTGTGTGTGTGTGTGTGGTTATCCTAATAACCATAATGTTTTTAAAGATAAGGAATATGCAAATGAGGGCGTAAATTTCATGACCATAGTTGATTTCTAAAGGCATGTCATGATCATGGAGGAAAGCATGGTGCGAGATCAATGATACATTCTAAATAAAGGCAACAAGAATTGGTTTTAGGGTACCCTATCCATGGGTTGGTCCTATGCCAAACTGGTTTATCCCTTAGAAGAAGCTAGATTTTATGGTTGAGTTATCTCCTCAAATATCGAGTGGGCTGATTTAATGTAGGCTCACCAATATAATTGTAGGGAACCCCGTCAATGGGGAAATCTTATGTTAACATCTCACATCCCTCCCATTTCTTCTTCCCAGCCTACACTATATTAGTATGGTTTTCATGTTCCTAGATTCCTATTATTCATACATGTTTTCAGCTTTCTACTCAAATTAATGCAGTGAAATAATAAAAACAAAATCAACCTCGAAAGACGTGGGGTTTATAGATACACGAGAGATAGATAGTGAAGTTGATGAATGAAATCCCCTTCCTTTTTTCACCGATGGAGGAACCTATAGATCACATATACTAAGAAGAAGATGGGATTAGATAGATATATAGTGGATTTCTGGAAAAGGCCATTCCCTAGAAGTCAATGGACTTCCTTGCAAGGATTTCAATCCGCGTTCAAGAAATTGATTTGATAATGATAAGATAAAATGATAAAATAGGTGATATAACCAACAATGCAAAGGAAAAGGGAATAACGTGGTCCAAGGCTATATGATGGTTTGATGGTTATACCTAGTCTAAAGGGATTCTAGGAATCACAAAATGGCTCAAAGGAGTAAGGATGTGGATAGTTTTGTACTCACAAAGGTGAGCAAGATGATAAATTTGATTCAGATAATTGATAGAGTACTAAAGATGGCTTAAAGGAGCTTGATATGATTACACAAAAACTTGAAGGGCCTTATGATAATAGATTATATGATTTGTATGTCTAAAAAAGAAAACTTAGGGGTCAAAATACTTTTTGTGGGAATCACCCGCGATTGGGGCAATCACCAACGATTACGTCGTGAAGCATGTGAGGTATTGTCGGCGATTTAGGAATTGTCAACAATTCTAGAAATTACCAACGATTGCTATGAAAATTTACATGTTGATAATGGATGATTATGGGACTCAAAAATAATGCTAAAAAGGTTTATTTAAGTTTGGATATGATGCATAATAATGTAATGAAGGAAGGGAAACCACTTACCTTGCATAAATTGATGAATAGAACTTAGGACAGGGAAATTTTTAGTGGAAAATTTTTGTAATCTTGCGAAAATCGAGGATTATGGAAATTTGAATTGGTGAATATTTTTATTCACATCCAACTTATTCTTTGAAAATTTGGTGACATGTCCCTTATACTATTCATTTCACCTAGATTTTACACATATATAAGATCTTATGAATGTAATTCGCCACCATTTCAAATCATTTCATGTGCATATTCACCAAAGTAAACATAAGCAACCCCTTAGCCGTCTAACTCAGAGTCATCCAACCCTAAGCCATCAACCCCTACACCATCTAACCTGAGTCACCCAACCCCTAACTCATCTAATCCCTTAGCCATCCAACTATGATTCATCTAATCCCTTAGTTGTCCAATCCTAATTCATCCAACCCATTAGCGTGCCTAACCCTTTATCCGTCCAACCCTCATTCGTCCCAACCCATCGGTTGTTTAACCCCTCAACCATCCAACCCCTCAGTCATCAAAACCTTTTCCATCCAACCATAGATCCATCCAATCATGTTTCGTCAAGCCTTTATCGTCCAACCACTATCGTCTAACCCTAAACCGTCCAATCTCAAAGTATTTGAACATAAGATTCATCCCTAAGAAGTCATGGATACTAGAAATCAGGGTAAGAAGGTTACAAACTCATCCAATTACAAATTAGGGAAGATAAAATAAAGATAGGATTAAGATAGGAAAATGGGAATTAGATAGGCTAAGGGGAATTTGAATAGGAAGAGAGGTATGCATGTTCCAGATGAAAAAAAGGGGAGAAAACACGTGATGGGGAAAAGTGTACCAAAAATTAGTGTCTACGTTTGGACCTTTTTTTTTCGAGTTGTTTGTGTTAATCAAAATACAAGATAAAAACTAGAAGTGATAAAAGATGATGGTTGAGGTGTTCCCCCTCAAACTAGGGATTGATGAAAAAAAAATAGATCATGAGGTTAAAAGATAGATGAAGAAATAAGGAAAAGGATGGAAAGGGTGAGAAAAGAGAAGATGAGAGAAGATGCCTTAAGTAGAGAGGGATGATGAAAAAAGTAAAATATGGCGGTGATTTTGGATTCACCGAGGTAGGGAACAAAGTACGGTTTCCAAAGGAGATGACAATAATGTCCTACGGACCGGTGAGTTGGTGAAAACCACTACAAGATGGAGGTAGTTTAATGGGAATCCACTTTGATGGATGTGCAATCCATGGGATCAATGGGTCAAAGAAACATTAAAAATCTGCATAAAAAAATGTGAGGATGGTCAAGACAATCCAATGGTCTCGATGAGATGCGGGGAAAAAGTAGATGTGATATACTTCATACATGAGGAATCAATCAAATATGAATCCATATTGTACGAGGATAAAATATGGAAATAATGGCCACTGATGGTGGTCTTAATATAAGAGATGGTGTTAGAAAGGGAACACATACAAAAGGATAGCCGCAGAGCGAGTTGTTGGATATGATGAAAGATACATGATGAGATAGATAGATAAGCCGAAAGATAGCCAACCGAGGATAATGGGATAAATAAAGGTGTGTTATGAGTAACACACAAGTCAAAAAAGGAAGAAAATATAATATGATAAGGAGATTGGATGAAAGGTGAAAAATAGGGTTGGGTCGACAAAGACTGGATAGGGTCGACATAAACTTGGCTTGGGTTGACGGTGACTAGGTTGGTTGAATGGGTTGCAATGCCTATATAAGTGGCATATTCAACCGAATAAGCTCATTTTCACGATACAATTTTGACAATCATGACATCTGAGAGGTATAAAATCTTTAGATTTGAGTGAAATGGAGACCAATGGAGGAGGAAGGAAGTGCCAGAGGTCATAGAGAGTGGTAAGTCCAAAAACCTAGCTTAGTATTTGATTTTTGATTTTTGATTTGTTTAGATAGGTGCAAAGGTCCAGTTGGTGGAAAATGGATGGGTCACCATCGACCAAAGCCAAGTCGGCGTCGACCGGGGAAAGTGAGTGTTGACCTATCTAGGGAAAGCATTGACCAATTAGGATAGAAGGTTTTGTTGATTATAAATGATGAATTTTGGATGATTGGATGTTAATGGATGATTGGTTGATATATTTTTGCAAACTCAAGACATGTATTATATTTGAGAGACAGTGTCTTAGCCTAGTTAGGGAACATTAGGGCTAATAGGAAGTGGGATCACCTAAGGCGGTTGGATTGGGTGGATTCCACCATTATTAGATGATTCCAAAGGATAAATGGGTAATTGTTGCACCGATAGAGATATGGGATCCTAGGACCAACACCTATTAGTTCATGACATGAGAGATGAATATCACGTTTGAGGAAGTGTATTGTATTTTGAGACTACTAATCTAAGGGCGTTGATAGTGCCTATTACGTGAGAAGGGTAGGATGGTAGAATTTCAATAGTTTTTTGGAGCAGAGACCCCATGTATTTCCTTTGTATTAGGGGAATTCCAAGGAAATTTTTAGTGGTGAATTTTTCGTAATCTTGAAAAAATTGAGGATTATGGAAATTCAAATTGGAAAATATTATGTGATTCGCAGCCAACTTATTCACCAAAAATTCGACTGACATGTCCCTTATACTATTCATTTCACCTAGATTTTACACACATATAAGATCTTATGAATGTAATTCACCACCATTTGAATCATTTCATGCACATATTCTCCGAATTAAAAATTAGTAACCCCTCGGTCATCCAACTCTAAGTCATCCAACCCTAAGTCATCCAACCCCGAGCCATCTAATCCTAAGTTATCCAACCCGAGCCATCCAACCCTTCGTTGTCCAACACCTAACTCGTCCAACCCCTTAGCCATCAAACCCCGAGCCATCCAATCCCTTAGCCATCCAATCCTAAGTCGCCTAACCTAATCCATCCAACCCCTTAGTCATCCCACCCCTTAGTTGTTCAATCTGATCCATCCAACCCCTTAGCCGTCGACCCCTAATTCGTCTAACCCATCATCCATCTAACCCTCAACCGTCTAACCCCTCGGTCGTCAACCCCTCAGTCATCCAACCACTTAGCCATCCAACCTCTCAGTCATGAGTCGTCCAACCCCTCGGTTGTCAAACCACGAGAGGCATCAAGCCTTTTCCATCCAACCCTTTACCATCCAACCACTATCGTCTAACCCTAAACCGTCCAATCTCAGAGCCTTCAAACATAAGAGTCATCCCTAAGCAGTCATGGATACTAGAAATCAGGGTAAGAAGGTTACAAATTTAGCTAGTTCAAAAAAGGGTGCAAATACTTTGCTTTCCTATTTTGGAAAATCACAAAAAACAAAGGGGGTTTCTACATCAGCTGAAAATATTGGTATGTGGCATGTGCTATTTACAGGTTATTTAATCTTACAGTTTTTAATAATTTTGTTTTTCATATTGTTCTTAGAACTCTATGTATTGTGTAAACATTTATCTATAGATAAAATTAATAGTATATATGTAACAATTTGATAGAATTATATGCAAACATTTTAGAAATTCCTTCACAAAATAATTAATTTAAAGATATCGATGATCCATTAGATGTTGAGGAAAACATTTTTTCCCTTGATGACATAGAAGTACAAGAAAATTCATCAAATTCTCATGATGCACCAGTAGAGGAAGCTTCTACTCTAAGGTCTATTTTCAGAAAAAGGAGACATGAGAATCAAGATATTCTTGTTGAGAGCCCAGATGTAGAAGTTGAACCCCAAGAAAAAAATAAAATATGTTAGAAGAAAGAGGAAAAATTGGACAATTGGAAGGAAATTCTAGTTCGAATGGGTTGCAAAATATCCGTTTATTGAACTTGTGTACACTAAAAATGGTAATGATGTTCCAACACAATGTCAATGCAAAATATGTGGTTGGAAACAAGGGAAGGATCACATGATGCAACTCAAACTAGACACAATTGAAAAGCATTGTGGGAAAATATACATTTCCCAAAAGTAAAAGGATGGATAGTCAGAACACATAAATGGAAAGATGCAAAAGAGTGTCTACATGTCAAATACATAGAAGAATATGAAAAGGAACAAAAACATATGAAATATGTGAATGAAAAAGGTGGGACCATAGTAGCAAGATTGAGCAAAGCTATGGAGGCAGAAATGCATGCACAAGATCGTTCTTTCTACATAACAGACTTCATAAGACTCAGAAGATGTGTGTGTTGGAGTCTAGAAAGTTTATATATTTCTGATGGGAGTTTTCAGGGTGCTACTTTTGAAAACTAGAATGCATTGACAGATTTGAAAAATCCCAGGTGCTTCTTAAAATACAATATACATGATCATCTGTGTATAATAACACATGGAAAAGAGATTCCACTTCATACGTTCCAAAAAAGAGTTTATATGGATGTCTCGAAAATAGAAGAAGTAAGAGTGACACAAAATTTATATGATACAGTATTAATGGAAACTAGGAATAAGTTGAGAAAGATATCTAATTCGTTAGCTAAAGAGATCCGAGAAAGATTCAAAAATGATAAAATACTTGAAGCAATGGGAGCTGTAAATCTGCAGTTTTGGAATTTTTCTGGCAGCAAACCTCATACATCTATCAGTCATTTATTTTTCAAAAACATGAGTGATCTAACTGACCATTTCTCTAAGACCAAAGAGTTAAACAGAGTTTCTGTAGAAGGTATTTTACAAAAGAAAAATACCTAGTTCCTAGTCAATGGATTTCGCTAATACTATGATACTGACAAGTTCAACTTCTACAAAACCCATAGTATTATGGTGCCATCAAAAGGATTTGGAAGGATATTTGTTCCAGTAGTATTCTAAGTGAATATTTGAGTGAGTATATTAAGTTGTATGAACTCTTTCAAACTATGATTCTGGGTTTTGTGGAATATGAGAGGGTTTTCAGTGCACTATCCTTTTTAAAGTCAAAAGTTTGAAACATATTGGATATGAATCTAGAAAGTTGTCTGAGGTTGTATGTATCATGTTACTTAGTGGAGTATTTTCCTTATGATAGAGCACTCGCATTATGGAATTCACTAGTAGAAAGAAGAGGAGTTAGTAATATTTTTTGACCAGGGGATCGAGACACATCCACAGATCATGCTATAATTGATTTCCAAGACACGAATGAAAGTGTTGATCCAGACCTCTTCCAATTCACATAGATTTCATTACAATAATTTGATGTAATAAATTATAACTATTGATGTATTTCATACAAAGATTACAAGTTTCAATAAATGTAATATTATATTTGTCTTTATTTGGTCCATTTCCATTCGAACAATGTCACTATCATTTTCAATTCTCCCATTTGTTTTTTAATATTTGGTTTTCAGACTGAAATAAGGAAATATTTGTGTTTTATATTTGTTAATTGATTTATTTTACATCTGCAATAACTAGAAACGTAAATATTTTAAACAAACAAAATCAAGTAAATTTAAGCAACATTTACGTAAACAAAGAAATAGAAACATCATTTGTATTATGTAGAAATCGAATAACAATATATAGTTACAATTCCAATTTCCAAAGTACTCTTGAAATCATTCTCTCATGTGGCGGATTACTTTATGAAGAAAAGTACAAATTCATAAAGCATTTTCGGCCAATACAATTCCAAAAAGGGGGTTGTCAATACATTTCAAAGCTTCCAAACAAGTTCTGTCATATAAGGACACATTACGAGGTCATCCTCTTTTTGCCTATGATTCTGAATCATAGTTGTCCTTACGTCTGCCACACGAGAATAAAAACAAAAAAATGGCTGGCCACTATCTTTTAATTCCTACACCAGTGTCGGAATTGTGAAAACACACCTATCACATGGTGAACTTAACTAACATATTGAATTTTTTATGTAGTAGGAGAAGCTTGATCTTTTTCTTGCATAAGAGGTGGAGGAATTTATCTGTAAAGAGATATCTGCTATAACTCCTGATTCCTGCAAATCTCATGTTACGGTATTGATATTTTCAAGAATATTCTGCTCCTCCCTCACTACATCTCTGGTGACAAAAGTGTTGCATCTGTGTCTATCTTTTCCTTCAGTAAGACTTTTGTATCCATCTTATACTCCTTGATTATCCTTCTCAATGTATTATTATTTTTATTTATTACTATGATTTTTTCCTTCAACTGTACAAATGAATTCAGGTTTTTTTAGGCATTCTTTAAATGTGCTTCAATTATGACTGCTTCTTTCTTTAAATTTTCATATTTTGCCTGCAAAACAGAAATATAAATTTTCTAGTTTATTAGATAAGTTTAAAATAAAATTGCAGTGCTTATAATATTAGGATTTTGCATGTAAAACTTAAAGCCCACTCACCACATCTTTTTCTTATTTTGTATTTTTATTAAAACATGTGTCTTGTCTTTAGCCCATTTTTGTTGTAAGCTTGTGCTTTGACATTGAGATTCTCCAACTTTTTTAACATTATGTCTATAATTTCATCATTTTAATTATTATTATATGAAATTTTCCCTGACTGAGCTTTGTTTAGAAAAACGTCATGCCTTGCTAGTTGGCTCTCTACGGAAGTGAACAATGAATGCCTTTGAGCGTGATTATGATATCTTGTATTTATTTCTTTTATCAAAATTTTAGCTCTCCTCTCCCAAGACTACACCAAATCCACATCAGACATTACAACCTCTTGAATTTTTCCCCATACTATCTGATATCATATTTTCTAATATAAAATGTGTCTTTTCATCATTTGTTTGTGGAGCGTTTCTTGGAGGAGGAGGAGAGTCATTGTCATGTACTTCATGCACATTTTTTTGTGGTTGTGGTTGAGGCGGAGTAGATTGAATCATATCATGGGTGTCAAAATAGTTACCCTTGTCATCATCACCAGTATCAAAGCCCAAATACTCCTCGTCAAGGGTGATGTTGTTGAAAAGTTGTGAGGCCGTTACACTTAAAACACCACCTAGTGAGAGTTCAGAAATTTTGTGGTTGCAAGATGAATTGTTCCAGCTGATTCTCAGGAAACCTTATATTCTTTCCTAAAGATCTTCTTTTTGTTTGGACTATATATGTTGGTGGTATTGGTGGCCTCCTTACAAATGGAATATGCTCATAAGCCATATTACTGCAAGAAGAAAAAAAAATGTTAGAAAATTATCATTATATGGGTAGGCCTTGTAAATTCTAAAAAATAGTAACAAAATAAAACATGCTAAATATTAAATATTACAATTTACCTTACACGTTCGGAGATGCAAATGTGACATTTCAATCTTGACCATCAGAATGAGTTTGATCATCATCACCAGTTTCAGTAGTTTCTAAATACAATAAATGTAGAAAAGAATAGTAGAAATATTAAAATACAATACTACCTACATAATCTATATTAGTTGTTTGAATTATTTAATTATATAAAAAGAAAACTTCATACATGTAGTTAAATGTGATGGTAGACGTGATGCACATAGTGACCCCCTAGGTCACTTTTGACGAGGAGCTCTTACTGGTGTTGATTCTACTGAATCCATGTCAGAATCAGCAGAGACCTCTACAAGGGCTTTACCTCGAGCAATTGCCTTCTTACAAAATGTTGCAACTATAATTATTCTTTGCAAAAGAAAATCTTACAATTATTGTTTTATTGAAAAATATTGAATTTGAAATTGTTATAACAAGAAAGCGTAAAAGTAATCGTTATCACCGAATCAAGTACCCATTCGGATGTTGATCGATTTCTAGTTTGATCACTCTAGGCATCCAGTGTGATTGGATAACATGGGTACTATCTCCAAGTTGTGGGCTTGCTACTTGAGATAGACCTCCAGAGAAAGCTGGTTCTTACTCCTAAACTACCCGCCACAATCTACTCTAATGCAGACAAGCTAACTCAATTTTCTAATCTAAATTTCAAGGGACCAGGAGAGAGAATGCATAAAATGAAATCCTACACTAAAGCGGTGATACACCAGAAAAGGAGGGTGTGAGAGTAGTCTCCAAATGTGTGAAATACAGAGGGAAAGTGCACACTAGAAGAGGTGATGACAGTTCACCATAATCTAGCAAAATGCATTCACAATAATATTCCAAGCATACACAATGATAATGAATCCCTGCAAGAACATAATAAATAGACACAATATTCTTATAGAAAGATCAAAGGGGCAAGAAGAATGCAAGAAAACACAGCAGGGGAAGATACATCCACAAACTGGTATTTTATTGCTTCATAATATGCTGATTCAATCTATTACAAGATAAGGGCACGGATCACCATGCAAGGAGTCCACTACTGAGGGCCTACAACACACTAGCTTCACAAAGCAATTTTGGCAGAGCTTTGCTACCCAAAAACTCTCTCCTTTACAATGAGCCCAACACTCCAATTTATAGAAAAAATGAGAAGGAGAAGAGAAGGGAAAATGGAAATCCCGAAATCTGTCCTTCAACCACCTGTAAGAGGCATTAAATTGAGTGAAATGATTGTATATTACTTGTAAAAGGCTCCCATATCTGTCCCATGTGCTTGCGAGAGAAAGAAGGATGACCATGCCTCTTAATTGCACTCCCAGCTACCAAATAAAACATTGTTCTGAACCCGGCCACGTTTCCTTAAAAATCTCAATCAATTTCTAATCAAATCTGGAATTTCTTGATTTCTGTACATCGGGATTGGAACCACAATTCCAACGGTACCAATTTTGTGCGATTTCGTTGAGAAATGCAAAAGTTATGGCCTTCTGAGTGCGGGCAGCTATTTTGGGGTCTGGCAGGCGTTTTCTGTCATTTGACGGGAATGAGCATTAAGCGGTGGAGCTGAACACGTTTTATTTCTTTAAATATATCTACCCTCATTAAAAATAAGAAATCCAATTTTTGTGGCGTAGAGGACGTCGTGCTCGTTCTAGAAAGTCCAATTTTGTCAAAATCGAAGCTCGGAGTCAAAAGTTATGGCCATTTGAAGTTCCACGGGCCAAATGTTGACTTTTCTTCTCTGCCTTCAGCCGCTTCGGCTTTTCACGTCCCACGCATCCCTTTGTCCCAAATGTCCCAATGCTGAATGGGACAAATTCTTCCGAACCGCCTGAAATGGGCTTCCATGTCCCTTTTCTGCCGGTGACACGTGGCGTGATCTGATTGGCTTTCGGCTCCTTCGGCTATCCGCATCCCGCGTCCCTTTGTCCCACTTGCTTCCGGACTGAAGTTCCTCTGTTTGGCCGAACGGAAAATTCGGCGTGCACTTTTGTCCCGTGCGTAAAAGGTGAAAGTTCTCATTTCGGCCGATCCGGCCCGATTCAGCGTACTAATTGCCCAGATGTCCCGAGACTTCTGTTTGACAGTTAGTCAATTTTTCAACACCGGCCAGTTGATATTTCCGTGTCCCGCGCGTCCCTTTTCCCAAATATCCCAAATGCTGCGTGGATTCGCTGGTGGCCTTCTCGCGGTTCGCGTCCAGATGTCCCACATGTCCCGACTATTAAAAGGACTAGGACTTAGCCATTTTTCGTGATTTTTTCTGGCCCGAGCTTGTTTTTTATGCAATTTTTTACATTTTCTCAGAACTTGCTCTCTTCTACTTGGACAGGGGAGTTAGAAAAAATCTGAGGGGACCCTAGAAACATGAATTTTTGCCTTGAATCAATATAATTGCTTGGGACTTAAGAATTTGATGCATGTTATCAAAATTACCTTGAGGGGTGAATTTTGGATAAAAGAATCGCTATACATGTTGTTCTTTACTACCGAGACCAATCATTTTATCATTAATTATAGTTGGAATTTTAGCTTGCTGAAATTTGTAGAACATGTCATGATAGAAAGAAAAGAATATAATTCTAATAAGAGAATAGAGTCTTGGATTTATCAGATTGATTGGCATTGTGGGCACGGGAGACATGTTTTTATTCGGTTGGACAAATATGTGCACCAATTGAATTGTTGATCTGCTAGTGTTCGCAATAAAAATTGAGCGCCCAATACTAATGTCTGAGATATGCATTGTAATACAATCCTAGCTCGAAAAAGTGATGCAACTGTAAGAAAGAATTGGTTTGTAATACATTGTAGAAGAAGGCCTCGTGATGAATGATTAAGAGGAGATGCAATAATAGAAAAAATGTTAAAGGCTTGGGTGGTCGATAAATGTTAAGAGAAAAAGAATATGAAAATAATAAAATTATTATCAACCTGCACACTGTAATGAGACTCCAAAAAAATTTTGTCTTCGTCATTAGGACAGCCCTTATAGTAATAAACGGCTTATTTTCAAATGGTAACCCAGTTAACCGATGTACGTCTTCAGGTTCAATTGTGAAAGAAATTTGACGACGTCTCGGATGCATGAGGAGAACAGAAAATTTTCCATCATTCTCATTGTAAGAGGCGAGAAGGTAATCAAGGACTGAAGTATCAGTATCGAATTGGGGCATGTCCACAAGCCCGGTAAATTCTGATTTTTCGAGCCATTCCTTTTGTGTGTATTTTTCTTTCAGTAGGGCTACAATCTGTGGGCACATGAGGTTTTTGTATTGGAATTTGGGTGTAGGAGTAGATGTGGTGCTTGCCATTGTTGAAATTTGGGAGAACTTTGAAGATTGGAGAGCTCAGAGCACTAGAAATTTTTGTAGAAAAGTGAAGAAATGAACCTTGTAGGGGTATTTATAGGGGTCTGAATGGTTTAAAGGACATGTGGTGGAAAACTATTAGCTAGCCATGGTGGCCGCCCAACCCATGTTGGATGGATGACCAACCCACCCGACCAATCAAATTAGCTAATGTAATTAAACAACCCATCCAACCCTTAACCGTCCAACCCTTATCCGTCCAACCCCTCAACCGTCCAACCCACCTGTCCAACCCTTATCCATCCAACCCCTTAACCATCCACCCCACTGTCCAAACCCTTAACCATCCAACCCACCCGTCAACCCTTAGCCATCTAACCCTCAACCGTCCAACCCACCCACCCAACACTTAGTCATCCAACCCCTTAACCGTCCAACCCACCCATCCAACCCTTAGCCATCCAACCCCTCAACCATCCAACCCACCCGCCTAACCCTTAGTTGTCCAACCCATCAACCGTCCAACCCTTAGCCATCTAACCCCTCAACCACCCAACCCCCCACTCGACCAACCCACCCGACCAACCTTCATGCCCAACCTGCATGGCTAACCTACCTGACCTACTTTGTGAAACTAGGGAAAATTGGTCTCTGCGAATCACCTTTTCCATGAAACATTTTTTCATAAATTCGCCAATGATTCGAAATTCTATTTTTAAGATTCGCCACAAATTCTAAAGTAATTTTTTAGAGGGGTCTTCTTACAAATGAACCCCGACTTAGAAGATGATATTACCCAAGAGAGGGAGATTGTATATGCAAGAAGACTACTGATTTGATTCATGGGCATATGAATGACCTTCGTAGGTTGAAGAAGAGATCTTTGATGCCTCGAATGTTGTTGGGGTGATATTTGACTCTGTACAAGGATATGATACAAATAAAAATGTAAGATGAAGTCTTAAGGTCACATCCACTCGCAAGCTAACTTCAAATGAAGGCTTAGAGATCGTTTATATAGAGTTGCTAAAAACCAGGGAGAATCGTTGGCGATTCTAGAAAAAGGTTGCAACCTCCTCCCAAATAAGGATTTTGTTTTTTTTATTGAAGGATATATGTTGGAAAATGGTTATATGGGTGAGGATGTAATTAAATGGTTGAGAGGATATTGATTTTGTTTTCTTTTATTTGATTTTGGTTAGAATGTGGTTTTATTTTGTTTTTTATTTGTTTTTGGTTTATAAGTTGTTTTGGGTGGTTTTAAGAGGAATAAAATAGGATTTTATAGCTGTAGAATAATATTTATGGGGAGTAAATATAAAGGGGGGAATTAAGACTTAGGATAAGGATTTAATGGATAAAATGGTAATGATGTGATAATGTATTTAATGTATAATATGATAGTGATGTGATAATGAAGGGGTACTAGTGGACACAGACATGGGGAATTAGTGGTGCTAATTTTAGGTGTCTACATTTTCCCTTTTGTTGAGTGGTTTTAGACAAGCCGCGAGACAAAAATGAGATGTGATAGATAGGGAAAGATGTAGAATTATATGATGAGGTGCTCCCCCTCAAACTAGGGATTGATGAACTAAAAGGGAATCGATCATGATTTTGAAAGAGATAGATGGAAAGATGCAAGGATGGGAAGATGAGAAATGATGCCCTAGGATGAGGTATATAAACAAGATGGTTGTCGTCATAAAATCAAGTGATATGGGAACCAAAGGGTTCGTGTCCTATAGACGTGTGATTTAACAACGGAAAAGGATGATGTTTTGACAAGGTCAAAGGACCAAAGATTGATATTGTCATAAAGGTGGGCTTACGATGCCAAGAAGTCAAGTTTTACGAGAACCAATGGGTTTGTGTCCTATAGACATATGACTTAATGGCGGAAAGATGATGGTTTGATGGGGTAAAAGGACCAAAAATTGATGATGCTACAAAGGTGGACTTATAAGACCAAGAAGTCAAGTGATAGGGGAACCAAAGGGATCGTGTCCTATAGACATATGAATTAATTATGATGGGGAATAAAATGATGATTTGATGAGAAAAAAAGACCAAAATTGATGTTTCCACAATGGTGGGATTTTGAGGCCTAGATGGGGTCCTGAAGGTGATCAAGGGTATAGTACTTGAGGAGGAAACCAGTTTAAAATTATTGATTTGATTGAATAGATTTGATGTTTTAGAAACAATGATGTAATGATGGAATGTTGGGATGTCTGAGATTTGTGTGGGTATTGAAATATGTCAATATGATGATAGATATATTAATAGATGTGGATGTGAAAAGGTGACAAATTGTTAAAGTTGTGTTTTTTATATTGTTATTTGATATTGATTTTAAAGTGATCTTAATGTTTTTCAAAACCATGGTCAAGAATGAAACATGGATTGATTTCTTTGTACTGGATTTGATACATATGTGATGGGAAACAACAAAGTGAATGTGCTTACACTTTTGGCCTTTACAAAAAATGTTAACAGATGACTAACAATGGGTAGTCACACATAGGATCTTGGATATAGAGATGAAGTGAAATGTATACCTTCCTAGAACATGAGAAGGGTTGACATATGTAGGTTATGTGGGAAAAGAGGGTTATCCTTTTCAATAGTTTCATAGAGAAATTCCCTAGCTATACATTTTTTTTTTTACGTAAACTGATCAATGCAGAAGTTTGCTTTAATGGGAAAGGAGATCAATGCGGGAATCTTTCCTATGATGCTTTTGATATTTGAATTTTTGAAGGCTTGATCGATGCAGGAAGCCTTTTTACATAGGTAGCCATCCTTCGAGGGAGTTCTAAATTTTTTTTGATTTTACAAATTTTTACAAGGATAGTCATCCTTTGAGAGGTCTATGATGATTTTGATGGGTAGTTTTCCTTTGAGGGATTAGTCTACTTTTATTTTTGATAATATGATTTTTATATTTTGAATAGTTTTCCTTCGAGGGATCAGTCTATTTTTTTTTTTTATTTTGATAAAGAGCATCCATAGATATTTTTGAATTTTATTTTGAGCTTGAGGGAAAGACCCTAATAGACCGTTTCAAGGAGGGGAGAAGAAATGTGTACACAAACTACACATGTGTGCCCCAAGACATGTCTTTGGTTGGTACAAGGTAGATGGATGTAATGATTATGGGGTTCCTGCTAAGGAGGAACTTGTCCATGTGAAATATGTGATGAACAGATCATGGTGCTCATCTTTAAGGTTTTTAAGGATAGTGATGGAAAACCACATGCTTTCAAATCATTACAATGATAAGATGATGGTTGATGGTGGAATAAGATCTTTGATATGACTACTATCATGACGGTCAATGTGTTAATAGTATAGAAAGGCCACAAGTGCAAGGAATTCAAAGGTTAACCCATACTATATGGACCGATCCAGTTAAGGGAAAACTTTCCACGTTTACTCCTTTCCAAAGTAGTGACATTTTATTGGATTGATAGGATAGGTTTGGTGAAGATGCGCTAGGGGAAGTTGATGTCTCAATAGAGAGGAGTCCCCTAGCATGAAATTGTGGATAGAGATGACATGCACTTAAAGGAAAACAAATTTCAGATTAGGATGATGGAATTTTTATCTTGATTGATTGAGTATATGGTAAATAAAGGAGCCCTTGACAAAGGAGTCATTGAAAATTTGGATGGGATATGAGAAGACAATTGATGAGGAGGGGTAGATGATGAAGCTTTGATTTTTCCTTTTCTTCATGTATGATGATTTCTATATTTCTTAGGTGGGTGAAGCTATGCTGATTTGAGATAAGGGACCTTCAATGGAAGGTGATGAGAAGATGCATGAGAAAGGAGATTGATTGAGGATGATTTGATCAGAGATGAACCCCTTGTGTATAGATTTGATAAGGACTTCAATGAAGGTGTAGATGTTGATGAGATTGAGAGACCTTCAATGGAAGGTGTTGAAGAGATGTCTAAAAAGGTTTGATAATACAAGATTGAGGATGTCCCCCTGGTCCTACGATGATGTCGGTGAGGACACTGACAAGAGAGAAGGTGTAGATGATATCGATGATGGATTAGGATGGTCTTCTTCTAGGAGAAGATCATCGATGAGGAAGATTCATTGGATTATGGCTTTAAGTGCTTTACAACTCTTTTGTGTTATGTCCTGGGACTTCGATGATAGGAACAAGTTTTGTTTTGATCATACCACATAGGTTTCGAGATATGTGGATTGGGGTTTTGATTGGTGGTAATGTGATAAGAGAAGCCTGCATGAGCCTCTCGAGGATGTCAATGTAAGTCACTTTTGGGGATTTGGATTAATGAATTTTGATTTTGATTTTTATTTGAGAACGCTTAGTAGGACACGTCTTATTTTTGGATGGGGGTGGATTCATGGATGTCATCGTATGGTGTTGAAACATCATAGGGACATTGTGAGGTTGATAAGAGAGAGGGTATGATGTGGGATTGATATAATTGGATGATGGATGAGGTCCCAAAATGGATGAGGAGGGATGGATTATGGATGAGAAGGGGTACGGATGTGTGGCGTGATATTGAGATAAAGGATGGGGTCCCAAAATTGATGGTAAGGGTGGAACCGTAGATCTGATAGTTTTAGATTGTTGATAAAGGATGGGGTCCCAAAATGGATGGTAAAGTTGAGACCTAGATGATGTGTGTTTTGATTTTGTAATGTTGATTTTAGGTCAAAGAGGGGTTTTGCAACAATGATGATGAGGATGAGGTTGTGGATGTGATAGGTTTTATTTTGTATATCATTTGACTTTAGATAAAAGGTGCCATACTAGATGATGAAGTGAGTAGTTAGATGGATAGGATTGGGTTTTATTTAGACAAAGAAGATGTAAGTGAGAATGGGGAGATTGATGATTTAGATGAGGGTGTTTTAGTCATGTTGAGGTGGGTTATATTTATGTTGTCCAATTCTTTATTAGTTTGAAAAGTGGGTTGATGTAGATATCTTTGATGATGAATGCCTCCTTAGTAATGGTCTCCAATGTGGAGTCTAAGGGTTTTAAGGAGGTAATGTGGATGATTGGACAGTGAAACAAGTGATATCGATGTGTGAGGATCATCGAAAAGAGGATCCAGGGGCTTTGATTTTTCAAGAGGAATAATTGGTGATGAAATGGGTCTCCTCATGGGGAAGATCATATGTAATATTGTTGATGATGTGACTTCAAGGGATGTGTAGTATTATATATGGACTG
Organism: Taxus wallichiana var. yunnanensis; assembly: GCA_018340775.1. Classification (NCBI taxonomy): domain Eukaryota; kingdom Viridiplantae; phylum Streptophyta; class Pinopsida; order Cupressales; family Taxaceae; genus Taxus; species Taxus wallichiana. The sequence goes on from CM031235.1 coordinate 175,643,616, forward strand.
AATCTATCAAGGGTGTTGGGTCGGAAGACAAGTAATGACATCATGTGTGGTAGTCTCATTGACTCATAAGAAGACCTAGGGAATCAGATGGGACATGTGTAGATTGAGGATCGAGATGGCATTCTTCGAGGGCTTGGATTTCTAATTTCCTAGCCATGGTGAAGGCTTCATCAAAAGTCTAGAATGTGTGGATTTGAAGAGTAGATGAGATGTGATGGGAACATGATCGAGAAAATAACTCGATCAATTCTGATTGAGGTAGTGAGAAGGTCAATTGATTGATAATGCTTTTCCACCTAGTGACAAAGTCAACAAGGGATTCATTTTCAGATTGTTTGATGGTAGAAAGGTTAGAAATGGTGATTTTGTGAGTAATGTTTATAGTGAAAAGTGATCAAGAAATAACATGGCTAGCTGAGTGAAAGAGAGAAAAGAGTGTCGAGGGAGGGAGTTGTACCAATCAAGGAAAGTCCCCAAAGTGACATAGGAAAGGTTCTAAGAAGGAGATCTTGATCGTGGATGATGAGATAACACGAGTGTCTAAAGGATAGTATGTGCTGTTGAGGATCCTCCTAGCCATGGAACATGGTAAATTATGGAAATTCCCAATGTGGAGGATATGATTTATATGGTATTGATGGATGGATGGGTTCATTACAAACTTGATCATAAGTGAGGACATGTTTGGGTCCCTTGGTAGTGGCTTCCAAATTGTCTAATTTATTTAACAAATCTTGCATAGGATCATTTATAGGATTAGATGTGAAGGAATTAACATGTGAGTGTGGATGAACATGTGATTGATTTGATTGATGAAAATGTGGAGTAGGATGGTTTTTTTGTGGATGGGATTGATGTGGAGGTTGATAAGGGGTAGCTTGAGAGGATATTGTTTGTAAAGTAGGTTGTGATAAAGGGATGTGGGGAGATGTGGAAAAATGTTGAATATGTTGTTGTTGTTGGATGAAAGGGGTTGATTGGGCTTGAGTAGGGATGTGTGTATGGGTTTGGGATGTTTGAGGTAGAGAGAGGTATTGAAGTCGAGATAGGTTGATTAGATAAAAGATGGGGGATATTAAGATTCGATGAGTTTGTGATGAAGGAGGGGATGTGGAAAAGACTGATTGATGGGATGCACTTGACATGGGATGAGGAGTGATAGTTTGGAAGTAACTCTGGTTGTGAAGAATAATTATAGGGTTTTTGGATGGGGTTGTTATAGGATTGTATGGATTGGTTGAAAGGTAGAGGTTCCATAAGGGAAAAAGATGGTCTAGATGGATCTGGAAAAATGTCAAAGATAAATGAGGTTGAGTGAGATGTGATAGGTTGATAAGATTGATAAGGATTAGATCTGTGTAGGGATATGTTTTGAAATTGATTGGGATGAAAAATGTAGAGGTAGTGGATGAAGAAACCGAAGATGATTGTAAAAATGAAGCATAAGGGGTAAAATAATATGTTGATGTAGAGGGTTGATCCATATTAAATGATAATCAACTAATGATGATAAAACAAATCCCTAAGAGAGCTACAAATGTAACAGACAATTAAAGCAAAAGAATTTTAATTATCTTGATTAAAATTTATATGTGGAGGAAGAGGCTCAGAGGGAACCTAATGATATGGTCATTCTAAGGTTGATTTTTAGGTGATGTTTAAGGCTAGAGTCCTTGATATACCCAAAGGTACGTGATGCTTGAATATATGTTGGGTGTCCGTATGGGGCCTAGTATTGGGCCTACCCCCTCACTTCATGGTCCCGTAGTGATAAGGGAGTCGGGTGCTTAGCCAATATACCAACAACCAATTAATTGTTTATACTCGGCCGAACACCGAATCAGTTTCCCTATTGGATGATGAAATCTTAATAGTTATCACCTAGGTAGGAATTGTTTATGCAAGTTTTATGTTTTATGTGGTTTGGTGTGTGTGAGGGAAGAATTAAGTGAATGCAATCAATTAACCTTCCTAATTAAAACTATGTGATAAATCAATATGTAATGTTTGTTTTAATCCAAAAATAAAAGGTTGACTTCGATGAGGACCGATAACAAAGATGTATTATGGAAAGAAACAAAAAGGAAAAGGACTCACCTTAACAATGCTTCCTTTTTAATTTTTTCATTTTTTTATTATTTTTAGGAAAGTAAAGCCAGCAAGCAAAACCCTCCAAAGCAAAAACCTACAAAAAGGTTAACAGAAGGAAAACAAAAAAAAATGATGTTAGAGGTTGATTGACTAAGTAATTAGAATAAGTCACGAGATCATCGAGAGATTGATTGAATCATTGGCTGCAATTCACTTGATCACTGGCAACTTATTGGATCGCTAGCATGATTACAGAGTAGAAGGCCTAAAATGAAAGAAAAATTAATTTAAATGAGAGAAAAGGGGACTAAGGTCCCACCAAGCGTGCCATAATATTCAGAGATGTTTTTACCTTTCTACTCAAATTAATGAAGTGAAACAATAAAAACAAAAATGACCTTGGAAGACGTGGGGTTTATCGATACCCATAGAGATGGATGTTGAAGTTGATGGATGAAATCTCCTTCCTTCTTTCATCGATGGAGGAACTTGTAGATCACAGACACTAAGAAGAAGATGGGATTATTATATATATATATATATATATATATATATATATAAGGCAAAGGCCAGTCCCCTAGAATTCAATGGACTTCCTTGCAAGGATGTCAATCCATGTTCAAGAAATTAATCTGATAATGATAAGATAAAATGATAAAATAAGTGATATAACCAACAATGCAAAGGCAAAGGGACTGACGTAGTTTAAGGCTATATGATGGTCTGATGGTGATACATGATCCAAAGGGAGTCTAGGAATCACAAAATGGCTCAAAGGAGCAAGGATGTGGATAGTTGTGTACTCACAAAGGTGAGCGGGATGATAAATTTGATTTATATAATTGATAGAGTGTTAAATATGGCTTAAAGGAGCTTGATATGATTGGACAAACACTTAAAGGGCCTTGTGGTAATAGATTATGTGATCTAGATATCTAAAAAGAAAGCTTAGGGGTCAAAATACTTTTTGACAAGAATCATCGGTGATTGGGGCAATCGCAGTGATTGGGGAATAAATGATGATTCATCGAGAAAGCCTAGGAGGAATCATCAGTGATTTAGGGAATTTCCAGTGATTCTGGAAATCATTAGTGATTGCTGTGAAAATGTACAGGTTGATAATGGACAAATATGGGACTCAAAAGGAATGCTAAAAAGGTTTATTTAAGCTTGGATATGATGCATAATAATGTAATGAAGCAAGGGAAACCACTTACCTTGTATAAATTGATGAATAGAAATCAGAAGATGATATTACCCGAGAGAGGGAGATTGTTGATGCAAGAAGACTGTTGATTTGATTCTTGGGCATATGAATGACCTTTGTAGGTTGAAAAAGAGATCCTTGATGCCTTGAATGTTTTTGGGATGATATATGACTTTACATAGGGTTATGATACAAAGAAAATATAATATGAAGTCCTAAGGTCACGTCCATCTATAAGTTAACCTCAAATGGAGGCCTGGATCTTGTTTATATATAGTTGTTAAAAACTAGGGAGAATCACTAAAAATTTTGGGAATCACTGGTGATTCTGGGAATCATTGGCAATTATGGAAAAAGGTTGAAACCGCCTCCCAAATCAATATTTTGTTTGTTTTATTAAAGGATATATGTTGGAAAATGGTTATACAGGTGAGGGATGTTATTAAATGGTTAGGAGGATATTGATTTTGTTTTGTTTTGTTTTGTTTTGGTTAGAATGTGGTTTTATTTTGTTTTGTTTTATTTTTTTTTTGGTTTATAAGTGGTTTTGGGTGGTTTTAAGAGGAATAAAATAGGATTTTACAGTCGTAGAATAATATTTACATGGATTAAATATAAAGGATGGAATTAAGAATTGGGATAATGAATTAATGTATAACATGGTAATGATGTGATAATGTATTTAATATATAATATGATAGTGATGAGATAATTAAGGGGTACTAGTGGACGCGGACATAAGGAATTAGTGGTGTTAATTTTAGGTGTTTACACTGTCATTTCCTCTTGAGGATTCCCTTTCTCCATCTCCTTTCCTTGCTTCTCATTTTCATTTTATTTCCCTCGTTCCTTCTAAATTCACATCCCCTCCATAATAAAATGACACACCTCCTCCATCATTTGAACTAATGGTGACCGCCAAAAGCTAAATCCTTCGCTCACTTCACAAAGCCAAATTGATAAGTGACTAAGTCCCATTTTTAAACCATGAAGCATTGCAGATTAACTAACAAATTGAGTTCCAAACTACTTGGTTTCCTAATTACCCATTCCTTCATAAACAAGATGTTGAATCTTTCATGGAAAAAAGGGTTATTCTTCATCCTTCTGGATAGGAATATGCACATGCGTGCCTAGAGGGGTAGGTTGGGAAGGAACCAAACAAATAAGAAAAATCCATTTCTTCAAGAACTAGATCAAATGGTTTGAAACCAAGAAGGTTCATCATCAAGAAGCTACAAATCGACCACCTATAAATGCATCAAAATTAGATAAGGTGAGTTCCATTATAAACAATCATGATATATCTATTGAGGAATGGACTAGTTTTGATAGCATGGTTGAAGAGCTTCCACCAACATTTGAAGAATATCTTGTTGTTTCCATTGAGAAATGTGCAAAATAAGAAATCCCCAAGGGCTAAACAAAGTAGTAATTAGGAATGAAGATCAGCTTGATCTTCATGTGTATTATGAAGTGTTTCAGGAAAAGAAGAATGAGCTTGAAGCTAATGAAATCTACAGACAATTGGAGGAGGAAGAAATTCCAAGTGAGAAAGATGTGTTGATTAAGTGCAATGATTCTCATTTCTCTGAATTTTTAGAGTTTGCTGCACATTTGGAAGGTTCCAACGATATTAAAAAAACATATGTGGAGGCCAAAATCAATTAGTTGGAGATTCATGGAGAGGTGGAGGATAAGTTTGAGTTAGTAAACTTCTTACTTGATGAGGAGGATGAGGAAAATCAATAATCAAAAGAGTAGGCAATTTTTTTGCACAAGTAGAAGTAGAACACATTTTAGATTAGCTTGCAAACAATCTCCATCATGAGAAAAGTCTACATGATGACCCCATTTATGGGGATGAGCTTAAATAAAATGGTAAAATCACAAGGATTAGTCCATCAAATCAAAAGGTTGTGTGCCCAATCATATATTTGGTTAGTTTAGAGCCAAAAGTAAAGTTTTCATGATTCATGCTCACTTTAGATTGTAAAGAAGATAATCAACGCATCAAAGGTCAACTTCAACACCTCAAACCAAATGTAAAACAACTTGAGGAGGTATTTATTATCTTTTGGTTGATACTTTGAACAAAATGGGAACTAGGCCATTTCTTCCTTCCACCATGTGATCTTGTTGCCAAACTAATCACATGGCTGCATTTTGTAAGGAAGGGAAGTTATTTCTCCCAACTAATTGTTGGTTTTGTTTAGCTTCCTTTTATTTTAGTTAGAGTAGGCTAAATTAGGTGTTTTTATTTTAAAACAAGTGTTTGTGCACACTCTACATGTTTCCACTTGGAACATGTATGATTTTTCATGTTTGTATATAGTTTTATGGGCCTTATTGTTGTTACTTAGTCTAGTTTCAGAGTAGGTTCCATGGCAGAAATAAGGTGTTTTGAGGCAACTTTCAATGTTATTCATTCAACCCCCAAGATTATATGTAATCAAAGTTCTCCATGCTCATTCCTTGGCAAGAAATCAATGTTTTGGGATAGTTTGCAAGTTTTATTAAAATATCCCAAGAAATCATCTTTCAAGAACAAGAGTATGTAGTTCTAGATCAACTCTAAGTCCATATAAATCGAGGGGTAAGAAATTCTAAGTTTTAGATCAGTTTTCAAGTTTTCAAGCTTGACTCCATGCCCAATGGATTGCTTCAAGGCCACTGATATTCTATCTAGCATGTAGATAACCCTATGAGCCACCAAATTATTGTCCAAAATAATCCCTCTAGACTATTTTGACAACTCCAAAATCTAATTTTGTACTTAGAGAAATTTTGTTGGAAAAATCATTGGACATTGTTTTTAGTTTTTCATGGATTTAGGAACAAAGGGGCATGTAGATACTTAGGAATAATTTTTCTAAGGAAATCAGTGGAACAAAGAATCCCAATGTTCCATAGAATGCGTAAACAAAGTGTTATGCATACTCTCTAAGTCCGCGAGAATAAAGGATTTTGAGCTCGGTGTTGCGGTACATGTGGGAAGGAGTTTGGAATGTGACTAAGTCTAAAAGTTGAATAACATTATCCTAGTGTTCCTTGGGCTTATTAAATATCAATGTTCTACCGACCTCAAAAGCTACGGAACAAAGGAAAAGGGTCATCGAGTCAAAAGCTACAAAACAAAGAAATAGTATTATGCGAGCATCTCAAGAAATAGTGTTCCATGGATCTCAAAATTCAACCGGATTAAGAAACATATCCGTGGGTTTCAAAACCACATAATAAATAAATAGGCTTCTATGGCATGTGGATGAGGAAGATAAGAGTTCCACCAGTGCGTGCGAATTATTTTCTTATGGGTTTTTGGAAGCACAAAGACTTAGAGGGGGTGAATCAGTCTCTCACAATTTTTTACTTCATCTTTCATAACATACATTTACCATTTTTGACAACCATCTATTCATTATGTGTTTATTAAGTGTTTAACATCCATCCACAAGTGCATGAAATAAAAGAGAGAACAAGTACACAACATCTAATGTGGGAAACCCTCAAAGGGGAAGAAAACCTACTAAAACTTTTGAATATATTACTCAATCAAAAATACTTGTATGAATATTACACATCACACAAGATTTGTTTAGTGAGGCAACAACCCCACAAGGAGCACCAACCCATAGTTTAGTAGGGCACCCACCCTACAAGGAGGATATAACCCCTAAGATGACTAAGCACCCACCTAGCCACATGAAATGAATGATCATTGAATATTTTTTTCTCGTACAACTGATTGTGATCACAAGTTCAACTCCATACTCATCAAACCCTCCCATCATTTATTTCATGTGCTGATTAGGTCTAATGACCTTGAAAATATCCTCCTCTACTATATTAAAACTTTTCATGCTTCTTCTCAGCTCTAGTCTTGACCCCTATAATCTCTTCTCTCATCTTCTCTAGCTTGCTCACATTCCCATAATCTCTACACACACAAATGAGCAAATACACAAGCCTTTTATACTTGACACACCCCATAAGTGACAATAAATCATCTAATATGATTAAGTTCAGTAATAGAAAACATAATACATGTGTATATACTCACATAAATTACTCCAAAAGACCCAATAGGTCATAATTAGCTCAAACAACACACACAAGCTTAAGGCTTCTCAAACAAGCCTAAAACAAGCTCTTCATCTCCAAAGAATGGACTATGAACTCTAAGGCAATATAAAAAGAATTTATGGCTTCGTCATCTCCAAAAACTTAGGGACATCATCTAACAACCTTTTACAAGCTCAGGAACTTTTGCAACATAAAATTCTCCATGACACACTCCATTTGCAAGCACCTCCAATTAGGTCTTCAAGCACCTAAAAACAGTACACAAGAGTGAACAACTTTGCACATCAAAATCAATTGTCAATAATTCTAAAGGAACATTAATGTAAGCTACATGATCTTAAAGCACTCTCCAGGTCCATGAGACACCACCAAACAGGGCACAACACTCCAAGACATCCATCTCTCCTACCTCGCTTAAGCATGTTGATCATGCCCAGAAATAGGTCATCAAGAACAAGAAACTTGGCACACAAAATCACCTCACCAAGACTCAAGTATCATATTGATGGAAATATATCAGTTTATACTATCTGAAACAACTCACTTCAACCTCAAAAATATAGCACAAGGCCTATAAACAACTCAATCTCCAAAACTACTCGAACATGCTCTAAAGACTCAAGAACCAGTCTTAAGGGCAACACGATCCAACACCTCAAATACGAATTCCAAGCACTAAAACCACTTGGAAAACTTCACTAGCATCCCTTCCAACATGCTCAAGCATTCATAATCCTATGTCACATGGATAAAACCAACCAAGCACACATGTTTCAACACACCTTCTTGAGAATCCTAATAGGGCTAGATATGCCATTAGGGCTTAAACAAGAATTCACATTTCCAAACCAAACCAAGCACTTCAACACATAATATCAGACATGAAAAATCTATCCATGACCAAAAATTGTTGCTACATCATGTATTTCATTAAGGCGCACCTCAAACCACAAGACTAGTTTTAGCCCTTCTAAGCCAAAAATGGTAAGGAAACTTTGGACACTTGTAACTCAAAATTTATTCTGAAGCTATCTTAAAATTTTCATGGATACTTATCACACCTCCTAAGGTATCTAGAAAAATTAAATTATTTTCATCAAACCTCCATCTCATCCCTAAAACTATAAATCTCCACAAAATAAGGGTTTTTCTCGTGCCTTACCAGAATAGTTGGATCATGAAACCACCACCAAAATGAGATTAGACGAATTCTCTATAACCCCGATGCATCACATTAGCTTTCCCAATCCATTTGGGTCCCAAACAAATCAAATATCTCATATCGCTCTACCACTAGTCTTTGAATAGTGTTTTAAACCTCTTTAACTTGTTAGCAATTGTTCATAAATATTTGACAAATAGATTGATCCATTATTTTTGAAAAATATTCTTGACTCCATGAAAAAAATCCATGAAAGCCACATGGTCCCATACATATCTCACACATGTGGGTGAGCATTCAAAGTTCACCATCGAGATAGTTTTTGTCTTTCCATGAACTCGTAGAGCCAAAAATAACATTTCTTTCTTTGTCTTGATCCTCTTGACCTAAAATTTGACCCAGAGCACTATTATGACCTCCTTTAATTGTGCCAAGTCTCATTTTTACCTACACACTTATGAATATCTCTAATCAATCTCATCTTCCCATGAAAACGTGTCTTGTTCTCAAGAAAATTTCTTCAATGGACCTTGAACATGCACTAAACCTATGAATACTAACCTTATATGCCTTCCAAACTTTGTATGAAATGTTAAAAACACACCTATCATGCTTAAATATGACTTCCTTGCTCCATATCTCATGCCACTATCTCATCCTACTTGACCTAGGTCTAGGACTAGGCCTAGAATGACCTGACTCAACACATACTTCTCATGAACTAACCATGATGACCTCTTACAGACTCATTAACACATCTTACACATCACTATGACCATGTTAGGCCTCATAACAACCTTTGGAACTCATATCATGACCATACTAGCTTGCACCATGTTCAAGACCATGCCAAGACACTAAGAAAACATATTGAAGACTCCAAAAACTAGAAACTACTAATCAACCTTCAACTTAATTTATAGATGAAACCTCATGGGGAAACCTAGATCACCTTGACACCTTTTGACATTAATGTGCCACTTTGACATCAATGACAACATCTAGACACAATGCCCAACAATCTCCCCTTTTTCATTGATGGAAACCACCTTCAGAAATATTGATGGCAACCACAAATGAAAACACCTACTATACATCGTTTTCATGTTTCGAGTCTACTCCCCCTTTGCGCAATCTATGATAAAGACACTTATGACAACTCAACATGACAATAAATGAAAAGACACAATATCAACAATATAAGGGAACATACCTTGACCAAATGCCATAGAGAAATATCAAAACCAACACCACATTCCCGAGACAAAATTTCATAGTTCTCTACCCGTTTTTCATAATATCATAGCTTACTTGACTATATGACTAGATCCCCATGCAACTATACTTTCAAAAACAAACATATATGCTAGACTAGCCCTTATTTATACCTAAGACACCCTTTGAAGACATTGTCAACTCGCTTGTCTCCATTCACTGTTGCTCATCATTATAGTACACCATGGCATATTGTACCACATTATGATACATTATTCAAACATACTTGTCATGCTACACTCCTAGCTTCATATCTCAAGGATGATATCATAGTCATTCTTCAAAATAAGACACACATATTTCATAACACAAACTAACCTACCAAACACAGTTCATACATCTACACAATTGTTTCAACCTTCTTAGTTTCTCCGATCACATAGACTTATTTACATACCTTAAGCTTTGCACATACAATTATTTTCATGACATCAACATCACTAATATGACTCTCCATTCTTCATGTAGTCCTTCAACTTTCTTCTTTGGGCCATATAACTTCAAGGTTATCAAACAAATCATTAGCTCAACATCTACTGCATTCACCTCATAAATACCATCATTGTAACCTTTTGACACTTTCTTGATGCTTCATAGATTCAACACTTGGATCTCTTCAACATTCAAGAGACCGACACGAGCTACATGCCTTTCACTCCTGCAATCTCACTTCCTTTTTCAATAGCTGCAAATCTTCTTGTGATAAGAACAAAGCAAAACATAGTCAAGAGAATCTTAGGTAACATATGATCTTATTTGAATCATATCAACAATATATTATAGTGATGTCTTCATACTTATGCTTGTGTAGATGAATTTTGCAATTTTGGACTATCTTAGCTAGTACAATCCACTATAGGTCTTAAAACACCGATAAATATAATCCCCATTATCACACCTTAACCAATCAAACCTTGAGAACACAAGACACTTGCTCATAGAGCTCAATCATGATAAACTCCCCCTGGGATAGGCATTACATTGAGCTACTTGGGACCACCTTGAACTATAAAAATACACATTTTTGACCTTCTTCATGATTAGCAGAAAAAATTTACTTGGAATTTTCTTTTGTCTTCATGTCATGTACATACTTAGACCAAATCAAAATAGATGAGCATGCCATTACATACCTCATGAGTACCTTCAATAGATCACTTTTTCATGTTTTCAAACCAAACAATAGTGTAATTCATACCTTGAGTCTTTGGATATTTTACAACTAGTTAACTCCCCTTTCATATTGCATACTTTCATGATTCAATGTGATACCTAATAGCTACTTTTGGTACACCTCAAGACCCATGCAACTGATGACTTATAAAACCAGCTTGTATCCTTCTTTATGTAAACATGTATTGATCAAAATTGATATCTACAAACCTAAATAAGATCACACAAACTTTTGAGACATAATTCAACCTAATATCACTATTCTTGGAGCATTGTACCATAATATTTCTACTTGAAATATCATGAACAAGTCACCAACAAAGACTCAAACATAGAGAAGTCACCTTCAAATGTATTGTTGTTATAATACCTTCAAATATTTTTCAAACCACTAAACAAATGTTGGATCACATTCGAGACCTTCAAGAGCACAAGGAAAATATCTTACCACAATGACTACATGCATACTACAAACTATTCAAGCTTCCTCTAGGATGAATCACTTGAACATTCACTCTAAATCATTTGTACCTTCTCATTCCTCAAGCATTTTGTAGGCAAAGATTTACATACTTTATTTTCATTAGGCCCTTATGAAGAAATATTTTACAAACCTAGATAAGGTCTTAGAAAAATTCTTTAGTTGCAATGCTCTTTCTTCAGACCTCTAGACATCTCTCATACACTTGATACATTCTTTAGAGCTAACTAAACTTATGAAACAGATAGAAATACCTACAAGTACAGCATTCCGTAAACATGAAATCAAGATAGGAACATGACCAGTGTAGCATAACTTGTACCAGACCTACTTCATGATTTGAACATCACATTAGGGATTTTATATAACATTGTAGATGTTTGAACATTGAAATTATCTCCTTGATTATTTACTCCATTTGTAGTTAATGTTGTTTATGTTCAACTTATCTATAGTTCTATTATCACATTGCTTGAATGAGAAGAGATATTCATAGAGTAAACTTGCATACCTTTCTTGAAAGAGTGGTGAACTATCATCTAGATGACCTTTTGATAATGTCAAGCACTCCTTGACATGTTGTTAGTAAGATAATGTCTCAGGTCCTACAAACAAACTTACACTTACAGTTTCATCACTCTTTGACACATCATCCTACCATAACTCAGTCCTAATAAGTTATTCTTCATGACTAATCATCTCGGATTCATAATATTATTTAGTTTCTTCATATCTTATGTCCATGGTTAGGAAATCATGTATCTCATCCGCTTCATCTAGGTCATCTTCAAGTTTAGCTACTAGGTCTTCAACAACTTCTTCATCTTCACCTTCAAGGAAACCTGCTTCAAGATCAACACAATAACCTACTTTGTCTCCTTCATGAGACTTCTCATCAACTAAATCTGGTGGAAGCTTGGAAATGGGAGTACAAACACTAATAACATACTACCATATATCAAACCCTAAGGGTTTCAAGAAAGCTCTCATTTTGACCAGAGGATTTTATTAATGTTGAGCTTGACTATATGTCATACATGTGCTTCAATGATCTCCTTCAAGTGGTTAAACTTGCTTCAGAAGGACCTTTCTCTCGATACTAATTGTTTGAAGCATGGAGATTGATGGGGGTTGAATCAGTCTCTCATAATTTTTCACTTCATCTTTCATAACATACATTTACCATTCAAAACAACCATCCATTCAATGTGTACTTATTAACTATTTAACATCCATCCAAAAGTGCATGAAATTGGAGAGAGAACAAGTACACAACATATAATGTGGGAAAACCTCAAGGGGAATAAAACTCACTAAAATTTTCAAATATATTACTCAATACAAAAGACTTCTATGAATATTAAGCATCACGCAAGCTTTATTTAGTGAGGAACCAACCCCACAAGGAGTACCAACCCCTAGTTTAGTAGGTCACCCACCCTACTATTAGAATCAAAATGAACTGAGATGGGGGTGAATCAATCCTAAAAATATTTAAATTCATTTACCATCACATACATTCATTAATCCATTCATCCATTTACCATCCATAACCATACATGAACATTAGATGTGTATTAAGCATTCACAACAACATGAAACAAAGAAGAAGACACATGAACACCATATATAAGTGGGAAACCCTCATGGGGAAGAAAAAACATTGAAACTTTTTTTATATTACTCACAACAAAGTAATTTATTGAAGCACCAAATTCACAAGGAGCACCAACCCCTAGTTTAGTAGAGCACCAACCCCTAATTTAGTGAAGCACCCACTCCACAAGGAGGATACAACCCCCTAGGATGACTAAGCACCAAATCATTCACCTAATGATGATGATATCTATTTTTTTTTTTTTCACAACTGATGGAGATCTCTTATTCAACTCACAAACCCTTGCTCAAATCCTATGTATTCAATATTGCACAATCTTCTTCCTTATCAATTTGTCTTGTCTCTAATCACTTGTTATTATGTTGTAAATCCATCATCAACTTGTCATGTTCTTCCTCATCCTTCAAATCATGCACTCATACCTGCAAAACACTCTCCTCTAGGTCACACTTTTCCCTCCAAGAGCACTAGCCCACAAATGGACTCAAAACACTAGCTTTATATGTTTTTCTTCATCCAAACATGAGGGAGGTAAGTCCTCATGACTAATCTGACCCATATAAATTTAAATCATTCCAATAAATGCATTACAATAGTCACATATGACCCATATAGGTTGGCCATGCTAAAAACCACTCACCATGCACCAAAAATCCTCAAAACCCCATCATTAAAATGGGAAAAATCTCTAACGCCAAAAATATTTTTATTCAAGCTCTAAAAATCACCACACATGTGTAATATTACATTTAAATATCATCCATGGTCATAATTTACTTGAACCAATCAAATTATTTCATTTAATGGCCCACTGTCTCATTACCTTCTCAAAACAATCGTTTCCATCAACCCGATTTCACCTTTAGACCTCAAGATGAAATCACTTATTCCATGTGACCACTAAATTGAAATCCCATAACTTGTAGAAAACATCTAAGTTAAACTCCATGTACCATCCATGTACTCAAACCACACCTACTTTTGTCTTCACTAGAACAAGTTGCCCAAACACCAGCTTTTATAAACTCAACTAGTTTGCACCCTTTTTATACTTTAAATACTTATAAATTCCTTCAATAGATTCAAAACTCACTCCTCCTCACTTTTATCCATATTTTTCCCTGGGAAAAATATTGGATCAGCCACGACCCCACATAGAAAGAACCAAAGAAATCACATTCGTAATGACCCAAAAAAACACCGCTAAAAAAACTCATTTTTTCGCCATAAAACCCACTCATTTCTACCCTAAATATATATTTTTTTATTAATTTATTATTGCTGTTGTTATATATATATATATAAGATAAGGATTTTTCAGTAACTATAATAGAGTTTCAAAGTATAAGAAGTTTAAACACATATGTCACGTAAAACAATGTGACGATCACCATCCCAATTATTATTTCTCTATTGGATTACTTCCTCAGTTCAACCTTTGTTATTTTATTCCCATTTGTTTTTGGAGGGAGAGGTACAAAATAAATTATCCTTTAATCTAAATACTAACCCGTTACTTTTAACCAATATTTACTTTTTTTTAAAAACCAAGCTTATTTAAATTTGTTTAATCATTCAAATATTTAAAAACTTTCCGTAAAAATACCATGATTTTTAATATTTAATTCATATTTAAATAAATCTATTCACTCAAATATTATGGCTCTTTCTAAAAGTAATTTAAAATTCTTTAATATTAAAACTCATTCTCCTTTCTTTTTTTTTCCCAACGTGGGGGAGAAGAAAAAAAACTTTATTTAACCTTTAAGAAAAAGCTTCTTCAAAGCAAAATTATGAGGAAGATTTGTTAACCGTTGGATTCTTTTAATCCTAACCACCAGATCTCAAATACCCTAAACATGCTTTTAAAAAAAAAACCTAAATTCATATTTTCTTTTGTTATTATTTCATTTTTTTCTTTCAAGTTGAGTGTAACGGAGGAGTGGAAGAAGGGTTTGGTTGGAAAATATTTTTGTTTTCATTTTTTTGGGGATGATCCTCACATACAGGGGTGGCCACGTAAGAGGAAGTCTTATTTAGTTTCTTCTTTGTTGCACCCTTATGTTGCAGGGTTTTTTTCTTTTTTTAAAAATCATTTTTATTATTATCTTTTTCTTTTTTGTTTCCTGAGTGCTAGTTTTCTTTTAGGGTGGTAGCCATGGAAGAGCAAAGATGGAAGTGCAAAGGCCAATCTCTCATTGCTCTGGTTTTTTTTTTTTTTTTTTACTTATTTTTGTGGTGGGTTTGACAGATAGGAGTGGCCACTTTGTAAGTGGTTCGCTGGGAGGCATAAGGAGTTTGATTTTCCAACAGGGGCGGCATAAAACCAAAAAAAACATGCACAGAGGGATATCAGGCTATTTTGGTGATAGTGAGAGTTTCGTGTAATAAAAATGAAGGGGTTGATTTTTTCTAGATTGGTCATACCATTTGCATACTGATCACCTTTACGTAGGCATTTTCTAATCGCTTTTTCAATATATATATATATATATATATATATATTCAACTTTTACATATTTCAAGGAGTCAACAACTAGTTTTGAAATAGATGAGAGATAATCTTTTTTTATCTTTTATTTTGTTTGGTAAATCTCATTAACATATTATTTTAATTCAGATTAAAAGGTGATACACAACTATTTGGAGAAGTTATTACCATTAATTTCTTTTACCTATTAATATATCCAAATTATTGTTTGTTGGAAGATAACTAAGAAAATTTACCATAAATATAGCATTGATTTTAAGAGTAAAGAGTATGGAAAAACAACATTCACATAATGAACTCAAATGCAAAGAGTTTGTTCTCACAATACTATAAACATGTCAAATAAACAAGTGAATAAGTTCATTGTACCCAAATAAATTCATTTATCCAAACGTTCCTTCCCATTAAAATTGCAAGTGAAACCTCCTTAATCACTACTACAACCTAACAATGTTCCCTTCATTGGATAAAGACATACTCCAAAAATTACCATTGACCAAGATCCACATTCAAATTACTTAACAAGAAGAAAAGTTGGACATATCAAGGAAGATTCAAATTTACAATATAGTTACAACCATTCCCCAAAAGATACTAGCAATCTACTCTTTCATTCAACAAGTTTACACAACCTTCACCAAAAGCAACATTTAAATATTTTTTCAACATGGAGGAGTAAAAATTTCCACATGTTCAATATTAAGATTAAGATCCATTTCCAATATTAATACATCAAGTTCAAAATACAACAAATCTCTTCTCAAAGGAGATGGTCAAACTAATCATATGAATTCCCTATCAAGGAAGGACCAAAATATACAAAGATCAACACATAGAGAAAGGATTGTTTTACCACCCAACCTTTAGGCATCATTACATGTCTTACCAAGGTTGGAAGACATGTTAGCCTCCCCAAGCCCATGGGAGAGATAGCTAGCTTCCCAACTTTGTGCACAAGATTTAGGAGACAAACACCACAATATTTTCACATACAACCCGAGACCATGCACTAAGAAAAAAACAACATTTAGTAATAAAAGAAAGGAGGAGAAAGCCATATTCATCCTCTAAATTAGGGAAGAGTAGATGAGATACCCGAAAGTGTCATAAAGTATGATCCAACCATAGGATGCACACAACAAGGTTTTTCTAACCATTATTATTCCTCGAATCAAAAAAACCCTCCTTATTGTTCCACCCATTCACCAAAATCCTTCTTGGGAGTATTTTCAAACCCATTGGGTTTCCTGAACAAGAATGGGGAAGGGTTTCAAACCATATGAACCACCTTAGCCACCTCAAACCATATCAGGGGAGTAAAAAAAGAACCTACATGGCTTGCCCATTAAGCCATGAGGTTTGAGAGGGAAAATCCCTCTCTCTTCCCCCAAAGAAACTCCAACATCCATCAAACCATATTATGGATGGAGCAAAATAAATACAACAACCATACTTAAGCAACAAACCATTCAAGAAACTAAACAAACATTTCAACTATAAGCAAGCTAAGATCTAGCAAAACATACAACATAACATGAGCTCAAGAGCCTACCTCCAAGAGCTCTCCAAAATAAGATTTTTCAACTTTCTTCCTCAAGCAATTCTCTAGCTCCCAAAATCCTCAAGCACCAAGCCAAATGCTCCAAAAAAATGAACCAAAAGTCCTCTTTCTCCTCCATGAGGGAGAATTTGAAGTAAAGCAAATAATTTTCCTCACAAATGAGGGGGTGACATGTGTCACCCTCTCTTCCCTCAAAGTCAAATATTCTCAAAATAAAAGAGAAAAGATAAATTAGTTTTTAACACCCTTCTCCCAAATTACCCAAAATGAAAAACAAAACAAACTTGTGAAACTTTTAACAAATACACATACCAATCCATCTTACATGGATGGTGACCAAAGAGAGGAAAAATGGGAGGGAAACTCCCTTTATGCCTTGAAATTAAGCCCCCTACCTATTAGGTAGGGTCCAAGGGCTTATTTTCTTGCTAAGTGAACTCCTAAAACTAAAAGGGGTCACTTAAAATGCCATAAATAACCCAATTTCGGGTTTGGCACATTTAGGCACAAGTGTAGAGGATGTAGGGCTCACATGTGACCCTAATCCTCTCTAATTAATACACAATAAACCAAACCCAAAACTTAAAGAAAGTGGGGACCATTAAGCCCCCAAACCTAATTTACTTAACAAAAATAAAAAATATATTCTAAGCAAAATAAACTTTACATGACATATTACATCTCATATGAGGGTCACCCATGGTGCCCAAATTATAATCAAACTATACAGCCTCAAACAATTAACACGGTTAGGACTTAGCCCCGTGGGCCGCTTGTGCACAATTTGTGTAGCCACCCTGAAACCCACTTTCTCCTGTGACCTGTCACCTGCACACTCATTACACACATTTAACGCACTTGTCCAATACAATAGTAAATTAAATACTCACTAAGCAAAATAAGTTCAAACATGTAAATTAAAGATATCACAACATCAACATGGAATGCACAATCTCACACAATTCATCATACGTTAGGTATTGTAATACATAAAAATGTCATATCACCATGCCATCATGTATCCTCATCAGCAAATCGAATACTTTATAAAATCAAGATATGTGGCTAAACTAAGTATCCAACATGTAGCCATTAGCCCCAAATCACATAGAAATGTGTTAGTATCCACAACCTCAAATAAAATGTGTCAATCTACTAATCTAGTCAAATTGGCACTTCATGCCCCAAATCACCATACATGTCCATGAAGGCAAACCAACATATCATAATGTCCAAAATATGTCAAAATCCATGTTAAGTCATAACTGTGGTTTAAGAATTTAGCAAATAATAGAGGCTAGAAAATTTGGGCACTACATCCCCCTCTCCTAAAATTAGACTTCCTACCGGAAGTCGTTGGAAGAGGTAGGAACAAGATTTAACAAGGTTTCGCATCGTATCATGCGATTGTTGGACACAACAAGTATGTCCCACCAATTCAAACTTGGTCAAGTACTAAGTGTTTCTCTTACTTAGATTAATTTTAATTAAATGAATTTATTTCTTCCAAGGAACTATTATCTCATCCTCATTGTCTAAAACCTCTAAAATATCACACGTAGTGTAAGTCCAACATTAAGGTCATTAAATGAACTAAAATATTTTATTTTGTATTGTCTTAACAACATGTTTCTTTAAGCATAACATGGTCCAAGAACAAGTATATCTCAAATAAGAGAATGTTAACCAAGGAGAATTGTATAAACCGAATTCATTTGCCTCATCATCTAACTTTCCTATAAGGGTCCAAATAAGAGGATATACAACATAAGGTCTAAAATTAAAAGAGAAATAATGATGGGTGAGCGAAGAGAACAAACATGTTGTTTTAAAAGGAATTAAAAAGTTTTGGATATTAATTGTGTACGAACCCACTCAAGGGAACTATCCAAGGTGTCACAAATACCACACGATGAGAGAGAGAAAGTTTCCAAGTTCCATGTGGTTTCATCTCCTAACTCATCATTACTCTAAATTTTGAAAAGAAAGTTCACAAGTCCTTTATTAAAGATCGTTCAAACATCTACATTATCCACTAAGGTCAAGGACGAAGATTCACATAATGCCGAGAATAGCTAAATGAGTTGACTTAATTTGGCCATTATTTTTGTTCACTAAATGATAGTATTAAAAAAAAATGTGGGTGGAATATATAAAATCAAATACTAGTTTAGTTTTGCCTTTCTAGTTTGGTTTCTAAAGTTTCATACTATGAGCCATTTTAAAGGACATTTCTATTCCAAGCCAAGATTGCTTTAGACGTCTCATAAATAAAAATTGAATTTATTATTGTTTATATGTAAGTTCGCACTATGACTAATCAATCTTAGAACTTTCTATGCCCCAAACAAGCCATAATTCCTTAATGAAACAACAACCCACAAATTTCCAAGTTCAATACGATAAAAGAAAAGTTTTACTTAAATTTTATCGTTTCTTAAATACTATAATCAAAAGAAAACATGAATGAGTTACACAAAACAAAATCCATTTAAAGAGAATGTTTCCCGAATCTTATCAACATACTTATGAAAATTACAATATACCAC
This sequence comes from Taxus wallichiana var. yunnanensis, assembly GCA_018340775.1. Lineage (NCBI taxonomy): Eukaryota > Viridiplantae > Streptophyta > Pinopsida > Cupressales > Taxaceae > Taxus > Taxus wallichiana. The sequence continues at coordinate 175,663,307 of CM031235.1, forward strand.
CATGATGGAATGCACAAACTTTTCCGTTCATACTTTCCTCAAGCATACAAGAGATCAACACACATTTTCCTTTAAGGAAAGGTAAGGTCTAATTCTTCTCAAGATATGTGACTTATGTTAACTTTTACTTAACAATTATTTGGTCATAATTTGGCCCATTAGGTCGCAAGAGAAAAATATATAAAAATACACTTATTAACTAGGGGTTGAATCCATTTTACACAAAGAAATTTGAATTTCACCACTCTATTGAGTGGTAATAGCAAATGGAATCATGTTTTAAAGAGTACCCCAAAACAATTCCAATATATATATATATATATATATATATATATATATATATATATATATATATATATATATTTAAACTAGTGTTTATACTGATTACAAAGGACGTCTTTACCCATGGTAGGTGGAAAGATTAGTTAGTCATTATTGTTAGTCCTTGCAATAAGGGTTTACATCATTTATCTTATAATAATACTAAGAGTTTTTCTATGTGAATGAAATCTTATAAAAGAGTTTCCTAAGAGTCCAATAGCCAAAGGCATATCTGATTTGCGAGATCATCGCAATCATTCTATCATTCGTATTAACTTTCTCACCTAAACATTTAGGGAGACAAAACAATACCTAAGTTACTTACAAAATTCCAACCATTTAGTGTGTAATCCATATGAATATCACAAGACGAAGATTAGTAAACATCACTTATCCCATTTGAAGCAATAGTTTTAGGATCACCTCAATTTTACTTTTTAAGGGGTAACAATGATAACATTGTTTATCCAACCAACGTTGTTTAATTATATATTTGACGAGTTTTCCAAATTACATATAATTACACATTTCTATTGTTGTTTATAAGGTATATGTACACAATTGTGATTATAGATATATATATCTTTGTGGATTACAAAATATTACATTCACCCTTATTGGACCACATTAATAGTTCTTTCACAGTCAACACCATCATCGATACAATAATGCCTAACCAAGAAAGTATTCAACACTAATTCATTTTATTTTATTTTCTTTCCAAGAGAGAGAGAATGAAATATCGTTGTTATATTTATTATATATATAAAAATTTGCATGACCATTGTTCTTCTAAGTCCATGAATTGAGGTTAGAAAGAGGGTGATTCCCTTATTTCTACATGTAAGTAAAAGTTTATAAACATGATTAACTAAGAACATTTTAAATCAACTTGAGGAGAGTTAAAATCACATGTGTACTTACTAAGGTAAGAAGGTTTTAACCAAGTTACAATGCAACAAAACTTAGTAAGTGGTTATAGTATGAAAATAGGTTTTATCAAGTTCCAAAAGGATTAAGAAAAATAACTAGATCATTTCCGAAGTTAACTCTAAAAGTTATACCAAGAGCTTTGATGAGAATTTGGAGTTTGTGAAAACTAGATTCATTTTATAATAGCACAATGTATTCCTACGTTACGTGAAGAGGATAAATTAGCTAAGAAATATCACTTCAAGCAACACCACCGTAAAAAGAGGCACTAACTTTCTTTCCCTTTATCATTTATTGTTTAGAGAAAAGTTAGCAATTATTTTCATCCAATTATACTTAATTTTAAATCACAATTTTGAAAAGGTAACAACAAGAACATAAGATCATTTGGTAAATTTCCTTATAAAAGGGTTATAAAACTAAGATTAGCAAGCAACAGAAACAAGAGGAGTAGAAATTATTTCAAATTTCATAGTAATGAAATTTCAAGACGTGGAATACTATTTTATCACATTGGGTGGTTTTATACAAGGTACAGTCATTTATTTTACACCCATACCAAAAGGGTTTCATTAGATATAAGGTGGCGCCTCTAACATGGCAGGTTGAGATTCCTAAGAAACAATGGATCACTAGACAAGAAGCAACTAACCAAATGCCATAAACCTATTCCTTATATCAAGGTAAAAATTCTACTTTCTTATCTTGACCTACTTCTTATTCTTGAAACCAACAACTAGACCTTCTTCGATGTCCAAAAAGACCAATCTAACCAAGGGCTTAGCATTCAAAAATGACTTGTTGCACAAAATTTATTTTGGGTCTTAGCATTCAACCTAGAAACACGTAGCTTAAAACAATAACCATATTATAACATGTTTCACCCTCCAAAGGTGTCCTAAGAAATCTATTTGTTTATTAAGACCTAATTTTCTTGTTCTACGATCTAGAGAAAATGGCTACAAAGGAGCCTACCAAAACAAGTACCCAATACCCAAATGGTGAAACAAAGCTTCTAGTCAATTCTCTATTATACAGAGAGTCAATCAAGACGTACATTTCTAATTAATGGTGAATAGGTTTCGAAATGGAAGCACCTTCTCGGAGCCAACTATTAGAGTTTTACTATTGCATTTCAGCAGATTTTTAGTGAAAATTGGCTACAAAATGGGTCTTGAAAACAAGTGATACCAACTTGAAAATGAGTCCTGTTAACTCGCATCAATTCTCCTATATATAGAGAAACCGACGCAACTTACAAAATGAAAAACTAATGACTAAAAATCTAGTTATGACCTTCTTTCCGGAGCTAATTAATGTTATTTACAAGTTTGTGTTTTGTACCAAAACGTCTAGAGACCTCCTAAACACACTTGGAAAAATAACTCTCCATTCCTTTTTCTTGAATCTAATTGCAACATAATAGACATGAAAAAAATGACATGTTAGAAGTCAAAATTTAATTTCCTACTAACGCTCTCTAATTTACAGGTCCAAATCAAAATGATTTTGCTTAAATTTTAAGTTGTTGTCCCAAACAACAATGTGATTAATTGAGCTCAAAAAATGCTTTTAACTACATGATAATAATGATCTTAAAAGTTGGGTTTAAAGGCTGATGTGACTTCCCATGTCACTAGAGAACAAGATTATCCAAATCGATCACCACTATGGGGACCAAGAAGCCATTTTGCACGTTATTTACTAACGACATTCTCTTAACTTTTACTAGTTGTTTTAAACAAATTAGGTGATCAAAATTTAGTGTACCACCTATTGTGTTAGCAAACATATTACTCCATGCGGTTACTCGAGAGATACTTGACCCATGGAACGGTTTAGCGGAAACAATTTTAATTGTTTTACTTTTAATGTAATGAAAACATTAATAACCAATTAAACGTTCTACCCAGAGCGTCCATGTGTGTGAACCATCGCTCTGATACCAAATGTAATGACTTGAGAAAACGAAACCCAATAAAAAAACTCATTTTTTTTGCCATAAAACCCACTCATTTCTACCCTAAATATATATTTTTTTATTAATTTATTATTATTATTGTTGTTGTTATATATTATATATATATATATATATATATATAAATAAGGATTTTTTTATGTAACTATAATAGAGTTTCGAAGTATAAGAAGTTTAAACACACATGTCAATTAAAACAACGCGACGATCACCATCCCAATTATTATTTCACTATTGGATTACTTCCACATGTTAAACCTTTGTTATTTTAGTCCCATTTGTTTTTGGAGGGAGAGGTCAAAATAAATTATCCTTTAATCTAAATACTAAGCCGTTACTTTTAACCAATATTTACTTTTTTAAAAAAACAAGCTTATTTAAATTTGTTTAATCATTCAAATATTAAAAACCTTTCCCTAAAAATACCATGATTTTTAATATTTAATTCATATTTAAATAAATCTATTCACTCAAATATTATGGCTCTTTCTAAAAGTAATTTAAAATTCTTTAATATTAAAACTCATTCTCCTTTTTTTTTTTCCCAACGTGGGGAGAAGGAAAAAACTTTATTTAACCATTTTTTTAAAAAAAGCTTCTTCAAAGCAAAAGTATGAGGAAATTTGTTAAGGGCGGTGGTTGAGTATTTTCCATAGGTTTTGGTCTTTTAATCACAGTGGTATGGATCTCAAATACCCTAAACATGTTTTAAAAAAAAAAAAAAACTAAATTCATATTTACTTTTGTTATTATTTCATTTTTTTTTTCTTCTAAGGTTGATTGTAACGGAGGAGTGGAAGAGAGGGTTTGGTTGGAAAATATGGAAGGGGTTTTGATTTTTTTTTAGGGGATGATCCTCACATATGGGGGGGAGTAAGAGGAAGTCTTATTTAGTTTCTTCTTTGTTGCAAATATATGTTGTAGGTTTTTCTTTTATATTTAAAAAAATCATTTTTATTATTATCTTTTTCTTTTTTTTTTTGGTTTCGAGTGCAGTTTTCTTTTCCAGTGGCACATGAAAAAGCAGAGATGGAGGTGCAAAGGCTGATCTCTCATCTCTCCTTTTTTTTTTTTTTTAAATTACTTTGTTTTTTTGGAGGGTTTTGAGATAGGAGTGGCCACCGTAATCGGTTATTCACAGGAGGCATAAGGAGTTTGATTTTCCATTAGGGGTGGCATAAAACCAAAAAAAAAAACATGTGTAGAGGGATATCATAATATTTTGGTGATAGTGAGAGTAATTTAATAAAAATGAAGGGGTTGATTTTATTTTTTTTGGATTAGTCGTACCATTTTTCATTATTTACATCATATAATAATGCAAATCATTTATATATATATATATATATATATATATATATATATATATATATATAATATTTATATATATATATATATATATATATGATAAAAATATACCATGTTATTTGAAGGAGTCAACAACTAGTTTTTAAATAGATGAGAGATAATCTTTTTTTATATTTTATTTTGTTTGGTAAATCTCATTAACATATTATTTTAATTGATTAAAATGTGATACACAACTATTTGGAGGAGGTATTACCTTAATTTCTTTTACCTATTAATATATCCAAATTATTGTTTATAGGAAGATAAATAAGAAAATTTACCATAAATACATAATTGATTTTAAGAGTAAAGAGTATGGAAAAACAACATTCACATAATGAACTCAAATGCAAAGAGTTCATTCTCACAATACTATAAACAAGTCAAATAAACAAGTGAATAAATTCATTGTACCCAAATGCATTCATTTATCCAAACATTCTTTTCCATTAAAATTGCAAGTGAAACCTCCTTAATCACACTACAACCTAACAATGTTCCCTTCATTGGATAAAGACATACTCACAAAATTTCCATTGACCAAGATCCACATTCAAATTACTTAACAAGAAGAAAAGTTGGACATATCAAGGAGGATTCAAATTTACAATACAATTACAACCATTCCCCAAAAGATACTAGCAATCTACTCTTTCATTCAACAAGTTTACACGACCTTCACCAAAAGCAAGATTAAAATCTTTTACAACATGAAGGAGTAAAAATTTCCACATGTTCGATATTAAGATTAAGAGCCATTTCCAATATGAATACATCAAGTTCACAATACAACAAATCTCTTCTCAAAGGAGATGGTCAAACTAATCATATGAATTCCCTATCAAGGAAGGACAAGATTATACAAAGATCAACACATAGAGAAAGGCTTGTTTAACCACCCAACCTTTAGGCATCATTACATGCCTTTCCAAGGTTGGAAGACATGCTAGCCTCCCCCAAGCCCATGGGAGAGAGAGCTAGCTTCCACAACTTTGTGCACAAGATTTAGGGAGACAAACACCACAATATTTTCACATACAAGCCAGACCATGCACTAAGAAAAACACAACATTTAGAAATAAAAGAAAGGAGGAGAAAGCCATATTCATCCTCTAAATTGGGGAAGAGTAGATGAGATACCCGAAAGTGCCATAAGGTGTGATCCAACCATAGGATGCACACAACAAGATTCTTCTAAACCTCCTTATTCCTCCGAATCAACAAAACCCTCCTTATTGCTCCACCCATTCACCAAAATCCTTCTTGGGAGGATTTTCAAACCCATTGGGTTTCCTCTCCAAGAATGGGGAAGGGGTTCAAACCATATGAACCACCTTACCCACCTCAAACCATATGAGGGGAGTAAAAGGAACCTACATGGCTTGCCCATCAAGCCATGAGGTTTGAGAGGAAAATCCTCTCTCTTCCCCCAAAGAAATCCAACATCCATCAAACCATATGATGGATGGAGCAAAATAAATACAACCATACTTAAGCAACAAACCATACAAGCAACTAAACAAACATTCCAACTATAAGCAAGATAAGATCTAAGCAAAACATACAACATAAAATGAGCTCAAGAGCCTACCTCCAAGAGCTCTCCAAAATAATATTTTCAACTTTCTTCCTCAAGCAATTCTCTAGCTCCCAAAATCCTCAAGCACCAAGCCAAATGCTCTAAAAAAAAAAGAACCAAAAAGTCATCTTTCTCCTCCATGAGAGAGAATTTGAAGAGAAGCCAATAATTTTCCTCACAAATGAGGGGGTGACATGTGTCACCTCTCTCCTCCCTCAAAGTCAAAGATTCTCAAAATAAAAGAGAGAAAAGATAAATTAGTTTTTAACACCCTTCTCCCAAATTACCCAAAATGAAAAACAAAACAAACTTGTGCAACTTTTAACAAATACACATACCAATCCATCTTACATGGATGGTGACCAAAGAGAGACAAAATGGGAGGGAAACTCCATTTATGCCTTGAAATTAAGCCCCCTACCTATTAGGTAGGGTCCAAGGACTTATTTTCATGCTAAGTGAACTCCCAAAACTAAAAGGGGTCACTTAAAATGCCATAAATAACCCAATTTCGGGTTTGGCACATTTGGGCACAAGTGTAGAGGATGTGGGGCCCACTCAAGGGTTCACATGTGACCCTAATCCCTCTAATTAATACAAAATAAACCAAACCCAAAACTTAATGAAAGTGGGGACCATTAAGCCCCCAAACCTAATTTACTTAACAAAAATAAAAAACATTCTAAACAAAATAAATTTTACATGACATATTACATCTCATATGAGGGTCACCCATGGTGCCCAAAATACAATCAAACTATATGGCCTCAAACAATTAACACGGTTAGGACTTAGCCCCATGGGCCGCTTGTGCACAATTTGTGTAGCCACCCTGAAACCCACGTTCTCCTGTGACCTGTCACCTGCACACTCATTACACACATTAAACGCACCTGTCCAATACAAGAGTAAACTAACTACTCACTAAGTGAAATCAGTTCAAACATGTAAATTAAGGATATCACAACATCAACATGGAATGCACAATCTCACACAATTCGTCATACGTTAGGTATTGTAATACATAAAAATGTCATATCACCATGCCATCATGTATCCTCATCAACAAATCGAATACTTTATAAAATCAAGATATGTGACTAAACTAAGTATCCAACATGTATCCATTAGGCCCAAATCACATAGAAATGTGTTAGTATCCACAACCTCAAATAAAATGTGTCAATCTACTAATCTAGTCAAATTGGTGCTACACGCCCCAAATCACCATACATGTCCATGAAGGCAAACCAACATATCATAATGTCCAAAATATGTCAAAATCCATGTTAAGTCATAACTATGGTTTAAGAATTCAACAGATAATAGAGGCTAGAAAATGTGGGCACTACATCCCCCTCTCCTAAAATTAGACTTCCTCTGGAAGTCACTGGAAGAGGTAGGAATAAGATTTTATGAGGTATCGCATCGTATCATGCGATTGTTGGACACAACAAGCATGTCCCACCAATTCAAACTTGGTCAAGTACTAAGTGTTTCTCTTACTTAGATTAATTTTAATTAAATGAATTTATTTCTTCTAAGGAACTATTATCATCCTCATTGTCTAAAACCTCTAAAATATCACACGTAGTGTAAGTCCAACATTAAGGTCATTTTTAAAGGAACTAAAATATCTTATTTTGTATTTTCTTAACATGTTTCTTTAAGTGTAACAAATTCCAAGAACAAGTATATCTCAAATAGGATAATGTTAACCAAGGAGAATTGTATAAACCGAATTCATTTGCCTCATCATCTAACTTTCCTATAAGGGTCCAAATAAGAGGATGTACAACATAAGGTCTAAAATTAAAGAAAAATAATGATGGGTGAGCGAAGAGAACAAAAATGTTGTTTTAAAAGGAATTAAAAAGTTTTGGATATTAATTGTGTACAAACCCACTCACGGGAGCTATCCAAGGTGTCACAAATACCACACGATGAGAGAGAAAGTTTCCAAGTTCCGTGTGGTTTCATCTCCTAACTCATCATTACTCTAAATTTTGACAAAAAAAAAAAGAAAGTTCACAAGTCCTTTATTAAAGATAGTTCAAACATCTACATTATTCACTAAGGTCAAGGATGAAGATTCACATAATACCGAGAATAGTTAAAGAAGTTGACTTAATTTGGCCATTTTTTTTTTGTTCACTAAATGATAGTATTAAAAAAATTGTGGGTGGAATATATAAAATCAACTACTAGGTTAGGTTTGGATTTCTAGTTTGGTTTCCAAAGTTTCATACTATGTGCCATTTTAAAGGACATTTCTATTCCGAGCCAAGATTGCTTTAGAAGTCTCATAAACAAAAATTGAATTTATTATTGTTTATAATTTTTATATATAAGTTCACACTATGACAAAGCAATCTTAGAACTTTCTATGCCCCAAACAAGCCATAATTCTTAATGAAACAACAACCCACAAATTTCTATTCAATACGATATAAGAAAAGTTTTACTTAAATTTTATCGTTTCTTAATTACTATAATCAAAAGAAAAACATGAATGAGTTACACAAAAACAAAATCCATTTAAAGAGAATGTTTCCCGAATCTTACCAACATACTTATGAAAATTTCAATATACCACCATGATGTAACGCACCAACTTTTCCATTCATACTTTCCTTAAGCATACAAGAAATAAACACACGTTCTCCTTTAAGGAAAGGTAAGGTCTAATTCTTCTTCAAGATATATGACTTACACTAAATTTTACTTAACAATTATTTGGTCGTAATTTGGCCCATTAGGTCATAAGAGAAAAATATATATAAAAATACACTTATTAACTAGGGGTTGAATCCATTTTACACAAAGAAATTTGAATTTCACCACTCTATTGAGTGGTAATAGCAAATGGAATCATGTTTTAAAGAGTACCCCAAAACAATTCCATTTATTTATATATATATATATATATAAACTAGTGTTTATATTGATTACAAAGGACGTCTTTACCCATGGTAGGTGGAAAGATTAGTTAGTCATTATTGTTAGTCCTTGCAATAAGGGTTTACATCATTTATCTTATAATAACACTAAGAGTTTTTCTATGTGAATGAAATCTTATAAAAGAGTTTCCTAAGAGTCCAATAGCCAAAGGCATATCTGATTTGTGAGATCATCGCAATCATTCTATCATTTGTATTAACTTTCTCACATAAACATTTAGGGAGACAAAACAATACCTAGGTTACTTACAAAAGTCCAACCATTTAGTGTAAAGTCCAACCGTTTAGTGTGTAGTCCATATGAATATCACAAGATGACGATTAATAATCATCACTTATCCCATTTGAAGTAATAGCTTTTGGATCACCTCAATTTTAATTTTTAAGGGGTAACAATGATAACATTGTTTATTCAACCAACATTTTTAATTATATATTTGATGAGTTTTCCAAATTACATATAATTACACATTTCTATTGTTGTTTATAAGGTATATGTACACAATTGTGATATATATATATATATATATATATATATATATATATATCTTTGTGGATTACGAAATATTATCACACCCTTATTGGACCACATTAATAGTTCTTTCACAGTCAACACCATCATCGATACAAAAAAATGCCTAACCAAGAAAGTATTCAACACTAATTCATTTTATTGTATTTTCTTTCCGAGGGAGAGAGAATGAAATATCATTGTTATATTTACTATATCTATAAAAAATTTGCATGACCATTGTTCTTCTAATTCCATGAATTGAGGTTAGAAAGAGGGTGATTCCCTTATTTCTACATATAGGTATCAGTTTTATAAACATGATTAACGAAGAAAATCTTAAATCAACTTGAGGAGAGTTAAAATAACATGTGTACTAACTAAGGTAAGCATGTTTTAACCAAGTTACAATGTAACAAAACTTAGTAAGTGGTTAAAATATGAAAATAGGTTTTATCAAGTTCCAAAAGGATTAAGAAGAATAACTAGATCATTTCCGAAGTTAACTCTAAAATTTATACCAAGAGTTTTTATGAGAAATTGGAGTTTATGAAAACTAGATTCATTCTATAATAGCATAATGTATTCATACGTTACGTGAGGAGGATAAATTAGCTAAGAAATATCACTTCAAGCAACACCACCGAAAAAGAGAGGCACTAACTTTCTTTCCCTTTATCATTTTAATGTTTGGAGAAAAGTTAGCAATTATTTTTGTCCAATTATACTTAATTTTAAATCACAATTTTGAAAAGATAACAACAAGAACATAAGGTCATTTGGTAAATTTCCTTATAAAAGGGTTATAAAACTAAGATTAGCAACAGAAACAAGAGGAGTAGAAATTATTTCAAATTTCATAGTAATGAAATTTCAATACGTGAAAGACTATTTTATCACATTAGGTGGTTTTATACAAGGTATAGTCATTTATTTTAAACCCATACCAAAAGAGTTGCATTAGATATAAGGTGGCGCCTCTAACACGGCAGTTGAGATTCCCAAGAAACAATGGATCACTAGACAAGAAGCAACCAACCAAATGCCATAAACCTATTCCTTATATCAAGGTAATAAATCTACTTTCTTATCTTAACCTACTTCTTATTCCTGAAACCAACAACTAGACCTTCTTCAATGTCCAAAAGACCAATCTAACCAAGGGCGTTAGCATTCAAAAAATGACTTGTTGCACAAAATTTATTTTGGGTCTTAGCATTCAACCTAGAAACACGTAGCTTAAAACAATAACCATATTGTAACATGTTTCACCCTCCAAAGGTGTCCTAAGAAATCTATTTGTTTATTAAGACCTAATTTTCTTGTTCTACAATCTAGAGAAAATGGCTACAAAAGGAGCCTACCAAAATAAGTACCCAATACCCAAATGGTGAAACAAAGCTTCCAGTCAATTCTCTATTATATAGAGAGTCAAACAAGATGTACATTTCTAATTACTGGCGAATAGGTTTGAAATGGAAGCACCTTCTCAGAGCCAACTATTAGAGTTTTACTATTGCATTTCAGCAGATTTTTAGTGAAAATTGGCTACAAAATGGGTCTTAAAAACAAGTGATACCAACTCAAAAATGAGTCATGTTAACTCACATCAATTCTCCTATATATAGAGAAACCGATGTAACTTACAAAATGAAAAATGATGACTAAAACTCTAGTTATGACCTTCTTTCTAGAGCTAAAAATGTTATTTACAAGTTTGTGTTTTGTACCAAAACGTCTAAAGACCTCCTAAACACACTTGGAAAAACTAACTCTCCATTCCTTTTTCTTGAAGCTATTTGCTTCAGAAAAAATGACAAGTTAGAAGTCGAAAATTTTGATTTCCTTCTAATGCTCTCTAATTTACAGTCCAAATTTAAACGATTTTGTTTAAATTTTAAGTTTTTATCCCAAACAACAATGCAATTAACCGAGCTCAAAAATGCTTTTAACTAGATGATAATATGATCTTAAAAGTTGGCGAGGCTCAAAGAGAAGAAATGACGAAGGTTCGAAGTCTTCGGCCTCTGGAATAGTTTAGAATGATTCCAAAAATCAACTAAGGATGGAGGAGGTAGCGGACACTACCAAGTGTCTAAACGGTGCATCTCCAAAGTTGAATCCAAAAAGGAGGCTCGAACAAGCGCCAAGCCCACACGTGTCCTAGGCCTAAAACGGAGGAAGATTCAAAGCTAAAAGTCAAAGGCGGAGAGGGCAGGCCTTAAAAAGGATAAGTATATAAATGCTAGTGGAGGTGCCATGCATCAACTCAGTAGCGTCTCAAGGGTAAATCCAAATATTGAGACTCAAATGAGTGCCATTTCGCCATGTAGTCCAAGGTCCGAAAAATTAAGAGGGACCGTTGAAAAGTCCAAGAGCCTGCGGAGGTTTCCATGTGTCGACCCGACGCTCCTTTAAGGAAAAATTCTAAGTGGGTTTCTAAGTGCGGAGCCTCCACGCGTCTGGTTTCGTAAAGGGACAGTGCGGTTGAATAGTCAAATCATTAAGATAGGGCCGCCGCATGTCCCAAATCGATATATGACCCCGCCAAGAAAAGGACTTAGCCAAAAACATAAGGAAATTGAGTAGGTCGTGGAAGAAGCCATGTGTCAGCCCCGTGCCACTCTAAAAGCAAAATACATAGATTACCCTCAAACATGCACCAGCCCTCCACATGTCCAGTTTCAAAAGGGGGCCCATTTTCAAACTGGTTTTCCCACTATTTTATACAAACCCGATCCAAATTTTAAATGGGCATATCTTTCGACTCAGTGGCTCGAAATCCAAAAAATCTGGCACCGTTGGAAAGATCTCGGCCTCGTCTACGCCATGAAGATATGAAACTTTAATTTTGGAGAAGTTAGGTGGGAGAAAAATGGAGAAATGTCTTCAGGCCATTAATGCAGGATCTTTTTTTCCCCAACAACCAGATTGGATTCAATCTGATCCATCGTTTCCCTCTCCTTCGAGGCACCGAACTAGTAATTGATGCAGTCAAGACAGATTTAGGACAAATATTTTACAAAAGGCATTGATGATAGTGGTTGAGCTTCGAACCGTTTTGCCCGCTTCTCTCTCTTTCTTCCCTCTGTGTTGATTCTATAAAAGTAGGGTTAGGACTCATTGTAAAGGGTTGTACATTCTTCTATTTTGTAGGCTCCACTTTTCCTATGGTAAATGAATTCGTGGAGTTTCAGACGTTATATTAGATCGCAACACATTTTCTTCCTTTTGGCCATTTTGTAAATGCATTGTATCATATCTACTGAGCAATAATACATGTTTGTGGCTGATTTTTACCCTCTCTTGTCTTCATTACTCTCATTTTCTCTTTTATTGCAAAACCGGTTATCTCTGTTCTTGATTATTGTATGCATTTCTTTTGGTTTGTGTTTATCAATAAAATAAATGTTCATCATTCCTTTGGTGTATCACCTAATTAGCTTAGTTTTAACTTGCATTCCTTTCATTCTTGTCTCCTTGGCAATATTAGATTAGGTTTAGGAATAAATCATTTTGCAAATTTCACGTATGCACATAGACAAAGGAATAGGAACCAACCTTAATCTAGAGAGTTTTCCCATTTGCAAAGTCCCACACTTTTGGGGAAAACTCAATGTTATGCAAATCACATCAAATGACAAGTTTGAAACACCAAATCTAAGAGGTCATTTGGGGTGTTGTGATTTTACACTAACAGATTTTGGCACGCTTGGTGGGACCAATAAGTCTCCATCTTTATTATAGTAAGATTGATGTGCACTTGTTGTGATTCTAGCTTTTAAGAAGTTTTAAAACTATACATTTGGCAACTCCAAAAGGGACAAAATCCACTGGTTTCAGTAGTCCAAGCTTGCCAAGTTCATGAGAAGAATACAAACAAGGTCAAGAACTAGAGAAGAGGGACAATTTTTCCACCTGCACTTGTCTCCAGACAGAAGGAGAAGGGGGAGAAGAGCCCAGAGGTCTCCATCTCCACCAAATAGAGCCTTATCAACACCTCCTCCTAGTAGGCCATTATTTCAATCAAGAAGGGTGCTCAGGCCAATCAAGATGGCACAACCACCAAATCCTTATGTTAATTTCATTGCAACATCCCACTCGCTCTTAATGCACAAAATCCAATCCCAGTGGCAGCATTAAAGAGCATCCCATATTTCACTGGAGAAAACCAGACTTCTCCTAGTGACCACATTCAAGATATTGCAAATGTCTATGTAATCCATGAGATCACTGAGATGGAAATTGTAGTTAAGTTGTTTGCCTCTTCATGACCGGGTTTGAGAAAAAGGAGATAACATGTCCTTGTTGGAGCAACTAACAACAATCAAAAGAGCTCCTAACAAGCAGTTGACAAATTTCAACCTTAGATTTCAAAGGACCTGGGACAAATTTCCATTGGCTGTAAGGCCCACAGATGCTGAGTTCTTTCTTATACTTCCTTAGAGCTTTAAATTTTGATATTGCTTTAATGATTCAGTCAATGGGAGGCACAACTTTACCTACAGCTTATAGCCTTTCCATAGGAGCTGAAAATTGTTTAATTCAGGTTGGAAAACTTGCTCCTAGGCCACCCATGCCTCTATACCCAGAATTAGGAGGCCCAAGCACTAGCCAGATACCCACATTAGCTCCTATACCTACTCCTAGGAATCAAAGTTTAGCTGAAGCCTCCACCTCATCCTCTAACACCTCAAAAGAGCTTCAAGAAGTGATGAAACAGACTTGAACCGGGAATGAGTTAGTAACTATCAAAAGACAATAGGCTCAGAGCTCTAGGCCATATCAACCTCAAGCTCAGCATCAAGCTAGACCCCCATATCAGCAAAATAGACCACCGATTCGAGGATCAGTAAATCGAGTCAAAACCAAGGACAACCTCAAGCTGGTAGACCTTTCAGGTCATATGATCCAAATACAACTTCAACATCAAGGGCATTGGTTCCAACACAAAACAACATGACACAAGAATATGATTGGTGTTTCCCATGCAATCAGCCACATAACCAATCAATGTGTTTCAATGGTGCACTAAATCAAGATTTGATGGTGCAAACCATTGGTGTGTCACAAGAACCTAGCCAAGAAGAAAATTAGCAGCAAGGAGCTCAGCAAGAGACATCTCCAAGTGAAACTATGCTTGTCAATTGGCAAGTTGAAGACTTCTGTGGAATGAATCAATCCCCTTCTCAAAGTGTAGCTGCCAATACACGGTCCAAAAGGAGAAATATTGGAGAAGGAAAACCACCAAACTCAGTTAACCCTCAATCCTCCATTACTCCACAAGGTTTTGGCACTCCAAATGTAACTCCCAACATGCAGAGTCAATCCAAGCCACCTTCCAAATCCACTCAGGCACCGGTTGTAACAACCCATGTGCAAGAGAAAAATGTGCCAAGGAAGGGGTAGTAGAAGGATAACTCATTTAATATCATTGAGAAAATGAAGAAGACAAGTGTGAACATTTCACTATGGGAGTCACTGGCCATTCCAGGATAGAGGGATCTGTTGCAGACTACTATGGCTAATTGGTCAAGCTCAAATCACCCCCTAACCAACAAGAGAAAGTGCTTACCAATGTAGCTCAACCTAAGGGGAAACATGGAAAACAACAAGGTAAGAACCTGAGGCCTCCTCCATTCTATGTTTCATTAATCATTGGGGACAAATTGGTGCATAATTACATGATTGATTCGGGGCAAGTAGTTCTGTAATGCCAAAACAAATAGCTGATCAACTGGGTCTCCAATATGAAGTCATCTCTAGAGGGGTAGTACAATTGGATGGGACAATAGTGACAAATATTGGATTCGTCAAGGATTTGAGCCTCACACTCCATGCCTGCACGCCTAATGTGATGTATTGGCAGAGCATATCACTCATAGACTTGCCACCACATTTTACATTGTGTTTTTCCAGGGACTTCACTGCCAAAATTGGAGGTTATTTGTCTGCTAACTGGTCGCATATGCTTTTAGAACAAGGTATGGAGCTAAGGCCACAATCAGATCTGAGCCCATAGCATATTACCACATTGAGTCTTATGTGCCTAGCCCAATCAATGAAAATTGTTCAACTTTTGATCAGGAGGACCTCCTAAACACTTGTGAAGTAGATACCAAGGTGGGGTGTATCCCAAACTTGACTCTCGACGAATGGGCAAACAAAAGACATGCTTTTGACCCCTATAAGGAGATGGAAGAATCTGAGCTAGGAGTCTACTGCTACATGAGGATAATAATCCTCTTCCTGACATCATTAAGATGAAACACAAAGATGACAATGAAGTATGGAAATTGTTCTTTGATGGCTCAAGAAGTAGGAAAGGAGCCGGAGGAGGAGCTATGATTGTGTCACCCCAAGGTATGAAATACTACTCAGCTTTCTGTTTCCAATTTTCCTATTCAAACAATACAACAGAATATGAGGCTTTGGTTCATGGATTGCATTGGGCAAGAAAACGAGGAATCAAGAACTTGCAAGTGTTTGGTGACAAGTGAACTATTTTTTAATCAAGTCAGAGGACAAAACATTATCAAGAACGACCTGCTCAAGAGCTACAATAATAGGGTATGGGATCTCATGGAGGATTTCGAAGCCTTCAACATTGTGTCGATACCCAGGAAGGAGAATGAAGCTACTGATAGGCTTACAAAGAATTGGAGCAACATTTGATGTGGTTGATAGCATCAAGAGGGACAAAGGATAGCCACATATCCATGTGATTGTGAGGCCAGCAGTGCCAGATAACAACACATGTTGGCAGGTGTTTGAGAATGATCAATGATCATCAATTTCTTATAAGAGGAAGCTAAATTCTCAGCTAGGAATCAAGACAAATTAGAGCAGCAATATGGAGATCAAGTAGTGCAGCTGCATACAAACAAGCTTCCCAAAGGTTTAGTGACATTGGAATCTATCTTCAATCCTAATGATCAGTTTTGAAAAGAGAAGGCTAACATACAAATCAAAGGAGAAGATTCAGAGTCAATTCTAGTTGGAAAAGGCAAAACACTTCAAATTGGCAAAGTGGCCACCGAGAAAGAAAGGTATGAATTCATGCAACTTTGCCAAGAGTTTCCAGATGTATTTTCTTGGAGCTATGAATACCGAGAGGGTTGATACTGCCAAGCACAACACACAATTGAACTAGATCCAGATGTTAAGCCCATCAAGTAAAAGCAAAGACCAGTCAATCCACACATTGAACCTCTGATGAAGAAAGAGCTAAACAAGCTGATAGAGGCAAGTATTATATTTCCAATCAAACAATCAAGTTGGGTTGCAAACTTGGTCCCAGTCAGGAAGAAGAATGGAGATATTAGGTTTTGTGTGGACTTTCAAACTTAAACAGAGCATCTCTCAAAGACCACTACCCACTCCCCTCAATGGAGCAGATTTTGCAAGTGGTGTCTAGATCAGAGAGATTCTCCCTCCTAGATGGCTACTCAAGGTATAACCAGATAATGGTGAAAGAAGATGATCAGTTCAAAACAGCTTTCACCACTAAATGGGGCACCTATGCCTACAGAAAAATGCCATTTGGATTGTCTAATGTTGGAGCCACTTTCCAAAGGGCAATGGATATGGAATTCAAAGGGTTGATCAACAAAATAGTATTGATATATCTAGATGACATCACAGTGTTCTCCAAAAATTTAACGGATCACCTTTTTCACCTAAGACACGTATTTCAGAGATGTAGGAGATTTGGGGTATCATTGAACCCTAAAAATGCATATTTTTGGCCCATGAGGGTAGGCTTCTAGGTCATATTGTGTCAAAGGAGCATTTGGCAATTGACCCAGAGAGGGTTAAAGCAATAAGATCATTGCCATTACCAAGCCATAAGAAATATCTTCAAAGCTTCTTAGGAAAGATCAATTTTGTCCGTAGGTTTGTACCAAACTTTGTTGCCCTTGTCAAGCTAATAACGTTGATGTTGAAGAAGAGCTTGGAATTTAGGTGGACAGCTGAAGGAAGAGAAAGCTTTAAGGCCATCAAAGAAGCTATATCACAAGCCCCAACTCTCGTGAATCCATAATTCTCTAAGGACTTCATACTATATGCCTTTGGTGGCAGTGACACAATTTTTGCAATCTTAGTACATCGAACAAAGAGGGTACAGAGTAGTCAATTGCCTTCTTCAGCCAAGGTCTAGAAGATTATGAAGTGAGATATTCCTTCATCGAAAATCATGTCTTGATAGTGATCAGAGGGTTAAATAAGTTTAAACATCTGGTTTCAAACAATAAAATCCAACTGTTAGTCTCCCATGCAAGAGTTAAAGACTTCCTTCTCAAGCAAGGATCTAAATGAAAAACGTGTAGGATGGATCACTCATGTCATGGAGTATGAAATTGAGATCAAGGTTACTAAGCTGGTCCATGGGAAGGGATTGTGTGAACAACTGGCCTCGAGTCAACAAGATGAAGCAAGCGGTGAAAAGGAAGTTGTTTTTGTCCTGCATAATAGTCAAGAGGAAGAAAATGATGATGTGCCCACTCCTTGTTGGACTAATAACATTATGCACTTCCTACAAATAGTCTTGTGCCCTCCAGAAATGAGTAAAACAAAAAGGAGACACTTCATACTACAGGTCATCCCATACATGCTTATTAATGGCGTCTTGTTCAAAAGGGACATCAATGGCGTTTTGTTAAGATGCATTAGGACAGATCAGATTGAAAGAGTGTTACAAGAGTTCCATGTTGGAGCAGTTGGAGGCCATTTTGCTCCATGGGTGACAAGCACTCAAGATCATGAAGGTGGGTTATTATTGGCCTAGGGTGTTTAGTGACTGTTATGCATGGATCAAAAAGTGCAAGAATGTGCGTTCTTCAGAGGCAAAGAAAGGTTAGCATCACTTCCATTGCACCCAATTTCAATTGACTAGCCATTCATGCAATGGGATTGGACTTCATTGGGGTCATCAATCCAAATTCGAGTCAAGGCCATAAATGGATTCTGACAACAATAGACTATTTCACCAAGTGGACCAAGGAAGTGGCGCTCAAAGAAGCTAATGAGTCTAGGATACTAGATTTCTATGAAGGGATAGTGATCAAATTTGGAGTGCTAGCCACCATCATATCGAACAATGAATTGGCATTCATAGGTTCCAAAATCACAAAATGGGCTGTTAAGAATGGGATTTACTTGATCACTTCATAAAACTATTACCCTCAAGGTAATGGCCAAACTGAGTCCACAAACAAGAACCTACTAAGGATTTTCAGAAGAACTCTTGATGAAAATCAGAGAACTTGGCACATAAAACTCAAATCAACCTTATGGGCTAATAGGACAACACCCAAGAGGTCTATAGGCAGCTCTCCATTCAAACTTGTCTACAAGAAAGAGGTAGTGTTGCCTATATCACTTGAGTTGCCAGCATTGGAACTCATGAAGCAATTGGAGATGTCTGAGTTCAAACCAATGGAGGCCAGGTATGCAGAGCTGATGGAATTGGAAGAAACTAGAGAGCATGCACTTCAAACAATGGAGAAGGATCAAGTCTTAATCAAGAGATGCTTTGATAAGAAAGTAAAAACAAGGACTTTTCAAGAAGGAGACCTAGTTTTGAAATGGGATGCGAGATCGGGAAAAGCCAGAAAACACTCCAAATTTGATGCCATCTGGAGTGGCCCTTACATGATCATAGAGTGCAAGAGTAGCAATGCCTTCTAGCTGGCTAAATTGGATGGAAAAAAATTACAAATCCCAAGAACGGATCCATCTCAAACATTGCTACTGAATGGAAAGTTTCCACCCCTATAAATATTAGCATAGGATTCTTATTTCCCTAAGTGCGTATGCATGCATGAAGTTGTTTTGTTATAATGTAGTTTTTGTTTCCCTAAGTGTTCTAGCACATGTTCTTTGTTTCTCTAGGTTGCATCATTACATAGTCCAACATGCCTCCAAGTGGACATACTATCCCTTTCAGTATTCACAAATGAGGAAACTCATAGTTACCTGTAATAGTTGCCATCTTCAAAAGAAAACAAATGCAGAGCAACTAAAAGTCGTCTTCAAAATAGTCCATTCAAGGACAGATGAAAGCCCCGGGTCGAATCAATTTTCTACTCTCAGAAACCATTGTCTCAAGATTTCTTATGAAAATTGAGATTGTAAATGGTCGGGCTCGTGGATCAGAGGCGGGATCAGTACCAAGCCATCATTCTCGACTCCGTGCCTAATGGACATAACAAGGCAATTGGTCCTCTCATCTAGTAGGAAGATACCCCTGTGATTCGCCAAATTGTTATCCATATTTTGCCCCTAGAAAAATATTGGATCAGCCACGACCCCGCATAGAAAGAACCAAAGAAATCACATTTGAATCTCAGTAATGCAGTTGTAGAGGGACTCTACAATGGAGTGCAAGCGCTGCCGCAAAAGATCAAACGACCTCGTGTAAGAAAAATTAAAAAGACAGCTCTGTCAAGTGAATCTATGCCTTAAATCCATTAAACAGATTACATGCAGGCTCGGAAATGGAATAGCAAGGTCGGGGAAGGAGAAAATAGTGTCGAAAGAGGCCAGAGGCTCAAAGAGAAGAAACGGTGAAGGTTTGAAGTCTTCGGGCTCCGGGACAGTTCAGAACAAGTCCAAAATTGACTAAGTATGGAGGAGGTAGTGGACATTGCCAAGTTTCCAAATGGAACATCTCCAAAGTTGAATCCAAAAAGGGAGGCTCGAACAAGCACTAGGCCCACACGTGTCCCAGGCCCAAAACAGAGGCAGAGTCAAAGCTAAAATTCAAAAGGCGGACAGGGCGGGCCTCAAAAAGGCTAAGTATAGAAATGCCAGCGGAGGTTGCCACGCGTTAGTTAGACACGTCTCAAAGGGTAAATCCAAAGATTGATACTCAAACGAGTGCCAGCTCGCCACGTAATCCAAGGTCCAGAAAAGTAAGAGGGTCGTTGAAAAGTCCAAGAGCCTGTGGAGGTTTCCACGTGTCGACCTAATGCTCCTTCAAGGTAAAATCCTAAGTGGGTTTCTAAGTAAGCATAGAGCCTCCACACATCCGGTTTCATAAAGGGACAGGTCGGGTTAAATATTCAAAGCATTGAGACATGTCGTCACGTGTCCCTGGTCAGATATATGACCCTACCAAGCAAGGACTTAGCCAAAAATATAAGGAAATTGAGCAAGTCACGAAAGAAGCCATGTGTCAACCCCACGCCACTCCAAAAGAAAAATACAGAGGCTGCCCTCAGACATGTGCCAGCCCTCCACATGTCCAGATTTCAAAAAGGGGGCCATTTTCGAACTGGTTTTCCCACTATTTTATATGGACCCGATCCAAATTTCAAATGGGCATATCTTTCGACTCAGGGCTCGAAATCCAAAGCAAATCTAGCACCGTTGGAAAGATCTCGGCCTCGTCTACATGCCATGAAGATCTGAAACTTTAAGTTTGGAGAAGTTAGGTGGGAGAAAAATGGAGAAATGTCTTCAGGCCATTAATGCAGGATCTATTTTGCCCCAACAACCAGATCGGATTCGATCTGATCCATCATTTCCCCCTCCTTCGAGGTGTCGAACTAGTAATTGATGCAGTCAAGACAGATTTGGGGAAGATATTTTGCAAGAGGCATTGATGATAGTGGTTGAGCTTCGAACCAATTTTTCCCACTTCTCTCTCTTTCTTCCTCTGTGTTGAATCTATAAAAGCAAGGTCGGGACTCATTGTAAAGGGTTGGACATTATTCTATTTTGTAGGCTCCCCTTTTCCTCTGGCAAACGAATTCATGGAGTTTTAGACCTTCCATTAGATTGCAACATGTTTTCTGCCTTTTGGCCATTTTGTAAATGCATTGTATCAAATCTACAGAGCAATAATACATGTTTGTGGCTGATTTTCGACCCTTTCTTGTCTTCATTGCTCTCATCTGGTCTTTCATTGTAAAATTGGTTATCTATGCTTGATTATTATATGCATTTTTTTTGGTTTGTGTCTATCAGCAAAAAAATGTTCATCATTCCTTCGGTGTATCACTTGGTTAGCTTAGTTTTAATTTCTTGCATTCCTTTCATCCTTGTCTCCTTGGCAATATTAGATTAGGTTTAGGAATAAATCCTTTGCAAATTTCACGTATGCACCTAGACAAAGGAATAGGAACTAGCCTTAATCTGGAGATTTTTCCCATTTGCAAAGTCACACACTTTTGGGGAAAACTCAATGTTATGCAAATCACATCAAATAACAAGTTTGAAACACCAAATCGAGAGGTCATTTGGGGTGCTGTGATATTGCAATAACACTCACTTTCTAGGTGTTATAAATCATCAACTCACTAATATCATCCCTCAAACAAATCATTCTTTCGGGAAGAACAAATCTGTCTTGAAAATGTATCTATAAATGTCTTTACAAATTGACCTCGAATGACCAAACAAAACACATCATCATGTGTTAATCAATACATAATTGGAAATATCTTTGAATTACCTTTCCATAAAATATTATAACTCCTTCCAAATCCAAGTGGAAGGCCTTCAACCAAGCCACTCTTTCAAACTACTTTTTAACCCTTCTTGGACTCAAGAACTTATAATGAGACTAACATACTCCATCATACCAAAACACGTTTCCACACTCAACCAAATCATGAAGCACACACTTAGACATTATTTCTAAGCATTAAGAAACATTCAACAAGAAATAAGAACTCGAAACATCACCTTACCTCATCAAGCCACTTGGCACCCTGCTAGAACAAACATTCTATAAACTTGACCCTCAAAGAACAACTCATAAATTTTGCATACCTTATAAAATAATCAATTTTGATACACTATTTGAAATTTATATGAACCATATTCACAACAAATTGTGAATGGAGTCATAACTCCTTGTAGATCCTGTGCAATGTCAATTTCATCAAGGCTGCTCCAAACTACCCCAAAACCAATCTCCATAAATAGGGAAAACTTTGCACTTTTTCAGAAACACCATGACTTGAAACCTTCATGTTCATCAAGAAAAAATCTAGGGCTATCATAAATGGAAAATTTTGTCACTACCTTCTTTGGCAATCTTTGCCACAAACTGTAACTCTTCAGAAACAAGAAAATTCAGGTGGGGCCCACATATCACCATATGCACTAACATACCTTTCTGGAAATCTGGAGGAATAATCTACATAATAAAATCATCATATTTACACTAGAAATCAAAACAGGCTTTGTATACTCACTCTTCTGCAAGTTACTCATAGCTAGGGTTTTGCTAGGGTTTCAAACCACGTTACCTTCTTAACGATCGTTCATAAAAATGTGAGGATCAAACCACATAATTATTTTTGTGAAAGCTTCATAACTAGCCTAAAAATATATTCCAAATATCTCAGGTCCCCATGTAAAGCATACAATTCACAACGAGCATCAGAAGGTCCATATTTTCTTTATAAACACACTGAAACTTACGTGGTTTGCTAAAACTTGCATATCTTGAAATTACCATTAAAGAATGACCTAAAAATTATCATGAGGCATCATGAAAACATCTTATACATGTCCATATTCACCGCATAGCTCAAATATCTCTAAAATTCTCCATCCATTAATACTTGTACCTATGCCAAATTGCTTGTTTCTCACATGTTTGCTTCCCAAGGACCCTGAAACACCATCAAACCTCTGAGAACTGACATGAAACTCACCATACACCTTAGGTACACTGATATCATGCTCCAAAAAGGCTTATTTGGTCCAAATCTCATACCTCTACCTCATTCTGCATACTCTAGGGCTAGAAACAAACCTGCAATGACATGACTCAACCATGAAAATTCATGAACTGACCATGTTAACCTCATGAAGAATAAAGAACACCTGTAACACACCTCATAGACCATGTATGACATCATAACACACTTCAACCAACTCAAAATGACTCATGTAATGAATATACTAGCTCAACCATGCACCATGACTACATCACCAAACCACTAAATCTTCATGTTTGACATCTGAATAACACATCATGGAGACTCACATGACCGCATGACACACTTTTCCATTAATAGAGTTGACATCAATGACAACACAAACACATAATGGCCAACACCTACAAGTAGGCTACAACCCCCTAAGATGACTAAGAACCCACTTAGCCACCGAAATGAATTATCACTGAAGATTTGTTGCTCCTATAATTGATTGTGATCACAATTTCAAATCCATATTCATCAAACCCTCTCAAAACAATCTCTTCTTCTACTCGCTCGAGATCTACTCCTTCATTTTCTAATTAGGTCTAATGACCTTGAACATCTCCTCCTTTACTCTTCATAACTCTTCATGCTTCTTCTCATCTTTGTCCTTGACACCTCTAACCTCTTCTCTCATCTTCTCTAGCTCACTCACATACCCATCATATCTACACACACAAATGAGAGAATACACAAGCCTTTTATACTTGACACACCCCATAAGTGACCACATATCGGCTAAGACCATTAAGTTCGGTCATTCCAAACATAAAACACATATATGTACTCATATAAATTACTCCAAAAGACCCAATAGGTCGACATTAGCTCAAACAACACACACAAGTTTAAGGCTTCTCAAACAAGCCTAAAACAAGCTCTTCATCTCTAATGAATGGACTATGAACTCCAAGGGCATCTTGTAGACACAAAATCATGCACTTTGGGTAATTATTTAGTCTCAGATTCATACTACTATTCATATGGTTCTTAAGTGAAAAGAGTACTAATCAACCCATGTATTTGGCCATCTTGCATTTTGTTTGTTACTTTTGATCTTGCATATGTACTTTCCCAGTCTGTACTTTTATACTATGTTTTTCCTATTTCGACCGAGGCACCCAACTAGGACTAGGGCGCCCCAAGCACCCTGGCACCCTAATCCTCTTTGCACTTTCCTCTCACTTTTTGGGCACTTTCTAGCCATTTGAGCTTCTTATATTTTTGTTGGTTGGCCTTTTCGGGGTTAATTATAAAATTAAAGCAAGAAAACCATATAAATATAAATTTATGTGACCATAATGAGGGACCAAGCACTAAGCACTACTATCACCACCTAAGGTTGCATCCATCAAAGGCTTCTACTACTCCATTTTCATCCATCTAGCTCCATCACAAGGGACAAAGGTTGGTTATTCTGCATCACACTTCATAGGAGGGAAGTTTATTTTATTCCATGCACACATTATTTACATTATACATATATTTATTTCTCATTACTCACAAAGTGTGACTCACACAATAGCACCTAGGGCACAATTTTGCACACACACACATAACTACATTGGGTCTGAGATGTAGTGCATCACTTAGTGATAAGTCCATCAATTTGGCAGTTGAGGACAGTCTAACCCCTTCATATGCATATTTCGTTTTTAGGGTTTAATGCTTTGTTTGGGGTTTTGCATGTGATTCTTCTATTACAAGTTTCTCAATGCTTCAGTGATCATACAATGACATTCACGTGAAAAGAAGTGAATACAGGTGAACGTTCAACGACACCTCGAGTAGGTTTTTCGGTCATTTCCATAAACTAGGGCACCCCATGCACCCTAATCCCTTTTCTAGGTGCCCCAATCTTTCCAAAAAAACTCACATCTACATTTTATCAAGCTCCTGTGTGATGGTTTCCTCCTCCTATTTATCTAGTCTCCACTGCGACATAGTCCTGAGACTTCTCCGAATCAACTAAGGGCTTTTTAACCCTCTTTGTACTTAGGGTTTCTATATTTCATTTCTTAGTTTGTTTGGGTATTATTTCAATATTTCATGGTTTCATTATTCGATTATTTACTCCTCCTATAGCATCGATTAGGATAATAATATATTCCATTTTAGTTTAATCATTTTGGTGAACCCGAACCCGATCATCATGCTTTTAGGGTCCTCATCTTCCTAAGGTCTTCTAATCATGAATATATCTATCCACACTTATCTCGTAGAATCATCATGATTGTATCAAAAGCTCAAAATTATTTAGCTACTACTTACATTCCTCCTCACACATCACCCGAATATGTATACCATAAGTTTACTTCTTCCCTATCCCTCAATGAGGATCAAATAACTTTCACAACAAATGAGCTACCTTCGCAAGAAATGCTACAACATGACCCTCCCTTGTACATTCAGGTTTGTGTTAACAATATTAGGGTCAATATTAGGGTCAAACATGCCTTAATTGACAATGGATCTAGCCTTAACATTTGTAACATCACTTTTCTCCATCACTTAGGTATTTCAAAGAAATCTTTAGCTCCTTCATTAGTCTCTATTTGTGGCTTTGACAACATTCCCAAGCGTGTATTAGGTATTGTCAACCTACCTATCACTATTGGTCCATGTACAATCACTATTCCATGTCATGTCATGCCTAATAACCTCAATTATAATATTCTTCTTGGATGACCTTGGATTCATGCCATGCATGCGGTCCCCTCTACTCTACATGCATGACTTAAATTTTGTCATCAGGGTGTCGTCTATGATTTTGGATGATCCATCCCCTTTTGAGTATTGTCATTCTATTGAGCAATCCAGTGATACTCCTAGTTCCTCCGATGTTACTCAAGACTTTTCTAAATATGGGTTAGGGTATGAATACTTGCGCCGCTATGGATTTTCTGATACAAGATTAGGTAAACAAGAACATAAGGTAACAACACTTTGGGATCTTCCTACACAATCCCACAAGTTTGGATTGGGGTATCACCCTCCATCTTTACCTTCTGAGGATGCTTATACCACCTTTCATACTTCCTCACTTCCCCTGGTACATCTTGAACTCATTAGTGATGCTACAACTTGGGATATCTTAGACATTTTTTCTACCGATGATGCTCTACTAGAACATATGGGTGTTTATGATCATTTCCCTTCTTTTCACCATAAAATGTGTTCCTCATCATCTATAAATGCTCGCTTACTTTGGAGAATCTGATATATCCCTGAATGTTGATCCTCCTAATATTATTCCTATTGATCCATATATAGAGAATCTGCCACCCTTCTCACTTGAAGAGATAATATAATATAACCTCGATACATCTAAAAATCTTTGAATAGTTTTTTTATTTTCCTCTCTCACTCTCGTCAAACAAAAATATATCAAGTAATTCCTTCATGATTTCTATGATATTTTTGCATGGGACTATAGTTATATGCCGTATTGATCCATCTGTTGTAATGCATAATATTTTCCTCAACCCTGGTGCCAAGCCGGTCCAACAGAAAATTCATAAAATGCACCCCAAAGTAGCACTCCTAGTCAAGGAAGAGATCCAGAAACTCCTCAACGCCGGTTTTATTCACATTGTTGACTATCCTGAGTGGGTATCTAATATTATACTTGTAATGAAGCCGGATGGTCGAGTTTGTTTTTGTACTGATTTTCATGATTTAAATAAAGCTTTTCCTAAGGATAGTTTTCCCTTACCCCATATTGACGCCATCATTGATTCTATAGCCAGATACGATATTCTCTCTTTCATGGATGGCTTTGTGGGTTACAACCAAATTAAAATCAACCCCATTGACCAAGAAAATACCTCTTTCACCACACCATGGGGAACATTTTGTTATATTGTCATACCCTTTGGCCTTAAAAACACCGAGGCCACTTATCAACGAGTAATGACACATATATTCCATGATTATATCCACAAGATCATTGAAGATTACGTTGATGACATCTTGGCTAAATCTCGATGACATTATTCCCACGCCAAGGATTTATTAACATTAATTGAATGCTTATAGAAATATCGTGTACACCTTAATCCCAAAAAATGTCTTTTTGGGGTAACAACTAGTAAACTCCTTAGATATATCATCTCTTAACGTGGCATTGAAATCAATCCTAACAAGATTAAATCCATTGTCGATATGCCTCGCCTAAAAATTTACATCATCTACGATCATTACAGGAAAAATTCAAGTTATTCGGTGATTCATTACACAAATCACTGATAAAACTCAACCATTTACACGGATCATGAAGAAGGATACTAAATTTGTATGGGATGAGCAATGTCAATAAGAATTTGATGACATAAAGGCATATTTGTTACACCCACCTGTCTTAGTCCCTCTGTTAGTTGATCGACCTTTCTTATTGTACATTTCACTATGTTTCATGTGTTAGGTGATCTAATACCACAACACGATGATTATAGATGTGAAAGAGAAATCTATTATATCATTTTTATGCTACTCTCTTATGAATGTAACTATAGATACATTAAAAAGCTATGTCTTGGCCTTGTCTTTGTTGCGGATAAATTACATCACTATCTCCTCAATAATGAGGTACATATTATTACCAAAGTCGATCCATTATGATACCTCTTGTCCTGTACACATCTGTTGGGACATTTGGCATGTTGGGTTATGCTTCTCACTAAATTTGATTTCAAATTCATCCCGCATAAAGCAATCAAAGGAAAATTTATAGCCGATCAATTAGTTGTGGCACCCCTGCTAGATGCATCGCCCATCTTTGACTCCTTTCGCAATGATTTCACTACCTATAATGTTGAGCAACATACATGGACAATGTATTTTGATGGCTCTCATTTCCCTTCGGCGCTAGATCTGGGATAGTATTCATCACCCCACAAGGTGACCCACTCCCCTTTGCATACCATTTAGGGTTTTCCTATACAAATAACATCGCCAAATATGAAGCCCTCATTTTGGGTCTTCTCACCACTCAAAATCTCCTCATTCACAATTTGTGCATTCATGATGACTCTTAGCTAGTCATAAATCAAGTAAACAATACCTATAACAAAAAGGAGGAGAATTTAATTCCATACAACACACTTGTAAAAGATCTCTTGGCTACATTTGAGTCCTATTCCATTACTACCATTCCTCGTAAGGATAATTGTCATGTAGATGCTATATCTAGTGCTACATCACTCATCCCAAAAGATATTACCGATAAACAAGCCACATTCATAATCACACACGACATCCATCTATCTTTGTATTACCTCTTGTAGCTTGCGCCATAACGTGTAATCACGATAACTTTAAATGGTTTAAACCCATTTACAATTAATTATATAAGTAAATTATCCACGACAATCTGACCTCATGAGGCTTGACATTTACAGCATAAGGCTACTTGCTATGTCATTTTTGGGATAAAATTATTTAAATTTTCAATCGATGGTCAACTCTTACGTTGCTTAGTGTTTGCGGATATCCCCACTGCTATCTTGCAGATACATGACAACATGTGTGGTGGCCATTTTTTTGGTAAGGCTATGTCACAAAAGATTTTATGCCGGGGTATTATTGGCCTACCATGGAGTAGGATTGCCTTGAATATGCTACTCATTGTGAAAATTTCCAAAACACGGTAACCTCCACCATGCACCTGCATATGACCTCCAACCAATCACGCCAACTTGGCCCTTCTCTCTTTGGGGACTCGACCTCATCGGTATGATCAATCCCGAATCTATTGAAGGACACAAATTCATTATTATTGCCACCGATTACTTTACTAAATGGGTCGAGGCAGCTCCCCTACAAACGATCACTGGTACTGACATTTGTGGTTTCCTCACCACCCATATCATCACATGATTTGGTGTGCCTTCTGCTATAATTGTTGATAATGGATCTTCTTTCAAAAATAAGGATGTTAAAAAGTTTTGTGCCAAATTCAAAATTAAACAATCATTTTCTACACCTTATTATCCACAAGGAAATGGCCAAGTTGAGGCCACCAATAAAACCATTGTCAAAATATTGTGCAAGATGGTAGATTCTAGTGGTAATGATTGACATAATCAACTATTCTACACTCTATGGGCCTATCATACTAGTGTTCATACACCTACTAACACTACTCCATTTGCCTTGGTTTATGGTGCTGAAGTTGTCATTCGCTTGAACTCAAAATCCCTTCCTTGCATGTTTCACTCAAAGGCATTCTTAAAGATAATGAATATCATGAAAGCCACTTACATGAGTTAGAAATGTTGGACTCGTGTCATGTCCAGCACTCGAACATCTTTGTGCATATCAATATCGCATTACACATGAATACAATTGTAAAATTTGTTCTCGTGAGTTCAACATCGATGACCTTGTCTTAAAAGAGAATCAGAAGAATACAAATGTTGAATCCCCTCTTAAAGTTAGATTCAATCCAAATTTTTCGGTCCATACATTATCACTGAAAAACTCGGTGGTGGATTTTATCACCTCACCACTCTTTTGGGAAAACCACTCAAAAACCCACTCAATGTTATGCATCTTAAGAAATACTACGCCTAAACACAACACTCATTACCCAATGATGCACTTTTGTACTTCGGTTCACACTTGACTGTTGAGGGAATCCTATATACATGAACCTCACACACTACATAGTAGACACTACATGTTACACATTATCACACATTACACATGGTACATCTTCTCATCATTACATGTTACACATTTTACTCATTCACTTTTACACGCTGCACTCATTATCCTATGATGCACTCTAGTCCATGGTCCATACTATCTCGTTGAGGGTATACATCACAAATGGACCTTGTCACACTTGTTCATTCCTCATTCAACCTTCTATCATGTGACATTCCTAGATTAGTGATACACACCATAGGATAACTCATCACTCTTCTTACCATCTCATAGTGATATACACTATAGGCTAAATCATCACCTTTTGCATCATCTTGTAGTGTTATATGATGTAGGATACATCACCACCTCTTTCAATCATCTCATTGTGATATAGGCTTTAGGATAAATCCTCACACTTCATCTCGATGTGGCACATCATCACTACATACTCATCACAACGTACTATATACAACACATAGTTTGACCATTTTCGATGACGCACTCTTGTTTACGGTTCATTCATGATCTGTTGAAGGGGCATAAACAAATGAACCTCACTGCATAAAATTTCATTCACTCAAAGGGCACGTGGCTCCTATCATTCACACTGCATTCCATTCCATCCATCAACAACATTTTACATATCTTGGTTGCATCTACTCTTGCTTACATCTACTTGTACATGTTCACTTTATTACACATGCTAGATAGATACCTTATATGTCATTATCTTTATCATACACACATGTGCGTTCAATTAATTTCTAGTTGTCATAGCAGATTATACGACTTCATTACATGCAAAGCATGGATGCTTGGCGTGATACCTACTACTGGAGGCATCCACTTTCGTACCACTATAAGTGCTATTGTTTCAAGTTGTACTTAGCACTTTACTTTCTTGGTTATACATGCTTTAGACATACGTTTTATCTTTCTAACGTGATAATAGGTGCTTCATGCACAACATTTGTTTTACAAGATTGCTTGCCACCATGGTTGTTTGTTACATTGTTTGTTCTTGCTTTTCTTTCTTTTCCATTGTATGCAATATTTGCCCTTTGTTTATGTGAACACTTGTTTGTTTGTATGCGACCACTATGGCCTTGACTCTCTTGTGACATTGTGAGTGGTGTCCCATGTTTGTAACCCACTTTTCAGACCTACATTACCTTCTTGTGTGTTCTAGCTTACGCATTGCTTGTTTTTCTTACAATTTGTCTTATACATGCATGTTTATCTTTGTTCATACTAAAACTTGTCTCCTAGTCACTTGTTTGTATGTGCATTGGTTTCTACCAAGAAAATTCTCCCCTGCAGAGCAAAGTTTCCATTTCAGCAATCGGTCCTCTTTTGGGCCACTTTCTCCTATCCACAATGTCGCATGCACCCTTAAGAGGGGGCATAATTTGGGTTTACACATGGTACTTGGTATAGTTTAGTTTTCAGTTTTTGTCCATGACATAGTGGGTTACATAGCAAGTGGGTTCAGACAAGTCTACAAAACTCCATACACAATGAATTTTATAGGGAAGATTGTCCTTAGCATTTTGGGGAGTAGTTACAGGTTAGAGGATAAACCAAACCTTCCTCTCTACACTACTTCAGCTAGTGGCGTCAGATCACCAAAAAAACTAGACAGTACAAAGATCTCTTCAGTTTTGGGAAGCAATTACATGTTGGAGGATAAATCAAAATTTCCTCCCTACACTTCTTTGGCCAATGGCATGAGATCACCCAAAAAACTCACACGACATCGACATGATCCTTTCTACACCCTTTTTCTCATCACGGATTAGGTGCACATGTTCTTTTTCATTTTTTTACTTTCATTACATTTTTTTAAATATATACATGTGTATTTGACTACTTGATCATCTTCTAGTTTGCAGGTCCTTCTGTATGGGAAGTAAGTAGTCAACAAAAACAACATCACTCGACATCACACATGGTGACACTAACATATAGGTACTATTGATGTGGAATCACAAGACCCCGAATGGCTGCGCATGTGAATTGGGGCATTCGGTGTGATTTCACAACATGGGACCATCTCTCAAGCCGTGGGACCTGCAAAACTTGAGACGGCCCTTTGGAGAAAGTCGGTTCTTGCTTCCTAATCTACCTACCACAAGTTACTCCAATGCGGGCGGAACCTAAATAATCCTAATCTAACCATTCCAAGGATACAAAGAGAGAGAGAAAGGGTGAAAGAGAGCCTACACTAAGTGGTGATACACCAGAAAAGGAAGTGGCTGATCACAGATCCGAACTGCCTAAAGTGGAGAGAGGTGAGTAGAGGAGAGGGTGGATAAGATGCACCATGACTAGAGATAGATTCACACGGAACACCACTTCAAGACCCATTAAGCACAGCTCCTAGAACCTGCAACAAACATCAGAATATGCACAGTATACCCTGCAATGATGAGAGGTAAGAAGAGACAATAAAATGAGCCAAGGATGGACATAGATGCATCATGAAATAGATTCTATTGCTCCAAAAGTTACACGGTACATCATCAGTGGGCAAGGGGCAAGGAAATTCCATTACAGAGCCATGAGAGAAGGCTTAGACTCCACATCCTACCCTAAGGAAGAAAGAGAGAGGGTGTAGAGGAGAAAAATAACCAACCCCTTGAATATGCCCCTCCTCTACAATATATAGGAGAATGAGAGAGAAAGAGAGAGAAAGAGAGAGGGAAAATTTGAACTCTGTTCCAACCACCCCTGTAAATGTATTGAATCTAGCTACCGCAATGAAGAATCTCGTTACGCAACACCCATGCCTTCATTGTTGTCCCTTATTGGACAAGAAAGAGGCCCATTCTTCATCATGGTGGCAGGTGAGAAGCTAGCACTAAGATCTTTACAAAAAATCCTTTCCCACCCAAATCTGAGTTTCTAGTCAAAAGATATGGTTGTCTGAAGATCAAGGTCATGGGCACGCAATGTCTAAAAGAGTCTATCCGTACCGGGTCCACGTGGCAGCCTTGCACAATTTGGAGATTTGGCTCCTTCCTTTTGCTCTTGAAATCATGCCTAACTGACACGTGGTGGCTTTTGTGGGATCCTTCATATTTTTCCTAAGTCCTTCTGTTGGCAGAGACATTGTGTCTGACCCGAGACATGTGGAGGCTTCACAATTGTTTGGAAATTACCCCCATATTTTCTTTTGAAGTTACGCGGACGAGACACGTGGAGGCCCTCTGTGGGCTCTTGGACATTTCAACTACCGACCTTACCTCTTCGGACTTCTGGGACATGTGGCGGGTTGGCGCTCATTTGGGAACTACCTTTTGGGCCATGCCTTTGAAAGTGTGCCGAAGAGACATATGGCTCCTTCTTCCACGCCCTATTCCTTTCTTTGTATCTCGGCTAAGTCCCCATTTTTCTTGGCGGGACCATGAGTCTCGACCTTAGATGGGTGGAGGCCTAGCACACATTTTGGAACCCACTCCAATTTCACTTCTGAAATTGCGTCGTGTTGACACTTGGCTCCTTCCGTTGGCCTTTTCCCTATTTTGACTTTTCAATGGCTGATTTTGTCCCTTTCGGGCTCTAGACACGTGGTGGCTTGGTGCTAGTTTGAGTTTCCACTTCGGACACACCCTTTGAAATTGTTACGATGTGACACATGGTGTCATCTAATGGCTATCTATACTTAGTTGATTTAGGCCTACTCTGTCTCCCTTTGTTGGACACGGGACACGTGGCGAGCCTGTGCTTGTTTGGGGATCCACCTTCGGAGTTGGTCTTGGTGTTGCGTTGTTTGGACGTGTGGAGGCTCAAAGTGCACATTTGGGACGTGCCTTTTGGAATTATGTTGAGCTAACACATGGCACCTTTTGTGAGTTTATTGTTCGGCCCCGAGTCGACTCGTATGCGGCTAAGTCTGAAAACTTTGAGCCTTTCCGTTTTCTTACCTGTCGAGCTCTGGGCTCTTTTGGTGTTCTTCGATTCCATTTTCGAGCTTGCTCCTCTATTGCAGAGTCTTGTCTGCCCCTCAAATTTGGATTTGGATGTGATCACACAAGACAGAGCCGACCCTTAGGTTTTCTTCTGTGCGGGGTTGTGTTTGATCAATTTTTCTAGGGGCAAAATTGGGATACCAATTTGATGACTCATGGGGACATCTGCCTGCTAGTTGAAGAGACCAATAGCCTTGAAGCATCCATTGGGCATAGAGTCTGCCTAGTAAACACAAATCTGATCTTGTCCCTGAAACTGTGAGCCCAACTTCTTGCTTGGCGACCCTGAACCTGCTTTGTAAATGGACTGCCTCAAAACCTAATTTTAGTTGCTTTGTATTTGTTTTGTTTTGGAACTAGAAATTATTAGAGGCAACTATGGGTCTCTCTGCCATGAATACTGAAGGGTCTAACACATGGTACCTCCGGAGCAATGCAAACAAAACTTATGTACAAAGAAAAAATCATACATGCCTCAAATGACACATGTAGAGTGTGCACGAGCACTTCTTCTGCTGAAAACAAAATCTAATCCTACTCCTATACTAATCCTAACAAAGAGAAACTAAACAAAACCTGCTACAAGTAGGGAGAAATAGCTTCCCTTTCTCAAAATAGGCAGCCATGTATCGATTTGTTCTTGAATATGGTTGCTTGTATGAGTGAAAAACTTACTAAAAGTCGGTCCTCCACCCAAATCATCAAGGTATCAACATCAACCAAAAATGCCTCCTCAAGCTGATTGGAATTGGACTCCTGGAGGTGTTGATGGTAACCCTTGGTACTTTTGAGCTCATCCTCATTCCCTGAAGTGGGCATGAATGGTTTTGGCTTCTCCCTTGGTTCCAATGAAGCCAAGTACCTAATTGGGCATGGTCTGATCCTTTGGACGTGCCCCTTGCTCTAAATTTCAACTCCAAGAATGGATTCTTCTTTTGACCTTCTGGATGGATGGCGTGAGAGAGATAATGACATCTTATTACTTTTCCCCTTCATCCTCCCGAGAGGAACATCGAAGACTCATATCTTCCAACCTTGGTTCCAGAGGGTGTAATGAAGAGCAGGCCGTTGTACTTGAATGCTTTCCTTTATGACAAGAGGTTCATATTCTTGGAAGGTGGATGATGCAGGATAAAATTATGTGATCTCCATGGGCTCCTCTTCACCAAAGAAATCTTCCAAGCCTGACAAACAGTCTGTCTCCTTGTTGCCTTGCTATTGGTGCTCTACCTCCTCCATGGTGTCCTCATGATCTCGAAAATTGCTCACCATGGTTCCCCTCTTCCTCAAACATGAAGTTTGAAATATCAAACTCTTCTTAAACATTAGAGCTTGAAAGGGTAGGAGGAAGAATTGAAGGTTCTTCGTGGCCTGCTCCGTAAAAGGAACGATAACCAGATCATACCAAGCCAAGAACACGGATGTTAATCAAACATCATGATCAATAAGATGAAAGTAATTGTCAGAAAAACTTTACATAAACCTTTGTAAAAAATGAGCGAAATATCATATATTATTACGAAACTCAATGAAATACAATGAGAATGGACCTTGCTTATATAGGCAAGGAATAACAATCTAAGAACCAATCAAGGTCGTAGATCAAGCCATAAATCATGGAAAGAACTAGTCATCGAAGAACTAGTCAAGTCCATAGATTTATGAGAGAAATAGACATCAAGGATCTAGTCAATACCATAGATCTAGGAAAGAACTAGTCAATACCATAGATCAAGGAAAGAACTATACCTAACAATTAGATAATATCTCCTAATATCTAAATAAATAAAAGAAATATCCACACACATAAGTGGGTGAGGATAAATACAATAAAGGTAAATAAAGTACCTAGGTGAATATGAGCTAAGGTAAATACCTACTCTAACACCCCCCTCAAGTGAAGCGAGGG
This sequence comes from Taxus wallichiana var. yunnanensis, assembly GCA_018340775.1. Classification (NCBI taxonomy): domain Eukaryota; kingdom Viridiplantae; phylum Streptophyta; class Pinopsida; order Cupressales; family Taxaceae; genus Taxus; species Taxus wallichiana. The sequence goes on from CM031235.1 coordinate 175,699,194, forward strand.
GCTAAAATAGAAGTGGCATGTCCACAATATGAGTCCCGACAACTAGGCATGATGAGATACTCATGTACAATATATCCATGAAGAAATCTCGAACCAAAAGAATGAAAGAATCTTGCTATAAGGAAAGAGAAAGAAGAAGAAGAAGGAAAATGTTCTCATGAACACCCCCCGAGAACAACTTCCGAAACACCAAGCATTCCACGCAACTCAAGGTAGCGAGGTGATGCAAAAGGCTTTGTAAAGATGTCTGCAACCTGGCACTTGAGTCGGAAGGTACTCCAAGCAAAGAACTCCATCTTGAATGTGTTGCCAAATGAAGTGGATGTGTATCTCGATATGCTTGGTCTGCTGGTGCTCAACTGGGTTGCAAGAAATGTGAATTGCACTTTGGTTGTCACACCAAAGTATAGTTGGTGAATCTGTGGGAATCCAAACTCTATCAATAACTGGTGAAGCCAAAGAATCTATTGACTCGCTGTAATTGTTGCCCTGTACTCTACCTCTGAAGATGAAAGTGCAATAGCCTGTTACTTTTTACATGCCCAAGCAACTGGAGAAGAACCAAGACAAAAGATAGCCAAAAGTAGAATGTCTGTCATCAATAGAACCTACCCAATCTAAATCTGTATACCCAACCAATTGAGTAGAACCCCTAGTGTAGTGTAGGCCAAAGTGGGAAGTGCCCTGTAAATAGCGTAAAATCCTTTTAGCAGCCTACCAATGACTACTATGAGGAGAATGTGCAAACCGAGATACAAGCCCTACTGCAAATGAAATATCAGGGTGAGTATGGGTCAAGTACATGAGACTCCCAACCAACTGCCTATACAACGTAGGATCGCAAATTTGAAAAGGAGATGGAATTGGCTTGCAATCAGCCATATCAAAGTGCCTAAGAAGATCATGAGTGTACTTTTTGCCGACTCAAATAAATCCCCGAATCTATCGAGAAATCTGCAAACCAAGGAAATAATGCAATAGCCCAAGATTTGTTATGTCAAATTGTATAGAAAGAGCCCTCGAATACTTTGAATGAGGGAAGAAGAGTTGTCATAAGTAACAAATCATCAACATACAAGACAAGTATCACAATACCCTCAACAACATGCTAAAGATACACTATATGATCAAAATAGCAATGAACAAAACCAGTAGATAGAAGAAAAGAATCCATCTTCTCATACCAAGCTCGAGGGGCTTGTTTGAGACCGTAGAGAGACCTTCAGAGCCTACAAACAAGAGAATAATCTTGAACAAATCCAGCCAACTGCTCCATGTATATTTCCTCTTGTAGATCTCCATGTAAGAGGGCACTCTTCATGTTCATCAGTATACGGGCCACCCTTGTGATGCAACAAGAAAGCACAAGTACAAGTCGCAGAATCCATCTTGGTAACGGGTGCAAAAGTCTTAGAGTAATCAATACCTTCAACTTGTGAAAAACCCTTTGCAATAAGATGAGCCTTATACTTGTCAATGGACCCATCTCTTTATGAATTTGGTTCGATATAAGCACTTACACCTAACCATATTTCTTCCTTTAGGAAGATATACCAAATCCCAAGTATGATTCTTCATCAAAGAAGAATACTCAGCTGCCATCACATCATCCCACTCCTGTATCCCATGAGCCTTTGAAAAGACTGTGGATCCTCAGAAACTGCCTAACACAAAAGTCTAGAACTAGTAGAATGTGTGTGATGATGCCTAGTGGGTGGAAGATCCTCTATGAAAGGTGCTACCTCAGAAACTGTAGTACGAGCCCACTTAGGCATAGTGACTACATCAGTGGGAATAGGATCCTCAACGACATCTATATCCTCCTCATCAATATCCTCAAAGAAAGAATCCTCAAGATGAGATGAAGAAGAAGAAGGAAGCATGGAAGAAGATGAAGAATCATGAGGAGTGAAGCACTCATCAAACTGAACATGTGTTCGAAAAAGAACATCATGTGTATTATGATCTAAAAGACGATAAGCTCTCCTGTCCTCACAATACCCTACAAAGATCAAGGGTTTACTCTTTTTATCCAAAGCTTTCTTTTTCTTCTTTGGTACAAAGGCCCAAGAATGGCTCCCAAAGACTCAAAAAAATGAGACATCTGGCTTAGTGTTGGACCAAACTTCCCCTTGAGTCAAATGCTTAAGTGCTCTATGTGGTGTGTGATTCTAAATGTAGTTAGCACAATTAATCGCTTTCTTCTACCTTGATAGATAGGAGGTATATCTCTATAATGCATCATACAGTTAGCCATTTCCTTCAAAGTTATATTCTTCCTTTCTACTAATCCATTTTGTTGTGGAGTATGAGGAACAGAATGTTGGTGAATAATGCCTTGAGTTGCCAAAAATTCAGAAAACTCATTGTTGAAGTACACCCCCATTATTAGTACGAAGGTTCTTTATGTAATTAGAAGATTGTTTCTCGAACAAAGCCTTGAAGACTTTGAAGTGTGAAAATATCATTTTTGTACTTGAAAATATAAACACAAGTACGCCTCGAGAAATTATCAATAAACATAAGTGCATACTTAGCTCCATTGAAAGATGGGGTAGGAAAAACCATCAAGTCACTATGCACAAGCTCAAGTGGTGAAGAAGCTCTCTTAGACAAATTCTTAGGAAAAGGATCTTGATGTTGTTTCCCTAATGCACAACCATGACAAACTCCCTCAAGACAAGAAACTCTAGGAAGACCATCTACCATACCATGAGTGCTCAACTCCTTCAAATATCTGTAATTGAGATGTCTAAATCTTTCATGCCAAAGCTTACTCTCTGAATCTACATGAGAAACCAATCCTAACCCTATAGAAGAAGTTTCATCAAAACCCTCAAAGTGATATAGTCTAGAACTATGATCAACAATACCTTGAGCAACCAGTGAATGAGGCTCCAACAAAGTTTGTACTTCTACTCCATGTGGTGTAAAAGTCACTATTTTTCCTTTACTAAATGAAAAATTTGATATACATAAAGCAAATTTGTAGTGATGTTAGAAACATATAGTGCATTTGGATATTGCCACCATCAATTTGTATATCACCTTTTCCCTCAACAGAAAGGAAGGAAGAATCTCCAACCTCAATTTTGGAAGTAGAACTCAAACCTAGAGAAACAAAAGACTCCTTTGAAGAAGTCATGTGATGAGAAGCACCAGAATCTATAACCCAATTGTCTGCAAGTGCTGACTAAGATCTTCCAACAACATTAAGTGCTTTTTCATGCTGATTAAAAGGAGGTGGCATGGAGATAGAATTTTTTAATTTCTTGACTGCATCCTCTAAGGCTTGCATTCACTTATAACACCTATGTTCTTCATGATTACTACCCCCACAAAAATAGCATGAACGACTAGACTTATTCTTAGAGAAGACTCCTTGGGTTTTGAGTTGTTTTCTTTGGGTTTAGGAGCATTTTGAGATGGAGAAGGTGTGGATTTGGTTTTACTATTTGGTTTTCCCTTGCCCTTAGGATTAGATGCAACTAATGCCTTTTGAGAGGTGGAAGACTCAAGGTGAGACAATTTGGATTCTTCCCTAGTAAGTCTTTCACAAAATGTTTCTAAGTTAGGCATTTTGAATGTGTCACCTAAGACATCCATGCTAGAGAAAAGGTAGAAGCAAAAATTTGGAATGATCCTCTCAACTTGGATAGAATCAAGTAAACACACTCTTCATCTTTCTTATCTCTTCCACTCCCCTTCAATTGTGTCAACAAATGCTTGAACTTGGTAAGATAGTCTATAATTGTTGGAAAATCTTCAGGATTAAGAGAGGTGATCTCAATTTCAAGTTGCATGGCTCTCATATGATCCACCTTACCAAATAAATCCTCTAATTTCTCCCATATTTTGAAAGGAGAGTTACACTTTTCCAAATGAAACAAAATACTATCACTTACATAAGTTCCTATCAAACCCATACACTCATCAAATTTGCATTGGTACTGAAATTTCTCATATTCTCTAGTGAACATTGGTTGTTCTGAAGAAGTTAAAGCCCATAATCCTTTCCACTTAATTATTATTTCCATTCTTAGTTTCCATGTGTGGTAATTATGTGTTGTTAATGGCTCAACATGATCTAATGCAGAAGTAGATAAAGATGCCATCCTCAAAAAATCACCAAAAGAAATGCAAGAACCAAACAATGCAACAAGACCCCCAAACAATGCAACAAGAGCCCCCCATATTTTGGCACTTTATAATGAGTGCGTGTTACAATATGGCACTTTATAATTATAGTACGATTCTCAAAATAAATATTTCCAATGGAAAGAGCATTAAAAACTACGCACTTTTACAAAAATGACACTCAAAACCGAGTTACCGATCAAAAGATACAAGTTTTTCAATATTATGCTCTACTATTTATTTTAGTTTCCACTAAAATAAAATAAAATGCTCTTGCCTTCACCACACAAATAAAATGAAAGGGGGCTGGAGTTAAGCACCTACTAGTAGGAATCACAAGCTTTAATCCCTCATATGACCATATCATATGACCAGGGGCTAAGGATTTCAATGGGTGTGTGCAACTTACTATTCGGGGTGTCAGTTGGTTTTCGAGAAAGTCACATCCAATTGCTTCTTCTGGTAAAAACTACTATTTTTGGACTGTGTTGAAAGTGACCTTCACTGCCTTGCGGATTTTGTTGCCTTCTGGATCCAATGGAAGCCTCTGTTTTGCATAAAAATGCACGCAACAACAAAATACAAGCAAATCCGAATATATAAATATATAAAGAATTTATTTGCAAAATAAAACTTACAGACAAATGTCAATAGCAATCTCCTGCTCTGATACCATAAAAGGAATGATAACTAGATTGTGCCAAGCTAAGAACATAGATGCTAATCAAACATCACGATCAATAAGATGAAAGTAATTCTCCAGAATAACTTTACATAAACCTTTGCAAACAAATGAGCAGCAATATCATATATTATTATGGAACTCAATGAAATACAATGAGAATGGACCTTGCTTATATAGGCAAGGAATAACAATCTAAGAACCAATCAAGGTCGTAGATCAAGCCATAAATCATGGAAAGAACTAGTCATCAAAGAACTAGTCAAGTCCATAGATTTATGAGAGAACTAGACATCAAGGATCTAGTCAATACCATAGATCTAGGAAAGAACTAGTCAATACCATAGATCAAGGAAAGAACTATACCTAGCAACTAGATAATATCTCCTAATATCTAAATAAATAAAAAGAAATATCCAAACACATAAGTGGGTGAGGATAAATACAATAAAGTTAAATAATGTACCTAGGTGAACATGAGCTAAGGTAAATACCTACTCTAACACTCCGCACTTAGAGCCTCGAAACTATATGGTCCTCCATCATGGGTTCATTAATCAAATCAAGCCCTTGAAATGAAAGAAAAAAATATTCAATGATGCTTTCTTGATTGAGTGGCTTCAACTCTGATTTGATCTCTCCCAGCTGCTCCTCTTCAATGGGACTTAGAGCTGATTGTTCCTCCTCCTTAACTGGTTGTGCAACTTGGATTAGATCAGCATCCTCTTGAAAAATAATGCCATTAGGGACACTACATTAAGAGCAAACAGACTGTTGATCTTCTTGTTCTTGTTCTGCTGCAAACTCAGCCTCAACCACCATTGGCTCTTCAACCTTGACCTCCTCTATTGGCTTAACCATCAAGGGATCTTTGTAAACCCAAATCTGGCGGTCAACTCTTGGATTGTCTGTCATTTCTTCTTTATTGGGTTCCTCTTCTTATTGTTTTTCTTGACTTGATTCTTGAGTCTCTTACCAACATGGCCTTGGGAAAGCAAGAGGAGTGACGGGTTGGGGTTCAACCGACTTTGCAATTATTTGTGGTGGAGAGGAGAGTGGAACTTCTTGTTTGCTTGGAGGGGGTGACTACATTGAATGGAAAAGGGTAGAAGAATTAGGATGGGATGGAAGACTAGGAGATGGAGAAGGAAATCAACACTTGGAGCAGTAAGTGAGGGGCTTGACTCATGGCATTGTTGTGATGATACTGATTAAGGAAGAGGAAAAGAAAAGCTAGGAGGTGGTGGACTTACCCATTGACAAGGTTGTCTTGTGTCCAACTCATAAGCCTCAATATCCTCAATCCATTGTGCAAGTTGGGGCAACATTTCAACCATGAAGTCAATCTTCTCCGAGGGTCTGTAATGTCTTGGAAAAGGGCCTCCCCATGGACAAGGTGCCCTGCAACCAATCCTGAATGCCTTCATCTATGTTGTAGCCCTAGACTGCACCATGCTAGCCTCCATTATTTGAATCTTCTCTAGCAGATCAACATTTTCCATGTAGTTGTCACCATTGTATGTGTCCCCTTGTTCTTGATAAGCTCCATGGCCAAACTGGCTCTGACACTACTTATATGGGTAAGCATAATGGTTCTGGATCTGATCATATTGCTGATTTGGAGGAGTTGAGAAACACATTAGAGGTAGACGCACTACTGTAGGTGTGAATTCCATGAGGGGAATGAAGTCATGATTGCACAACTTCATGGAATGGAAGAAAATGAAAGAGATGGAAGAAGAAAATGGATGAAAATGGGTGGAAATGGATGAAAAGGTCTGCAACTCAGAGAATGGGTCGTTGACCAGATGGAGTTGCCATATGTGCTTTGCATGTGCCTCAAAAGGTTGAATCTTAACAGGAACACACCAACCTACTAATATGAAGTGGTAAGGTGCTTCAGACCTATCCCACCGAGTGTGCCAAAACTGTTGATCTTTGAATCACACAAGCACCCCGAATGACCTACGTGTGAATTGGGGCATTCGGACCTAATTGCACAACATGGGACCATCTCTCAAGCTATGGGACTTACAAAACTTGAGATGGCCCTTCGGAGAAAGCCGGTTCTTGCTTCCTAATCTACCGCCACAAGATACTCCAATGCAGCCAGAACCTAACTAATCCTAATCTAACTATTCCAAGGAGACAGGGAGAGAGAGAAAGGGTGAAAGAGAGCCTACACTAAGCAATGATACACCAAAAAAGGAAGTGGCTGATCATAGATCCAAACTGCCTGAAGTGGAGAGAGGTGAGCAGAGGAGAGGGTGGACAAGATGCACCATGGACCAAAGATAGATTCACATGGAACACCACTTCAAGACCCATTAAGCATAGCTCCCATAACCTGTAACAAACATCATAATATGAACAGTATACCCTACGATGATGAGAGGTAAGAAGAGATGATAAAATGAGCCAAAGATGGACAGATGCATCATGAAAGCATTCTATTACTCCAAAATTTACACGGTACATCATCAGTGGGCAAGGGGCAAGGAAATGCCATTACAGAGCCATGAGAGAAGGCTTAGACTCCACATCCTACCCTAAGGAAGAAAGAGAGAGGGGGCATAGGAGAAACAATGACCAACCCTTTGAATATGCCCCTCCTTTACAATATATAGGAGAATGAGAGAGAAAGAGAGAGGGAAAATTCAAACTTTGTTCCAACCACCCCTGCAAATGCATTGAATCCACCTACCGCAATGAAGAGTCTCACTGCAACACCCATGCCTCCGTCATTGTCCCTTACTAGACAAGAAAGAGGCCCATTCTTCATCATGGCGGTAGGTGAGAGACTTGATAGCCTCGAAAATGGCAAGATGAAAACATTAATGGAGGCAGGTGAGAAGCTGTTGCCAAGATCTTTCCAAAAATCCTCTCCCGCCCAAATCTGAGTTTCTAGTCGAAAGATATGGTTGTCTGAAGATCAAGGTCGTGGGTGCACAATGTTTAAAAGAGTCTTTCCATACCGGGTCCACGTGGTAGCCTCGCGCATCTTGAAGATTCATCTCCTTCCTTTCGCTCTTGAAATAACGCCAAACCGACACGTTCTTTTGCTTCCATGGGCTCCTCGGGCTCCTTCATATTTTCCTAAGTCCTTCATTGGCGGAGACACTGTGTCTGAACCGAGACACGTGGAGGCTTTGCGCTTGTTTGGAAACTACCCCAGATTTTGCTTTTGAAGTTGTATAGACGAGACATGTGGAGGCCTCTATGGGCTCTTGGACGTTTCAACCGCTTGACCTTACCTTTTCAGACTTCTAGGACACGTGGCGGGTTGGCGCTCATTTGGGAACTACCTTTTGGGCTGTGCCTTTAAAAGTGTGTCGAAGAGACACGTGGCTCCTTCCGTTGGCATGTTCCTTTCTTTATATCTCGGCTAAGTCCCCATTTTTCTTGGTGAGGCCATGAGTTTGACCTTGGACGCGTGGAGGCTCAGCGCACATTTGGGAACCCACTCCAAATTTCACTTTTGAAATTGTGCCGTGCTGACACTTGGCTCCTTCCACTGGCCTTTGTCCTATTTTTACTTTTCAATGGCCGATTCTGTCCCTTTCAGGCTTTGGACACATGGCGGTCAGCGCTAGTTTGAGTATCTCGCTTCGGGCCATGCCCTTTGAAATTGCATCAATGTGACACGTGGTGCCATCCACTGGCTCTCTATACTTAGTTGTTTTGGGCCCGCTCCATCTCCCTTTGTTGGGCACTGGGACATGTGGCGAGTTTGCACTTGTTTAGGGATCCACTTTTGGAGTTGCTCTTGGTGTTGCACCATTTGGATGCATGGAGTCTTAGTGCACATTTGGGACTGCCTTTTGATGCACCTTTTGGAATTGCACCGAGTTGACACATGGCGCCTTCCACGAGTCTCATTATTCGGCCCCGAGTTGACTCGTACGCGGCTAAGTCTGAAAACTTCGAGCCTTTCCCATTTTCTTTCCTCTCGAGCTCTGGGCTCTTTTGGCATTGTTCAATTCCATTATTGAGCTTGCTCCTCTATTACAGAGTCTCGTATGTCCCTCAGATTTGGATTTGGATGTGAGCACGCAAGACAGAGCCGACCCTTAGGTTTTCTTCTGTGTGAGGTCGTGTTTGATCAATTTTGTCGGGGGCGAAATTGGGATAACATGTACATCACACACATTTACATCTACACAAATGCTTCTACCCTAGGTTCACTCTCATTACTTGTACACTTTTTCATCTTTAGTCTCCACGCTCCACCTGTTTGTCACTCTACACTTTGTCTAGTCCCTCGACACATTTTACGCATCACTCTACATGGAAATCAAGTACGCATATATATCTACTTTATGTTACCGAGGATTACGCAAGTAACATAAAGTGGGGGTAAATGTAGATAAAAATCACACACTTTGGGTAATTATTTATTCCCGAATTCATACTACTATTCATATGGTTCTTAAGTGAAAACATTACTAACTAACCCATGTCTATGGTCATCTTGCATTGTTTTTTTGTTGCTACTTATCGAGCTTGCACCCGTACTTTCCGGTCTGTACTTTTATACTTTGTTTTCCCTATTTCTATTTGGGGCGCCCAACCATGACCAAGGTGCCCCAAGTGCCTTGGTCCCCTCGGGGCACCCTAGTCCTATTTGCGATTTCCTCTCACTTTTGGGCACTTTCTAGTCGTTTGAGTTTCTTATATTTTTTTGGTTGGCCTTTTCGAGGTTAATTATGAAATTAAAGCAATAAAACCATATAAATATAAAGTTTTGTGACCATAATGAGGGACCAAGCACTAAGCACTAGTATCACCATCTAAGGTTGCATCCATCCAAGGCTTATACTACTCCATTTGCATCCATATAGCTCCATCACAAGGGATAAAGGCTAGTTATTTTGCATCACACTTCATAGGAGGGGAGTTTATTCTATTTCATGCACACATTATTTATATTCGCATCTAGCTATTGCTCGTTACTCACTAAGTGCAACTCACACAAGAGCACCTAGGGCACAATTCCGCACACACACACATAAAACTACATTGGGTTTGAGATGTAGTGCAACGCTCAGTGATAAGTCCATCAATTTAGTAGTTGAGGATAGTCTAACCCCTTTATATGCATCTATCTTTTAGGGTTTTAATGCTTTGTCTAGGATTTTACAGGTGATTCTTCTATTACAAGTTTATCAGTGCTTTGGTGATAATATAGTGATATTCACGTGACAGGAAGTGAATACATGTGAACATTCAACGAAACCTTAGAGGAGGTTTTCTAGTCATTTCCGTAGACCAGGGTGCCCCAAGAACCCTAATCCCTTTTCCAGGTGCCCCAATCTAACCAGATAACTCAGATCTACATTTTCTCAAGCTCCTGTGCGATGGTTTACTCCTCCTGTTTAGTTGGTCTCCACTTTGAAAGAGTCATGAGACTTATCTAAATCAACTAAGACCTTTCTAACCCTCTTTGTACTTAGGGTTTCTATATTTCATTTCTTATTTTACTTGGATACTATCTCAATATTTCATTGTTTCATTATTCAGTTATTTTATTGCTCCTATAACATCAGATTAGGCTAATAATATATTCCATTTTAGTTTAATCACATATAATAACTTTTTCATGGCTTCATAAGCTCCACAAAACTTAGGGCCATCCTCTCAACAACCTTCTACAAGCTCGGGAACTTCTACAATATCAAGCTTCTCCATGACACACTCCATTTGCAAGCACCTCTAATTAGGTATTTAAACACCTAAAAACCAATCCACAAGATTGAACAACTTTTCACATCAAAATAAAATTTCAAGAATTATTGGGCACATTAATATAAGCTAAATGATCCTAACACACTCTCCAAGTCCATGAGAAACCACCAAATAGGACACAACACTCCAATACATCCATCTCTCCTACCTTACTTAAGCATGTTGATCATGCCCATAAATAGGTCATCAAGAACAAGAAACTTGGCATACCAAATCACCTCACTAATACTCAAGTAGCATATTTATGGAAATCTCTCATTATTGAAACAACTCACCTCAACCTCTAAAACAGAGCACAAGGCCTCCAAACAACTCAATCAACATAGCTTGCTCAAACACTGTTCTAAAGCTCAAGAACCAGTCTTAAGGGAAACAAATTCTAACACCTCAAATGTAACTTCTAAGAACTAAAACCACCTGGAAAAATTCACTAACATCCCTACCAACATTCTCAAGCATTCATAAGCATATGTCACATGAAAAAATCTAACCAAGCACGCCTATTTCAACACACCTTCTTGAGAAGCCTAATAGGGATAGTTAGGCCATTAGGGCTTAAAAAAGAATTCACCTTTCTAGAAAAAACCAAACACTTCAACACATCATATTAGACACTAAAATTCTATCCATGACAAAAACTACTGCTACATCATGCATTTCATCAAGGCACACCTCAAACCACAAGACTAGTTTTAACCCTTCTAGGCCAAAAGCGGTAGGGAAAATTTGGAGACTGTAACTTAAAATTTCTTCATTGAATATATTTTAAAATATTCATGGATACTTATCACACCTCTTAAGGTATCTAGAACAATTCACTTATTTTCATGAAACCTCCATCTCACCTTGAAACTACAAATCTCCACAAAACAAGGGTTTTTCTCTACCTTACTAGAACAATTGGATCATGAAACCACCACCAAAATGAGCTGAAACAAATTATATACAACCCGGATGCATCACATTAGTTTTTCCAATCCATTTGGATCCCAAATAAATAAAATATATCCTATCACTTTGTTGTTAGGGTTTGACTAGTCTTGTAGACCTCCCTGACTTATTAGCGATTGTTCATAAATATTTGACAACTAAATTGATCCATTATTTTTGAAAACTCTTCTTGACTCCATGAAAAAACATCCCTAAAAGCCATAGGGTCCCATGCATATCTCACACGTGTGGGTGAGCATTCAAAGTTCACCATCGAGTGGTTTTGACCTTTCCATGAACTCGGTGAGAGCCAAAAACAACATATCTTGCTTTGTCTTGATCCTTTAACCTAAAATTTGATCTAAAGCACTATGATGACCTCCTTTAACTATCCCGAGTCTCATTTTTACCTACAAACTTATGAATCTCTCCAAAAATATCATCTACCCATGCAAACATGCCTTTTCTCAAGAAACTTGCTTCAATGGACCTTGAACATGCACTAAACCTTTGAATACTAACCTTGGATGCCTTCCACACTTCATATGCAGTGTCACAACACACCTATCATGCATAAATAGGACGTGCAACTCCGTATCTCATGCCACTATCTCATCGACTTGTCCTAGGTTTAGGACTAGGCTTAGATGACCAAAATCAACACATACTTCTCATGTACATGACCATGATGACATCTTACAAACTCATTGACACATCTTATACATCACTTTCACCATGTTAGGTGTGATGCCCATTAAAACAACCCACTTGAGACCCAAGAAACAACCTAGGGTTAGTTAGGAAAATTATGGGATAATTTTTTTATTAGAAGTGTCTACAACCAGGTTGCAAGACAACAGTTGACACTATCAGGTTCCGAACAAGTCTAAATTACTAGAACATACTTTTCCTTTATTAAAAATTATTAGAGGTCACATGGTCCAAATTTTAGGGTTAGAAGTTTCAGTTAGGTTCAGGGGGTAAAATATCACCATACCCACTCTCTAATAAGTTCAGAGTTTCAACTTGATTTTTCTCACACTTAACACATTCAAAATTTCCCTAAATCAATTCCATTGGATAGGAAATTTCCTCACCTTTCCGATGATATAAAGAAGTCCTCCTAACTCCATGTAAAACTCCAGTTATGGGCCAACGGACCTTAGGGTTCAAATTTTCCCCCAAGGAGACACGTGTCGAGTAGGGAAGAAGAGAAATTTTCAGGTTGGCGGGTCATGGGGTGGCGTTTATTAATTTTTCCGCACGGGTGCAGAGTCTACTTTTCTCCCATGCCTCCGTGGGTCCTCCAAGGACACGTGTCGGGCTCTAAGCCCAAAGGCGGGAGAGGATGAGGGAAGAGCGGGGTGGCGGAGGCATTTAGGACATTTCGCCCAAGGGAGGAAAAATTCCAATTAGCGCCTATGCACCGTCAAGTCCGCAGGACACGTGGTGCTCCACAAAACAATGCGGGGAGAAGGGAGAGGGATGGGCGTGGTGGCGGGGTCAGTTGGGAAATTTTGCCAAGGGGAGGGACAAAGGAAAAGTTTGACGTGTGGGTCCGTGCGTCCGCGAGAAGGGTCTTCTCCGAGGTAGGGCGGGAATGCGGGGCTGCGGAGGTTTTAAGGGAAATTTTCCCAAAACAAAATTTTGCAAAAACAAAAGGTTCTTCGCGCCCGCTATCACCCCAAGGCTCGGTTGGCTATGGGGAAATTTTAAAAATTTTCCCTAAAATTTTTCAACAACAATTTTTTTAAGGATTTTCAAAGGAAATTTTTCGGGCCGCGGGCCCGCTAAGGAAAATTTTCCCAAATTTTCCCGCCAAGGCAGGAAAATTTCAGAGGGCCATAACTTTTGCTAGAAAGCTCAGTTTTGGGAAAACGAGGACTTTCTAGAAAGCTCTTGATTCCCTCTTTGCACAAGAATCATAAATTTTACATTTTGATAAAGTTTAAAGGGTCAATTTTATGAAAAAGATCTACAAGATTTTAAAAGGCCAACTTGTAATTTTCTATAAATTTTGTTCAATTTGATCTCCTCCTTCACTCAACATGCCAAACAGACATGGAGGATTACTCTAGGAAGGATTTAGGATGATTTAGGAAGGTAATTTTACTTGTTTGATTTCCAATTTACATTTTTCCAACAATTGACAGAAAATGACTGTGAAAGGGATTGGGCTCGATTTTGCAATGTTTTAAATTATTTTCTTAAGTGTTCTTTGTCAATTTGAGTTCCTTGATAATACAACATGCTAAATTTTAACATTTCCAAGTTGATTATAATGTGCAGGCCCGAACTATACATTTTAATTAAATTTATTTGCCAGTTTTAAATTTACAACAAAGATCCATTTCTAGAAAATTTGTTTATCAATTTCATCATTCAAGTGTGGAATTTAATTTCTATTCTAGTCCAAGGCATTTAGTTGTTTATAAACAAATCATTTAAAAGATAAATTGTAAAGTCTAGTTTCCAATTTAATATATTTCCAAAAGAGACAAAGTAATATAATTCCTTCATACGTATTTTTCTTCTTTCTCCATTTTTCTAAACAGAGATTTTAATCACAATATGATATTCCAATTTGAATCAACAATGCAATGAGAGAAAGTCTTGCAATTCTTTATTGACTTCAATTATACAACTTTACATCTTTCAATGTTTGAATGCAAATAACACATTTCTATTTCTTTCTTTCCAATAAACAGAATAGAGTATAAATATCCTTCACATTCGAATAAGTAACTTTCATAACCAATTACAACATCTTTTCTTCACAAAATACATTACAATTTCATCCACTTCAAGTGGGAAAGGTTACAAATGAATTTGTTTCACAAGGGCTGGCAAAACTGTCTTCTTTCGCTCCGAACAACAACATGCAAATTTTTTTTTCCTTCCAAATTAATCACAACAAAAGTGGGGAAAAACAATGCTCTCCACCCAACCAAGACATCCAATGAAAGGAGAAGCCATCCTTCATCATTGGCCCCGAGCCCCAACCATAATACAATAAGAGGTGTGATTCAACCCATGGCAACAACAAGCTTCCAAAACACACAACATTCTTTCAACATGCATAATTCAATATAAAACACAGTCAAACAAAACAACAGTTTACAACTACATTTGCAAACATTCAAAAAAAACTCAGGCTTGATCATGCAAGCCAAAGGAGAAAGGTCTATGGGGGAAGCTACTTATGCCTCCCAATGGGAATTGGGCATCCACTTGTAACAAACCGCTAATAAAAATTCACCAAACATATCCTTATGCCCCCATAATCCCTCCTTATGCCCCCCACAGATTTCCTTATGCCCCCACAAAGTAAGAAATGCAAGCTATTTCTTTCCCATGGTGGATCCCAAACCCAAACTCCCTCCACAAAATATGATGCCACTGGCATTCCCTTATGCCACCCCACATAAATTCCCCATAGCCTTCTCCTACACCATTCCTATGGTAGTCTACCCAACCAGCCAACAAATAAATCAAAAAACACGCATTCATTCATTAAAATAAAAATAATACACAAAATAAATAACAATCACAAAAGAAGAGCTAAGCTCCTACCTTTCCATGGTAGATTTTGTTTCCAACAACAAGCTTTCAATGCCAAAAATACAGTCCCAAAATAATAATGCCAAGTATGAAATTATCTCCAATCTCCTCCACAATCCACAAGAGCTCCAAACAGTAAAAATGTGCCCCAAAGAAGTTTGCAAAATGATTCAACAACCCAAAAACAAGCAAAGAGTTTGAATTTTATAGAAGAGGGAAGAGAAGAGGATGATGTGGATCCATGTAGGATGCCACATCACACATCCTCAACTCCAATCACAAAAGACAAAATTTCATTCTCCCAAGCATAATAAAGAGGTGGGTGAAAATATGACAAATTACTTGCACACTCCAAAAAGCCCACACCCCAAAGGACTGCAAATTAAATAAGATGTAAGAGAGTGCAATCAAAACTTGCAACATGATTAGTAAAATGTATTATAAAAGTCTAAAATCACCTCTCCAACCATAAGTATGGTTGGTAAATTAAATTTAGAGGTATGGGACAAGTTTTACTTGTCCCACAAGCCTTTAAAAAACAGCCCCAAGGACAAATTCGAATTTCCAAGGAGGTGGAGTGTTTCATACTCCAAAATATGACTTACACAACTCTTACACAAACTTACACATCCCTTACATATTTAATACAAAGAGCCAATAACTTCCATTATTACTTTCCCATATCCCAATTTGATTTATTTAAATTTTAACCATATGATTTCTCACATTAATCTACCACAATTTTAATTAAATAAAAGAAAGGGACACATTACTAATAAAATACATACAACAATAATAAAAATTAACCACATTAATAATTACACAAAACCCATGGTCACATATAAAGGTGATCCCCCCATGGGAATCCCTAACAACAACAAACACAACACAATAAAACAAGTTGTCATGGTGACCTTGTCAAATTCACCTAGAATTCTATTGTGGTTGGTCTCCAATCCCCAATGTTTGTTGTGATTTTTAACCTACAAAACACAAATACCTCCTTCGACCTCGTGGCCATATCAGAACATCCAAAATGAATATAAATATAATCACAAAATCATCTAAATATGTGAATCACAACAACATCAAGGCAATTTAACATTATCACATACAATTTATATCAACAACTATATCATCATCATATAATATTCATTTTCTAGATCTACTCATAATATCCAAAATCACATGTCCGAACAACATCCATAAAACATCCATGTCAAATAGTATATCATCATCCACATATGAGTGTCTCTAATAATCATCATGTATCATAACTAAATCAAGATCAACAATAATCCATGATCAAATGTCTAACATCATACTAAATCAAAACATAATAATGTCCATAACGTAAACAAAAGTATCAAAATAAGCATTAAAAGGTGTCAAAGGGAAGTGAGCACTACATTAGGCCTCATACCAACATTTGGAACTCATATCATGACCATACTAGCTTGTACCATGTTCAAAACCATGTCAAGACACTAAGACAAACATCTTGAAGACTCCAAAAACTAGACACAACTAATCAACCTTCAACTTAACTTATAGATGACACCTCATGGAGACACCTAAACCACCTTGACACCCCTTGACATCAATGACAACAACTAGACAATTCCCAACATGGGTTTCTCAACCCACGGAGGCGTTCAAGTTCAAAAGCCGCGGATCATTCAAAGGAGCCCATGGAAGTCAAAATCCGTAGAACGTTGAAGAAAAGTCACACAATAAAGAAAATTCGGCTGGAAACCATGAAATCATCTCGAAGCCCACAGATTGTGCACATGAGTCGCACCTAATTTAAAACAAAAAACTCCGCCACTTCACCAACTAGAATTCAATGAAGTATGGGCACCATTATCTTTCCCTTGCAAATCTCGATGGCATGTTGCAATGAAAATGATGGTTTGTCAAGAAACATCTATGGTAACTAGTCCTTGATGGTTGAATCCCTCTCTTATTAGTTCTTCTCTCTCTTTCTATCTTCTTTTCCCATTTTCTATAAAAATGGAACTCATCCATTCTAAAAGGATCCCTCTTTGTTGTAATGACACCATGCCAAAATGGTGGCTAACTTCTCACGAGTTTCAGACCTCGAATTTGGTCTCTGTAATGTATTTTTGCCTTCTACTATGAATGTAATGGTCTGTGCACCCTTTCATGAATATTATCTTGTGTTCATGGCTCTTTTCTACCCCATACTCATGTTCATTGTGCCTTGCCTCTTCATTCTTCCTTTGGTATGTTGTGTGTGTTTTCTACTTGCAGGGTTTCTGTTTTTGTGAGTTGTAAATGCATGAGAGGGGGTAGTAAATGTGGTTTCGAGTCGTGGCACGTATGTTTTCCCTTCCTCTTGCATTTTCTGCCCTTTCTTCCCCTTGTGGAGAGTGATTGACCCTCTTCCGGTGATATCACTACCCCTTTTGGCTTAGGTCTCTCTCTCTCTCTCTCTCTCTCTCTCTCTTGGTCCCTTGGATGTGTTAGAGTAGGATAACTTAGGAGTAGTGTTAGCATTAGTTTAGATAGGTAGAGGAGACATCCTTCTCTGGAGGTTTGTCTCAAGATTCAAGTCCCACACTTGGAGACAATCCCATGTTAGCCAAAAGTATTGGTCTTCTATGATCAAATCTAGGGTGCTAATTTTGCGTGTTAACAATATCACCTAAGTCAACTAAGCCAAGTAATTATTTTCAAAAATTGATTGTTAGAAAGAAGGGGAGCATGTTTATAGGAGGTGGATGGGTTTAGAGACAAACTTATCCTAGACCTACAAACTTGTCCAAGGTGTGATAGAAACTAGATTTTAGACCTATGAAGTCAATACATATGTTCAACAACATGTGTAGTAATTTCTTAGGAGCTGAGCTAGAGAGTGATTATTATCTAGTGGATACATTGTGCGAGATAGAGGATGAAGGTGATTTTAGTTGTTCAAATAATGTGTCTAGATATATTTTATATGAGAATAAGTGTAAAATTCCATATTGCCAAGTGTTTAAGTCATATTCAACATTCTTTAGGAATTGACTTAGTCCCACAAAGGGACATGTTTAGGATATGTTCAACATTATTTTTAGATACCACTTAGATATAGGTTTAGCTATATTTTTGTCACTAAAATGTGTACCAAAAACATTGTATGCAAGATTTAGCAACAATTTAGAGACATGTAACCATACATGGGTACTCTAACATTTATAGAAAAGCTGGGTGTATCATTTATAATGTTTGCTTTCTAGATTTTAACAAATCATTGCTATGGAATCTTATCCGAAGATACATAAATGTTCTTGTAAGAGTTATAGGGACATTGGAGTTTTCCTCTAAAGTTTCAAGGAAACATTTTTGTATCCATGTAGTTGTTTTACCTTTATATGTATTCACACACATACATCAACTTGGGATAAAATGTAGACCCCAAAAATAGCCATTAAGAATTTATTAGTCATTGAATTTCATGTTTCTAGAGTGTTTTTGTGTTTTCTTGTTTGTTCAAATATTGAATATAGTGGTAGAATTTCTTAACTTCTAGTAGTCATTGCTCATTTCTTTATGCCCCAAATGTCACCTCACCCCATCCATTCATTCTCCCATGTTTTTTGCTCTCCATGTCCAAAATGTGGGATTCATATTCTCAGTGGAATTTCTCTAAGACCTTCCCTTCTTTTACTCGTCTAACTAGGTTATCATGTCTTTTGAACACCTTTTTTATCATTGGAGGTGACTTGTACACTATTAGGCCCCCGACTTGAATTTGAATTATCTTCAAATACACAAGCATTGTAGTTCATCGTTGCTTAAGGGATCTATCTAGTGAAAAACCATTCTTTTTATCAAGGAATTCAATAATTTTTCGGTGAAGGTTAGAGAAGATAATATTTTCAAGCACATACAAGCATTTAGAGAAGTCAAACATTTATTAAAGCACTAAAATTCATTCTACATTCTAGAGACATATTGCATCACACCAATTTTCTTGGACATGAAGAATTGTTGTATATATATATATATATATATACTTGATGCTTTTATTTTGATATTGTATTAAACGAAGAGATTTGATAAGAATCAAACTCATAAGAACATAGATCCATAAAATAGATCCCAATTTTTACATTTCTAACATTGGCAACCCGAATAGGGTTAGGAGAGATTTCGTTGTTTAGTAGACGTGAATAATCTCACATATATGATGGTGATAGTGATGACAACTATGACTTTCAATATCTTTTGGATTAAATTGGTGAGTCCCGACTTAACAAAAGTGCATACAATACATTTTGCTTAGAACAATAATTTTTAGATCAAATTGGTGTATAAAAGGCCTAATAAAAATGCAAAGAATGCAATTCACTTAAATCCTCTCTACAAAACCACCGACGCCAACTTCCACAACTCTTAAACTTTAATTCCCAACCAAAATGCCTAATAAAAGAAATATGATATGTTAGAAATAATCATAATAATACATAATTTAATATAAAACCCAAAGCGAGATTCAATTGAACTAATTTTTCAAAAAAAAAGAAATTGTAAGGAAAAAATAATTTATACAAAAAGATTGGTCAATTTCAAAGAAGTATGGTTTTGAGTGTGAAACTCCCAAATTTATGTGTTGCTAGATATCCCCTAGTTGAATATTTTTTCCTATAATATTCTATTTGTAAACAATTGTTGTTAAAGAACTTCGATGGAGAATAAATTTATAATTTAAAAAATAATAATTTAATTCATCAAATTGAAGGAACAAGTGTTTTCTTATTGAAGCCAATAATATAATCATTATAATTTAGATTAAACACCGAACATCGTGTGTTTCTCTTTTATCGTGCAGGCTACACTTCCAAGATATTCTTCAACGTTTTTTTCGGACAAGCTTCCCAACACATGGAGACTAAGAGAGTTTTTAACAAATCATTCACCAAAATTATTTAAATCATTTTTAACATTGATGATGTAGATAAAAAATTTACTTCTAATTACCATGGTAGTTTTCCATTAATATGCATTTTTATATTAAAGTGAATTTCTAATTTTTATTTAAGGTACACAGGTAGTTTACATAGTTACTTACTGCACTTAAATGGGCATTCATAACGTACATTGTTGAATTAATGACTGATAGGTCATGAATTTGAGACTCATGGAATGAGATATTTGTAATGATTGGTAGTGAGCTTTATAATTCTGGGTTGTTTGGGAGGTTAGATTACTAAAACTTAATCAATTTAAGGAAAATATGGTTTTAAAGTGAAAATCTTAAATTTATGTGTTAACATTGAATATTGTTAACTAATTCAAAATTATGTGTAAAATTATTTTCAAACCATATGATATATTATGGTAATTGAAGATTTGGTTCTAGTATATAACTCTAACTACAAAAACTCCTACAAATTGACATTTAAACAAACAAAAATCATGTGACATACTTTGTTAATTGAGGATTTTATTATACTATAATACTTTACCTATAAGAAATTTCTCCCAATTGATTTTAAAACAACAATGTAACTCAAATTAATAAAAATTTTCATATTTCTATTATTTTTTCGATATAGTTGTTTACAAACCACGTGACATTATGTTAATTGAGGAGTAATTGACAATTTAGTGTTATTATATTACTCTAATTACAATAAATTCCCATCAATTAACATAAACGACGATCTAATCCAATTTAATAGGTATGTTTCTTATTTATACTTACTTTTTAATTTTTCGCATTTAGACTTATTTACAAACCATGATGAGTTATGCATTCATTTGGGCACTAGATTACATAGATTGTCCGCATCTTTGCTCATGCTTCGGAGGAGGTATATAGTGGATTTATAATTACAAGTAGGCGTACAACTAAACTAGTAATCATCTTCAAGTTAAGCAACTACGAGTAAGGGGCATCCACACCGTTAAAGTCACTCGATCCTAACCTCAACCCTTTTGATTCTCCATGACAAGTATCTCCAAGCCTTACACTCAACAAAACAATACACATTTTCTTAAATATAATCATTTAAAAATTATATCAGACATCCAACTAATTGAAGATTTTGTTCCACAATAATACTCTCACCTACAATAATCTCCCACTAATTCACATTTACACAACAATCTAACCTCACCAAATAACACGAGCGAAATACTTGAATATGATGAGTTATGCAAGTACCGAAAAAACAAACTTCTAAAAATGATAACAGAGACAGGAAATCTAAGCAGTTTGTCGTAACACCAAAAAAATGTGGAAAAGTAAGTACCCAAGAAAGGCATTCATCGTAAAAACATTCATCCCAGGGACACACGAGAAACTACTTCAAGATTTACGTAAAGTTGGTGGAGAGAGAGAACTGGGGCCTAAGATTCTTGACAAACAATGTAATGCCACCAACTGATTTTGTTTGATAGAATTAACTCACCTGCAACTTCCGATGTGTGTTTGGTATGCATGGACTTAATTCATTCCTTCATTAATCAGCTGACTTGACAACTACCAACAAAAATAAAAAGATAATGCAATTCCTCCTCCCTTGCTTTCACTGCCACCCACCTTGCTTGCTTAAGAATGTAGACTCAGTCGTAGGTAACAACAACAATAATATCACTATTTTTTTCCAGTTGCTAATAAAAATGCCTGCAGGGGAGTTCAATCCTGTCAAACATTAATGGTTGCAGGGCATGCATTGAATGAGCAATAAAATGACCATTGTGATCTTTACTGGATTCCACTAGCAGTTTTTTTAAGGAGTTTTTTAAGTCATTACAAGTGGAAAATGCAGCTTCACATTTCTCCCAGCTTGAGGCACATCAGCATTTCTACCACTAATGGGTTTTGGGGCTTCATGAAAGGGAAGGCTGCGGTGCGGCATTTTCTTACAGGAATGTTTTGTATTCTATATTGATTTTGGCATTTTTGCTGCGATTTGTGTTTATTCTGAGTGCGCTTGCTAGTCTAGAGGGGGAGAATAACTGTTCTTCTCTTGGTGAGAGCCTGACTTTTCCTTCGTTTTTTTGGGGAAGATTTTCGGTTTGATGGGTTTAGAATCGGGCACTGTGACATGCTGGGTTTTAACTTTTAGTGAACTGTATGAGTGTGCAGTTTGCCTTGGGAGGAAGCTGGGACCCAGATTCTTGGGAAAGACTACCGCAGCTCCTGTAAGTTTACAACATTGGTATTTTTGCTTGGTTTGTAGCGTGTATTCTTATTCTGGGATTGACACTGTATGTATGTATTCATGTTCTGGTATTCGCATTGTATATATGTGTATGCTTGGAAAATTAGTGGTTTTTTGTTTTTATGAAGGTGGTTTTACTTTGGTTTGTTGGAAATGAAAACTGAAATCCGGTGTTCTTTGGATTGAGCTCTGTAGTTCTTATTATATTGGTGATTTCTGTTTCCACGTGTGTGGTTTTATTTTGGCTGCTTTGTTTTTTTGTGGAAACTTAATTTGATTGGTTATGGGATTGAGTACTGTTGTTTTAGTTATATGGGTGGTTGTTTGTTTGGCTGGTTTATAGTCTGTATTTATGGTCATGGAATTGCATTGTATAAATGTATGTAGGAATGCTTTTCAATGCATTGAAATTATTTGATTTTATCAAAGACCAAAAAGTTTATGGGACCTCAAAGCCAAAACCGCACAAAGAGTGAAACAGGAGCAGCAGGTTCAAATTTACCGTGCTGCAGCTTCCTTTTGTAGGGTGGGCCTTTTACTGCAAATTTTGATTACAAACTCCCTTGTTTTTGCAAGTTTAGTCTCTTTGGAGAGCGCCGGCATAGAATTAGCCCTCAAGATGCTAACTTAGTTGGCCCGATTGTCAATATAGCAGAGAAATCTGTAACCAAGTATCATTCTCTTTCTACCACCTTTGATTCGCAAATCAGATACAATCTCTCTTCCTAATTTTCATTGGGTATCTTCTTATCTGAGTTGAGATCTATTGTTTTAGCTCTGTAGCTTTAATGGATGGGATTTGTACCTTAAGTGGGTGCTCATTGGATTCAGAACTGCAATTTTAGTTTCTATAGGTGGCCTCTGTCTCTGCCTAAATGGTTTTATTTTGTCTGCTTTGTTGAAATCTCATAAAGGAAACTGAAATTGGGCGGTCATTGGATTGAGAAATGTAGTTGTAATTATAAAGTTGTTTCTGTATATATGTAGGATGCTGTAACTTTTACTTTGGTTGGTTATTCATTGTGGGAATTGATGTTGGATGTTTGTTGGACAGACCCCTACAGTTTTAATTACATGGGCAGTTTTTGTTTCTATATAGGCTGATTTATATTGGCTGGTTCATTTTTAATGAAAACTGAAATTGGATGTTATTGGTTTGAGGTTCGTATTCTTGAAATGTATGGGGTTTTCTGTTTCTATGTGGGCTATTTTACTTTGGCTGGTTTGTTCATAGCAGGAACTGAAATTGGGTGTTTATTCGATTGAGATTTGTAGTGTATTAATTATATTGTGTTTCTGTGTGGGTGGTTTTACTTTGGTTGCTTTGTTTATGATGGAAACTGATTTTGGTTAGTTATGAGATTCAGCTCCGTTGTATTAATCATCAGGGTGGTTTCCGTTTCCACAAAGATGGTTTTACTTTAGCTGGTTTGTTCACTATGAAAACTGAAATTGGCTGTAAAATAGATGGAGCTCTATAGTTATACTGTTAATTATATGGGTTAATTTTGTTCTTATGAAGGTGGCTTTCCTCTGGCTGGTTTGTCCACAATGCAATCTGGATTTGGGTGTTTATTGAATTGAGCCTTGTAGTTTTAATTATATGGTAGTTTTTGTTCTGCTTTGGTTGGTTTCTCCATGATGCAAGTTAAATATGGGTGTTTATCGAATTGGGCATTGTAGTTTTAATTATATGGTATTATTTGCTTCTATGTGGGTGGATTTACTTTACCTGGTTTTTTCATGATGAAAGTGAGAGGAAATTTTGTGTAGATATTGGAAAAGGAGTTGTATGAAGTCCTGCAAGCGGAGAATGTAGAGGTTCCTGAAGGACTGATAGTTCCAGACACATTTGAGAGCTTTGTTGCTGACTTGAAGAATAACCAGTATGATGCAAGGACATTTGGTTTCAAGATTAAGGCCATGGTAAGTTATTCTCAATTTCTCTAGCTTGATCTTGTTTTGTTGGCACCAAATTTATTATTATTGAGTGAATTTGGAATGATAGTCATGGTTAATGACAAGGTCTGGATTTCAAGTTATGATTCACTGAAACTATGTCATGGAGACAAAAGGCTACAAGAGTACACAAACCATATCTTCAATGCATTGAATCAAATTCAATTTTTACTTTGATTAAAGATTGTTTCTAATCGAGAGGGGTTAAGTACCCTGCATCAGGCAAGATCCAACATGGATTACTTTATTAATAAAGCTGTCAGCGTTTCTTTGGTTAGGCTTATAAATATGTCCTTGAAATTGAAAATGCCAACCAAATGTTTTAGAATTGTTGGAGATTGATGTATAATTGGGTAGGGATTTTGCAATTAGATGTTAAATAAAAAATCAGAAATGCAAGTTTCAGCTAGAACTACACCATTAGAGTATAGCACAATGTGAAATACCCTTGAGTTGGTCTGGAACAATCTTATAAGAGCTTGAAACCACACAAAACTAATGATAATAGCTAACATGGCTAGAAATTCCTTGCTTTTCCAGTGAAAAGAACAACCAGCTAGTACATTATTAAAATTTAAAACTATTTGGATTAAATAGAAAAAATGCAAATGTTTTGCAAGTCCATAAACTATTTATGGCTGCAATAAAGAAGTTTGGTTACCATTGGTTTAAGATAGATCAGGGTCACTCAAAGACTTGTATTCTGACCCCTGGTACGCACATGGCCCGTTGTGGAAACACATCCTTCTCAGAGACAATTATGGGTATTTCTTTGGACAACAGGGGATTTGGCATGATGACTCCCAAAATGTTTCTTAAAAGTAAGAAATCTCCTATAGAAGATTTTTAAATGTCATATAATATTTTCTTTTCCTTTATGTGCTAAATTGCTAATAATCGTTGGAAGAGAGATAAAAGAGATAAAAAGGAATGCATTTTGCTTTGAAATGTAAGGATTATGTTACAGCAGAGAATTTTATCATCCGAATCCAAAGTGGTACCAGTAAGAAGAGAAAACAAGAGGAGTTAAGATGGTGGTGTATACATTTTTTTTCAATTGATCGAAATGCCTAAGAGCAACACTCCATGTAGGTAGCTTGTGCTACTAAATTATATCATTGCCTGATTCACATTGCAATTTTAAAATTTATTTTAAATAACAAAATACAGGGTAAAGGATTTCTCTATAGTTATCAGCTTCTGCCAAAATTTGTCTTTTCCATCCATTTTGAACACGTTTTTGATTATCCATCCACTCTTAAGAATATTGGTTAAGTAGGAAAGTGCCATAAAAATGAAGCGTGGAAGCAAATATTAAATAATTATTTTGAACAATCCCAAATGCATGGTTATGTCCCCCGGAACATTATGTAGGCCAAGGGATTTTCATTTGAACTTGTTTGAGAGTTGTTGAATCAGCTAGCTTTTCTTTGTCTCTTGGCCATTCATATTTTGGGTTTTCACTTTTCTTATGTATAAATTATTTCATTTTTTTGTTTTCATTTATAAATCTTGTAATATTTTTATGTAAAGTTTTACATACATTTAAAAGTTTTGCATTGTGGCACTTCCCTGCACCCTTATACCCTATTTTCTGAAAAATGACATCTCCATCCCCATTTAGATTAATAGTAGTTTCTATTTGGCAAGTTCACTCATTCTGCTCTTGATAATACACAGGAGACAATTTCATCATGTTTTCTTGTCCAAAGGTGCAACATATTTACCAGTCAATGTGGATGTTGGTTAACCTTTGCACCTGCAATTATGTCACATGGAGACTCATTTTTTCAAGGTTCAGTCCAGTGACTAACTTTTCAATCTCATTTGTGTCCAAAGTAAACAATCTCTACCATGTAATATCCCCCTTTTACAGGAAGTGGAGGTATGCTAGAGATTCCAGGGATAGGGATATTTTGTACTCTATGTTAACAAGTCCAAATGATACTGAGTGATGGAGTCATCAAATGGTCTGATAGTGCAGCATAGAGTGCCACAGCAAGGAAAGGAAACTCTTTAAATTAAGATATTAGAGATGTTGAACATTGAAATCGCAAGTCATAGCTAGGCAGTAGTATCAATTGCAATAGAAGTTGTATTGAATTTGTGAGCTTGAAAACAATGTTAAGTTTTGAACTTGAAGAGAATGTTGTATATTCCCCTACATGGATGCAGACCGTAGTGGCCTAAACAGTACGTCCAAGCTAAATCCTCACTGGACCTTAAAGTGTCATTTATACAATGACCATTTTCCAAAGGAGATATAATGGGATCAGTATGATGTATCATTATTTTCTACAGACAGACGGAGTGGCACTGAAGGCAATCTTCAAGGTGCAATATTAGTCACTTCATATCTTCCCTTTATGTGCACATTATTTAGGACTTCATCTGTTTCCTTATGTCTCATATCATCGGTAGTGTATAGGAAATGGAATTAACTGGATAATAGAATCATGATTCAAAATTGCCGAAGTAAATGCACCATGGACTCTATACCAAATTTATGTTATCATATCTCTCATGCACCATCTTCAGGCCAGCAGCCACAATGAAAATTCTCTTTGTTAGCTTCAATTACTATTCCAACTTGGCTAGCTTGGGCAACAATCATTGTTTGTAAGGTTTTCTAATGTAATTCAGCATGTACATTGTAGGATTAATCATGGCTAAATATTTGGTTTGTATAATTCATGTTCATTTTCACTTATGATCATGTGACTCTTGAATCTTTCCTAAGAGATAGACAGGATTTGATCACTGAAATAGAAAGCCTGTGCTTCGGTAGGGAATTTTCATATTTATTTTAGAATCAAGTCTTGCATTTAATACATCTGAATTCATACTATATCATTTAAAATATTTTGCACCATTGCTTGAAGCCTTGAACTATTATACAGAGAAAGGATTTTCCTGCTGTAAAATTTCCAAATTTGGTGTAAATGTCAGTTGATCTTGTTTCGAGTTTTCAATTAATCTTTGATAATTAATGATCAAAATTATCAATTATATTTCTAAACTAGCATTTTTGGAGTCCACCTTGTTTTATACGTTGACCTTGATTACTTAGATTCCAAACCATCCATTTTACTGAACTGGCCAGTGGGTATCTTCGTTCATTAGCATAATGGAAATCTTAGTGGACTGATTTTTAATATTTGCAGGGACAATGGTAAATGCCTGAGTTTTTGAGTCTTAGATATTTATTAACATCAGTGCATACTAATTTCGGTGAAGAGATTCCAGCTAACATACATGTTCCCCAACATGCCTTCCATTAGCCCATGCTTCTTGAATCTTAACTGTTTTGTCGTCAACAGTTGTAAGATAAGGAAAAGAGAACAAGGCCATAGACACAACTTGATATAGGACACTATACAAAGGCCAATCTTTAAAGAAAAATAACATTTACAGGGAAAAATGGTAAAGGGTAGCGTTTTCCATGCCTTGGGAACTAATTTCACTATTATATTATTTCACAGAAGAGGGTCCAACCACCTAAGCCATATAAGGTGTGTCATTTAAAATGATACCTTCTAGTAGAACACGTTTCTTGACTACTTAATTGGTGTCAACTTCCAGAAGACTGGAAAAAATTTGTACTCAGAAGGCTCTATCCATAGGAAATAAAATCCAGAAACTTTATAGGAAAAAATTGAATTCGCATGTGTGGGAACAGATGAGGTAACAGGGGAAAATGCACTTACAGATCTAGAATTAACGGAATGACGATCATTGCATGAGGTTGAATCTAATGATTTGTCATGACTTTGAGGATTGTTCTGTGATGCAGATAGTTTGATATCATTCTATGGTGAATTCTTGTTTAACAGTCTATCTTTGTAGGGAAACATCCTAGATGCATAAAAATTGAAAACCAAAGATAAATTTGATTTTCTAAACATGTAATGAATTTTGAAAACAAATAATGGATTTTCCAAAACAATTAAGAGTCACCATGATGTATAATCAATACAAGCTAATAGTGTTTGGGACCTTTTTTCAGGTGGAGCGATTGGAGCAGAAGACCCGATACGCAAAGATGCAGGAATATTTATATAGACATATTGCATCTACCAGCATCCCCAAAGGCATGAATTGCCTTTCTCTAAGGCTGGCAGATGAATATTCTTCCAATTCAAAGGCTCGGAAGTAACTACCTGCTCCTGAATTAGTTTCCCTTCTTACTGACAACTCGTATCAACATTTTGTCCTGGCAACTGACAATGTCCTTGCAGCATCTGTGGTAGTCTCCTCAGCCGTGAAGAACTCTGCCAAGCCAGAAAAGATAGTCTTTAATGTCATCACAGATAAGATGACATATGCACCAATGCATGCATGGTTTGCTTTGCACCCTCTTCCTCCAGCAATTATTGAAGTGAAAGGTCTCCATCAATTTAAATGGATGATGAAAGATAAAGTTCCCATGTTGGATGCCATGATGGAGGACCATGAAATTAGAAGACACTATGATCATGACAGTGCCAATGGAACAAGCCCTTCTCCTGCCCTCATGGCGGCTAAACTTCAGGCACAAAGTCCTAAATACTTCTCTTTAATGAACCACATCCACATATATCTTCCAGAGGTAAACAAAACCTGCAACATTCATTCACTAATCAACAATGCCTAATTTTGTCTTTTTCTCGATGAAGGAGCAAGTTATTACTGCCCTTGTTGTCTTTCTGTAATTATTTTTGTAGAACATAGACTGTTGTAAGAGGTTGCAGCTATCAAGAGAAGCCATGCATTCAAAAACTATAATGGCAAAATAATAGGACAAACAAAATCCCATTGCTTTTCTTAAAAATAATTTTATTGAGGGAACAAGATTGAATAGGTCCCAACAACTATTACTTGTTGAGCCGAAAAACACATTGTGTTAGAAACTTAGAACTAACACCAACACTAAAATGAAAACTCTTATTGTCAAAATGAAACATATTGTACGACTGATTTTGATTTGCTTGGGTAGTTGCAGTTGATTGTGGTGTAATATGTCTCTCCCAGAATAAACTGAATTTGGATTCTTACATTAGGTGGTCAACCTCCTCCAAATTAGTCATATCAATGTCAACTTAACAGATCACAGACATTTTGGTTCTTAATTAATCCTATGCACATGATCCCCATTATATGATTTAGCCTTTTCCACTATATGATTTAGTCTTTGCCAATTCAATAATTTCAACAGAATCATTTTTCTGGGATGTACTCGAGAATCTAATAGAGGTTGAATTTTTGTGGACAGCTTTTCCCAGACCTTGAGAAGGTTGTTTTTCTGGATGATGATATTGTGGTACAGCATGACCTGTCTCCTCTATGGGATATTGATCTTCATGGCAAGGTAAATGGTGCCGTGGAAACATGTCGGGGAGATGACTCCTGGGTCATGTCAAAGAGGTTCAAGAGTTACTTCAATTTTTCTCATCCTCTTATAGCAGAAAATTTTGATCCAGAGCAATGTGCATGGGCATATGGCATGAATATCCTTGATCTACGAGCATGGAGGAGGACCAACATTGGAGAGACTTACCATTACTGGCTAAAGCAAGTAAGATCAATTTTAGAATTTTATTCCAGTATGTGATTCTAGTTTGATAATCTAGCCATTCTTGTTTATGATTGATTGTATTTGAGGAATTAAAATCTCCACCATTAAAACTTGCTGAAAATAATCAGTCCTCACAATTTGGATTGAGTTATATAATAGAAGTCTCTTCACTTTTTTAGAAATACCTCAAATTATTACAACTTGCTTAACATATTTGTTTCACATCTTTGTAGAATTTAAATTCCAATCTAAGGCTCTGGCGTATGGGGACTCTACCACCAGCATTAATTGCATTTAATGGGCTTGTTCATCCTATTGATCAAGCTTGGCATATGTTAGGATTGGGCTACCAGCCCAAAACCAATCTCACCAATATCCAAAAAGCTGCTGTCATTCACTATAATGGCCGGGCAAAGCCATGGCTGGACATTGCCTTTCCTGAGCTAAGGCCTTTGTGGGCAAAATATGTAGATTTCTCAGACGAGTTTATCAAACATTGTAATATAATAGATTCTGAACTTTGAACATAACTATTTTCATTCTCTGTTAATTCTTCTATATGGTGAGCAGTCTGGTACAAATGAGGATTGAATAGTAGGCAATCTTTTGGAATGTATAGATGGATGGGGTGATGGTATCAGATGAGCCGCCTCCATTCTATCTCTTATCATAATCTTTTTTGGTTTTATTCTTTGTATATGTAAAGGCGGGATATTTGATCCCAGAGTACAATTCATTCTTAATAAAAATTTCTAGAGAAAATATGTTGAACAATCTCTGTCAATAATGCCAGCATGTACATAATGTTTTTTTGTTAAAATGCCCAAGGAGAGGGGCCTTAGCTGAGTGAAAAATGAATCAAAAAGCTAGTAACTAATAGCATTCACAACTCATCAGCACAAGTTAAGAAACATATTATCATGCAAATAGCCAGGAGCAACGATAGAGGAACTCCACTCGATCAATCCTGAAGCTTAAAAGGACAATGAGACGTTGACCATTATTTGAAGCTCTACGATCCAATTTTCCTGTTACAAAGCCAATGATAGGGAAGGGGATGCAGCTTAGCATCCAAAACTGATATATCAATTGCCATCGTTAGAATTAGTCAGGAGCAACAATAGAGGGACCCACTCAATCAATCCTGAAGCTTAAAAAGGGCAATGAGACATTGACCATTAATCGAAGCTCTAGGATCCAATTCCATGGCCTGCATTGCTTGACCACTCACCTTCCTTCCTGTGCTTCCAGACCATATACCTTCAAAAACTTGAAAGACATTTCTCAAAGCCAATGATAGGGAAGGGGATGCAGCTTAGCATCCAAAACTGATTTATCAATTTCCATCCTTACCTAAAGTTCTTTACCATAACATAATCTGACCATAACATAACAGACTTCTATAATATGACAGAAAATGAGATTTCCAATCTAACTGCCATTCGGTAGCAAGACTGATTTGCATATTGAATGACCAACCAAAGCTCAGATTGAAGATCCTGGATCCAATTGTGTGAATTATAGAATCACCAGATTTAACTAAAGATCCTTTTGAAAAAGAGTGCATTATTAAAAAAATGTCATTTCACAGCTTATCAAACTTCAACTGAAAGTGTTCAACAGCACATCTGAAAAACCAATGACTTCCTAAATCCACAGATTACTGCATGTATGGGTCAACTATACTTAAAAATAAATCCATTGTTCCACCAAATATCTTCAAATGTTAAAACTACTATTCATGAGGCTATGAGCAAAACTGCCATTTAGACCTAAAGCATAAACCGAGAGGGACTATACATATATTTACACACACACACACACACACACATTCCAAGTCCATTGCCTTTAAGTGGTGACAATTTCAAAATAGCAGCACCTCATTGTGGAAATTCAGCTTCAGAAGCAGGGTCATTACACATCAACTATTTATCGCTACTAAACCATTATAACAGCTCCAGCTTCATCATCCTTGGAATCCAAGTTCATATATATGTATATATACATATGCAATGCAGCTCCATTGCCTTTATATAATGTGATGATTTCAAAATAGCTCCACCTTGTAGTGGAAATTCAGCTTTAGAAGCATAGTCATTGCACATCAGCTATTTATCACTACTAATCCATTATAATGGGTCCAGCTTCATCATCCTTAGAATCCAAGATCTCCAACATGGGGGTGGAGATAAAGGAACAGAAAAAGCAGCTGCCAAGGTATTGATACCAGATTGAAGATATTGGATCCATAATGAATTCTCTTTCGTCCCAACCCCGGTTCTTTTGTAAATGATCTTGTTGTTGGGATATGCTACAATCGTAATTACAATTGACTTGATATGAAGTACCTGCTATGCCAATCATGGTAGTTGAGGCCATGTCATGCACCACATTGAAAGATTTCCTGGGTGGACCAATTCCTGAGTCGAAATAATATCCTCATTCAACTCTTGCTCCACTCCAACACAATCCAATAACCAACTCCTCAGAGCATCATGATGGATCAAGTGATACATGGAGAAACTGAATACATTCATTAGGTTCTTCATATGTGGGCCAGCTTCCCCTTCCATGGTTTTATCATCACTCACTAGTTTTTCAGTTCCATGTAAGGATACCTTTAGAGGAGTGCCTGCAATGCCTGTAGGATGAGGAAGAGCATGCCTTGCACTTTCCTTTGTCCATTGCCTTATGTGTATTCACATGCACCGAAACAACCAAATTTGAGTAAGGAAAG
Organism: Taxus wallichiana var. yunnanensis; assembly: GCA_018340775.1. NCBI lineage: Eukaryota > Viridiplantae > Streptophyta > Pinopsida > Cupressales > Taxaceae > Taxus > Taxus wallichiana. Next base: position 175,731,680 of record CM031235.1, read on the forward strand.
ATGCATAGCCTGTTCATTACGATGGAAAATCCCAACTTCTTTTCCAGAAAAAAGCCTTTCATCTTTTCTCTCTGATTTTCCTTCACACAATTGTAACCGACTCCCTTTTGTAAATGAGAATGAATGTAGATAAACAATTCACAGCCCACACCGACAGGATTCAGAGCTTCAAGCAAAGCAACAGACAATAGACAAACCTATTGATGGCAAACTCAAACAGGGAGAAGTATGTACTCAAGGATAAGGGAATTGCTCACAAAACACCCAACTTCCTCATTTACCCGGTCGCAGACTCAACCAACTACCAAAGGTGCATCATATGTGAATGCAAGAAAATGAGTACATAAAAAATCGATCGCCTCATTCTTTGCATGCAAAGAACAACGACCCAAGATCGGATTAAAAGCATATAATGAAACCAAGGGCAAGTGGGTTACCTGATCTTGTCAATGCAAAACCTAAACCTCTTTCCTTAGCCCTGCTGTGCTGTCACGTCCATCATTTTGCATTGTCACTGCAAAACTGAAAATGACAATGCATGCCTCTGTTTTATCACCTCGCCTTTCTCCATGTCCATCATTAATGCTTAATGGAATATCCATGTCTACTCATAACTGCGTAACATCCTGCGCCTCATTTTAAAGATTTGCTTAAAACCCAAATATAGTGACTGGTAAATCTTGTCAAATGAATGGGACAATTAGGGTAAAGAGGGGACCTGCAACATTAATACAAGAAATCTATTCAACATAGATTCGAGGGGGTTTTACAAGAGATTAAAGAACCCCACATCCTCTCTAACCTATATCATCCAAGAAATCTCTCTCATAATTGATACAGAGAACCAGATGAGATCGTTGGGTTAATCCCTATGTTTGCTCCTCTATCTGCCACGTAGTTCCTTCCCTTTCAGGATGCATAAAAATGACATCTTTGTGTTTATCTATTAAGCCATTTTGCCTCCTCGATTATTGTTTTTAGTCTCCAAGGCATAATCTTACCTAGCTTCATTGCATTATATCAGTATATGGCAGTCACCCTCAACTACTAACTTCTTCCAGCCTGGAATCACTGCCATTTGAATTCCCTCCAGGAAGGCCAAGCCTTCAGAATGGTTGTTTGTACTTATCCATGCCAAGAAGCATGGCAAAAATAACGATTGGTTGCCCATCCTCATCCTTAAATGCACACCCATCTACGTACCTTCAAATATATTTTCCTTTCGTTATGGTTAATATTAATCAAAAAAATTCCCCAAAGAAGTGGCTGTCGCTTGGAGCTAATTTTGAAAAGATTTCGACCCGTTGATACTAACTTCGGCAGGAATCCCTAGCACGACAATCATGAAGCACAATGAAAAAATCCCAGATTGGTTTATACACTTCAACAAAGAAATTGGCATTGATTTCACCATTCCATCCAGGTATTACATTTTCAACTCTTGTAGAAACCAATGATTGCACCATTAATGGCGATTTGCAAAACCCCTTGCAGAGTATGCTGCAGCCAAGTTTAACATTCAAAATCTCTACATGGTTGTCAAGGCTTCAAAACCCCTTGATGAGAAAACACTTCTTCAATCGACACCAAATTGCGAATATCACGAGGAGGCATCCAAGCTTTCTCACAGCTAACGTGGAAGAAGTAGTGCAAACCAAGCTTGAACTATTCAAAGAATTTGGCATTGAAGGGGAACATCTTGTGAAGCTTTTGACGAGAGGATCAAAGATCTTCTGTTGCGATTTCCACCGCTGCCTTTTATCCAAAATGACGTTTCTCAAGAATGTTTTTGATTCCAATGATTTACTCGTCAAAGTCGTATTAACCTGGGCAACTTGGAGAAGACACTGAAACCCTCGCTTGCCGTTTGGGAGGATTTGGTGTTACTGGAACCGATCTGTCAAAGATGTTATCTCCATCGCTAAGGCTTCTGCGAATTTCTTTATTGTCTCCTGATAAGATAGATTTGATTAACAAAATTGGTGTTGTCAAAGATCGCAAAATGTACAAACATGTTTTGCGGATCTTGGCCCTTTCTCGCATGGAAACAATGGAGGCCAAAATGTAAAACCTTCAGCTGTGTGAACTCTCGCCTGAAGAAATCAGACAAATATTTAGGTTTTTTATGAAATCTTTACCTTATCCACGGGAAAGGTTCAACAAAACATGGAATTTATGGTTAACAACATGGAGCTCACTGGCAACGCACCCAATTCTGCTAAAACTGAATTTGAACAAAGTTCTAAGCTTAGGATTCTGGTCGTGCAAAAAAAGAAATTCTATTAATAAGCTCCGTCATCTTATGCGCAAGTCACCGTATACAATTATGCTTATGCGGCTAAGGGCATCCTGAAGCTAATATAAAAATAAAATCTTTCACCATGCTACCGGATTTCAGGGTTTTTAATTTGAATTTTATTCTGAAAAATTATCATAGTCAAACTTAAAACAAAGAGGAAATTTAAATTTGTGAAAAATATTTCCTAATCTCTGCATCTCTTGCAAATTTCTTACACCCACGGCTAACAGCAACCGAAGTCCCTGTAGTAAAAACCAGTTGCTTCCATTTCCCAATGAAGATTTTCAGATCTGAAAAATTATTATCATCAAAAGAAAAACATTCTTTAAAATTTTCTCCAATCTCTTGCAAATAACTCCAGCGAAAATCCTCTGTTGTAAAAAGAGTTGCTTGGATTTCTCAAAAGAAGATTTTGAAATTTGCAGCTGCAAGATTCTATGTCGGAGGACGAAGTAAATAATAAGGGTGTCATTTACATCACAAAGTCGCAAGAATCCCTTACTCGACTTTTTCTTGTGACGCCAGGAAACGCAGAGGGGGGCCACATTTCCCCTTGGAAACGTTTCCAAACGATGCAGGGCAACGAAATGAGGGGGAAACACCGGAATGGAAACGTTTTTGGCATTTCCAATGGTTTTTTACTTTTAAAATAACGTCATTTCTTTTTAAAAAATAAAAAAATCTTGCATTAAATGAACCATACCCCTAATACAACTATCTAGACTTGCTAAATACACTTCTTAAGAGTTATATAATGACCTCTTGGGTCCATTCTAAATCACTCTCATCATTGTAGAATTTAGATGATATATTCTAGAATCTAGATTATTATTATATATATCGAATCATTGTAACTATGTTGAATGATGACTCTTTAGAAGTTCAAATTTCAATGAATTCAAAATATTTTGAGTGCTTTATCAATTATCTCTCATGGTCTACAATTATAAAATGAGTATTATGCAATATATATTATCTTTTAATAATATATTGTACGGACGTTAAAATCGGCGTTTCCTATCCGAGGTTTTTTGAAAATTGTCGTTTCAGCGTTACATTTCCTTTTCCGTTACCTTAATTGTGAAGGTTCGACTATATCTCAAAATTGGTAGCAATTTTTTCTGCAAATGTTTTTGTGGTGTGGTGAAATCAGTCAAGTAAGCTCCTCTCCAAATTTCAAGCATTTTTGACTTGTTTTGCAAAAGTTATAGTGGTTTTATGTTTTTCATAATTCGGCTCCATAGGGTGCATTTTTGGAATTTTTCCAAGTTTCTTATATTTTCGAAACCTTTCCAAAAATTAGCTAGGGTTTATTTTTTTAATGATTTCCTATATTCGGCCAGTAAATTTGTGAAACCTCAAACCCTAAAATTTTTTCCTATTTCATCTACCCCAGTACCAAACCCTACATCATGACTGGTAGATCTACTTGAGGCCAAGGGAAAGGTCAAGAAACTCCAGGAATGACCCCAAATAAGGAAGATATGGATTTATAGTCTTGTGGTTCGGGAGTATCTGAGGTGGTCATCCAACTTTAGGAAAGGGTAAATAATATGGTAAGGACGACCTTAATATTGAGCTTCTTCATCTGAAAGGTAGCCTTAGGGGTGAACTTTAGGCAGTTTTTCACCTTGATGAAACATGAGTTGTTGCTCACTATTTCAAACACAACTCCCAATTCCAGTCATATGGGTTCCTCTAGCAATGCTCACACAGTCCAAATCACTCCAATCAAAGAGGTTCCTTTACTCATTCAGGTGGATCTCCTCACCAATGGTAAGACATTATTCCAAAAGTGGAAATGCGTAAATTTGATGGAAATGATCTGCTCAATTGGAATACCCAAATGGAGAATTTCTTTGATCTTCATCAGATCCTAGTGGGACAAAAGGTAATTGTGGCATCCTTATACCTAGAACATGACCAATTTGTTTGGTATCGTTGGTTATGTGCTCAAAGGCAGAAGAATGGTCTAAATTTCACATGGACATTTTTCACTGAAGAGATTCAATTACACTATAGTTCTAGTGTTTCAGAGAATTACTTCATCCAATTAGCAAAGTTACGACAAACATGTTTAATTAAGGAGTATGTCCATCAATTCCAAAATCTTTCCTTGCATGTGGAGGATATTACAGAAGAGTATTTGAATGACCTATTTCTTGGGGGTCTTAAGGACCACATTGAGCATGAGGTGCACATGTTTAACCCACTCAAGGTTTCTGATTCTATTATCATGGCACGTAGGGTAGAGGAAAAATTTCTTTCCAAGAAAGGCAATCCTTCTCTAACATAAAAGATCGTAGCACCTTGCCTCCATCGTACCCTCGGCCAATTCGGTTGACACCTCAACAAATTGAAGAAAAAAGAGCCAAAGGGTTATGTTTTAATTGTGATAGCAAATATGGACCAAATCATAAATGTTTTGAGAAAAAAATGTTCTACATTGAAGGGATCGAGTGATGAGGAAGAATATGAGGAAACATCAAGTGAGGAAGTGAAAAATTAGAGGAAGAATCGAAGATCCCTAACCCATTATTTCATGCCATGCTCTATCAGGTATTAGTACTCCACAAACCCTTTAGGTTGTGGGTTATCTTAAGAAGCAGAAGGTGACAATATTGATTGATTCGGGAGCACACATAATTTCATCAATCATAAGTGAAAACTAAACTAAATTGTTTTATCTATCCATCACTTGAATTTCAAGTAATGATTGCAGATGGTGGCACAATCCAATGTTCAAGTAAATGCCATAAAATCAAACTTATGATGGGTGACTACACATTGGAATCTACGATGTTTGCTATTCCCATGGGTGGAGATGATATTGTCTTAGGTGTTCAGTGGCTCACAACTTTGGGCACCATAGAGATAAATTTCTAGGAATTTTTCATGCACTTTCATTATGAGGGTAAATAGTTTGAACTTCGAGGACTACATGAAAAAGGTCCTCAGGTGGTGAGTTCTCACCAAATGCATAAGATTCTTAAAAATGGGTTTGAAGGTTTTGTAGCACGATTGTTCTCCATGGAAGTTCAACCACCAACGACGGTAGTGCATCCTGATATTCTAGAAGGTTATTGATCAACATGCAGTTGTCTTGAGGATCCTAAAGGATTGCCTCCTGAAAGAGAGCATGATCATGTCATTCAATTGTTTCAGAGAAGCCAAGCCCCCAACATCAGGCCTTATAGATACCCATATGTGCAAAAGAGTGAAATCGAGAAGATGGTGGAGGAAATGTTGGAAATGGGTATTATTTGTCATAGTTAGAGTGTTTATTCTGCTCCAGTGGTGATGGTGTGCCGCAAGGATGGAAGATGGTGCTTGTGTCAAGACTACTGAGTACTTAACAAGTACACTACCAAAGATAAGTTTCATATTCCTGCCATTAATGATTTATTAGATGAGTTGCATGGTGTACTTTATTTTACAAAACTAGATTTGTGTTCTAGGTATCACCAAATTAGAGTAAAGAAAGAAGATATTCATAAGGCAGCCTTGAGTAACTCATCAAGAGCATTACGAATTCCTAGTGATTCCTTTTGGTCTTACCAATGCACCCTCCACATTTCAGAGTTTGATGAATTCAGTATTTAGACCATTCCTAAGGAAGTTTGTCTTCGTATTTTTTGATGATATCCTCATCTACAACAAATCATGGGAGAAACATTTACAACATGTCAATACAGTCTTAGAAGTCTTAGAGAAACATCAACTATATGCCAAGCCTTGAAGTGTTCTTTTGGGGTATAGGAAGTGGAATGCTTGGGCCAAATTGTTTCTGATGAAGGTGTTAAGGTGGACCCTCATAAGATCCAGACCATGGTGGAATGGGAAGTCCCAAGAACCCTCATGAAATTATGAGGTTTCTTAGGTCTCATACGGTATTATTGCAGATTTGTAAAAACTATGGCAATATAGCAGCACCACTTACAAAATTATTGAATAAAGACTCCTTTCAGTGGAATGAGGAAGCTCACGGGACATTTGAAAAATGGAAGGTGGCAATGTGCACCACTCTAGTATTGGTAACTCCAGATTTATCCAAGACCATAGTCGAAATGCGATGCTTCAAGAAATGGGATTGGAGTAGTACTTATGCAAGAAGGACATCCCATAACATTTGAGGGTCAACAATTAAAAGGAAATAATTTGATGAAACACACCTATGAGAAGCAAATATGGCAATATTACATGCGATCAAACAATGGAGACCATACTTGATGGGTAGACACTTTAAGGTAAAAACTGATCATGATAGTTTGAAATACTTCTTAAAGCAATGACCATATTCATAAGAACAACAAAAATGGGTCACTAAGATTTTGGGGTATGAACTTAAGATTTTTATAAGAAAGGGAAGGAAAATGTGGTTTCTGATGCTTTATCTAGGAGGGATGAGTCCACAAAATCATTGTTATGTGCCATCTCTATACTAAAGGAAGATTGGGTAGATCAAACAAGGGAAGAATGACAGAAAGATGCATCAACACATACTCTCATTTAGAATCTCAGGCAGATCCATCCATATCATAACAATTTATATGGAATGGGGATACATTGTGGTACAAAGATAGGTTATATCTATGTAAGAACTCTACACTTAAACACCAGATTCTTTCAGAGCTCCATTCTTTTCCACTAGGTGGTCATTTCGGGTTCTTGAAAACTTATCATAGAGTTAAGAAGGATTTATTTTGGGAGGGGTTGAAAGGAGATGTTCAAAAATTTGTGGCATAATGTTTGGTGTGTCAACAAAATAAGGGTGAGACCATTAAGACACCAAGGTCCTCCAACCTTTGTCTATTCCTAGTGAGATATGGGAAGAGGTATTGATGGATTTCATCACAAGATTACCTAAATCAGAAGGGAAAATCGTCATCATGGTCTTGGTGGATAGACTTACCAAGTATGTTCATTTTTATGCCCTAGCTCATCCTTTCATAAGCTAGTACAGTTGTCATCTCATTTATGGACATAATTCAAAAGCTCCATGGCATGCCCAAAATTATAGTAAGTGATCATGATCCAATATTTACAAGCAATTTTGGACTGATTTGTTCTCTTATTTGGGTACCCAACTAGCCCAGAGTTCATCTTATCATCCTCAATTAGATGGGAAAACTGAGGTGGTAAATAAATGTTTAGAGGGATATCTTCGATGTTTTACTTTAGATAAACAAGAACATTGGGTGCAATGGTTGCCACTTATAGAATGGTGGTACAATACTTCATTTCATACCTCCTCCAAAATATCTCCATTTCTAGCACTTTACTGGGTACCATCCTCCATCACTCATATATAGCTTGAAGGTCAAACCAAAGGTGAGAGTAGTCGAAGATCACATTCAACACCAACACGAGGTACTCTATAGTCTTAGAGAGAATTTGGCAAGGGCACAAAAACCACATGAAGCAACAAGTTGATCAACATTGTAGTGAGCGACACTTTGAATAGGGCGACTTTGTCTTTGTGTGTGGTTACGACCATATAAGCAGATTATCATTAAAACAACGAGAAGAAGGATAATAAGCTTGCTCCTAAATACTATGGTCCTTATCGAGTGTTGCAGAAAATTGGTAGTGTGGTATATAAGTTGGAGCTCCTCTAGGAAGTAAAATACATCCATTCTTCCATGTTTCTTGCTTGAAGAAAGTTATTGGGCAACACATTTCCACCTAGTCAGTGCTTCTAGAATTGGATGAGGAAGGAAGGATCATATTAGAACGTGAAGGTATTCTTTAGACATGCACCAAAAGACTGAGGACTAAAGTCATTATTGAATACCTGATCAAGTGGAAGAATATGAATATTGAGGATGCATCATGGGAGGATGAAGTATTTGTGCAACAACATCAGGGCTTCCCAACATTGGGGACAATGTTGCTTTGAAGGGGAGGGGCATGTTATGACCTTAATCATATATCTTACATTGGATGTATATAGCTGACTTGTGGCTATAATAACTTCTTATCATGATGTATCTCTTTCATATATGTTATATTATCATTAGTGGGTTGGCCTTGGTGATGGCCATAACATAGGAATAATATATATAGGGGTTAGTAGGTAGTAGTTGATCATCTTATTGAGAATTTGAGTCTTATTGTATGGTTTAGAAGTTGCCCCTCAAAGTGGCTAAACTATTTTACTTGCATATTGAGATCATTTTTCAGAAATCTTGTGTTATTTGGTGTTCTATTTCTAGTGATAATAAAATTAATACAAGTAATTCCATTACAACTTTCAAAGGAGGAAAACTGACCATCGATGGGAAATAATTTGTTTGAGTTGTTGATGGGTTGGTTGGGGATTGATGGTGTTTGTTATGGTTTTCCTCAAGCCAGATGACAGGACACATTTATTTCTCGCCATTATGCGAGATTTGGTGATGGCACTTGGATGACGTGCGACTCACGCAACACTCAAGAGATCTCGCAAAACATGATGGAGCTATATTCTTCCTATCCACGATGTCCCACAATAATTTGTTTCGATAATATTTGATTGTAGGGGTTTTTTCCCTTTGGTTATGTGAACAATGCCAACATAAACCATGTCACTCGGAGAGACCAACAAGTTAACTTGTGCGTGAAGGGAAAACTTGTGTAGACACCAAATTTGGGTCACACTCCCCCTTTACCCCACATGTATATTAAATTTAATTACCTAAAATTAAATTAATGCCCATTCTCACAATATTCATTATTTAAATACCTTAATTAAATTAATTTCCACCTACCAGACGCCTCACCCCACCTCATCATGGACCTATTTTTAGCATGTTCATTATAACTAGGACTCAATATCTACTTACCATAACTAACTGAGACTTGGTCTAACCCTAACACTACATGCATATTCTTTCTCTAACAACATGTCCACTTACTTACGCGGAAAATACCATTTTAGACTGAACCAACGGACATTCTTGGTCAAAAGATAGCTAAGATCTGTTTTGGCAACCTAGGATTTCCCACCTTAACTGACACTGGTTAACCCTAAACCAGCGCAAGTTAACCTAAACCATTGTCGGTTGCCATATATTCATTTTGGTAACCTTGTTCTAGAGGTTGGGATAATTATTCAAGTCTGAGAGAGAGAGAGAGAGAGAGAGAGAGAGAGAGAGAGAGAGAGAGAGAGAGAGAGAGAGAGAGATCTATATGCAAGCACGAACCAGAGCCCTCTCGCACATCTAGACATCTGAATTAGCACCAAGACTGATATGAAGGTTAAGCGTTCACGGTAACGTTTCGGGAAGCACCTTTGTCGTAACACTGACCACCAGTTACACAGATCAACCATCACCTCCATCTAACCACCAGGTTTTACGAATACAAGTAATTACATTTAGATCTACATCTTTCCATACTTATTTAGATCAATTTCTTTATCTCTGTTTGAGACTCCTAGTCTCCTTTGTATCCCATCATTTCCCACCTTCCTGTCAATCCATCCACCTAACCACCTACAACCTCCCAGCTCCCCATACCTGACTCCAGACATCTTTGAGCATCCTCAGCTTCTTTGGCCACCTAACCCTCATTCTCCTATTCTTTGTACAATCACAGAGAATCTCTAAAACCAAGTTTCATTGAGTTTTTATCAGTTCATCCCTACTGACGCCAGTTAACCTAAACCGTCATCGGTTTACTCTCAACCGACATCGGTCATACCAGATCGACGTCGATCTTTATATCTAGTAATTCTGTTTGTAACAACAACCTAAGAACCTCCACCCAAATAGCCCAAACCATCCAAAACTTGATCCTGACCCATTCCAGTCACCTTGGCTACTTGTCTAACCTCCAGATCTGATCATAACCTTACCAGTTAGATTAGATTTGCTTATTGTATTTGAATGAGATACCTAAATAATATCAACTACAGTAGGATGTTATTTGCTTATGTTATTTCTTGCATTAAATTGTATTAAACAATGGATTGACATCCATCTAGGAAGTATCACACTTCTCGGATCTAGCATACACTAGGTAGTCCATTGACATATATTGTTTAATATTCCTCTTGTGGTCTTATTTTGTATTCATAGGTAGTTCCTCCTAGCAAAAGGAAGTTCTCCCAATCAAGCACTTTGGATCGGGAAATCGGAATGCGCGCACTCCACCTCCCACCTTCATTCATAGGTATTCCTCCTCACCCTTACCCTATCTGTTTTGCTCATACGTATGTAACTTATCGGTGAAACATTTTGGCACGCCCTGGTGGGACCCTCGTTTGTGGGTTTCTTTCTATTCATATAGGTTACATATTGTGTGTTTCTTTTCTAAATTGTTATTCACTAAATCTTCTTCTCTGGTAATCTGCCCTTCTTTCTAATTTCTCTAAATGAAACATTTATTTTGGTGCATTTAAAAATAATCATTCTTCTTTCTTTCTACATTAGTGAAAATCATCCTCTCTCCTATTCATCATTTGCTACATCGAATATAACTGTCAATTTGGGTTATAAAATTTGTTGCATTTCATCCTTGTATGTTGCATTATTATCTCACATTTAAAACGAGGGCAACCTATACGCTAGAAAGTCATGCCCAACTGATGGTTGACATAATTGAATCATAGAAAGAACCTTTCTCTCTTCTCTCTCTTTTCCAAACTGCACAAATTTGAATTCACACATCTTCTTAAACAACACCTTACTTGGAAGAATTTATCAATGATCACACGATTAGAGGATTGATAGTGGGGCCCAATGGTTTCTTTGTCGAGTCATACCTCGAGAGAAATGACCGCCCTGCCAAAACAATAACTTGAAACCTCCCCTTTAGATTGCCTCTTCATAGGACGCCTTCCCAACCAAAAAAATCTATTCTAAATTCACAAGTCAGTCTCAAATAGCATAAGCTAAAGTAACATAAAATTCACTTGTAGGATTATGTGTTTTTCTTAACTTTCTTCCTGAATTGCATTTTGAGTTGTGAGGATTACGTTTATTCATTTTCTTCTTCCTTTCACACTCCTCATCATATTTGGAGTATTCCAACTATTTCTGAGTGTGTCAGGGCCTCATATTATCATCCTCAGGTCTCCTGGGTTGTTTCTTCATCTGATTTAATTCACAAAATCCATTTTTCTTCACTTCTTCAGATTTCATAGTAACTAGTGTCGGTCCAGGGACCATCATTGATTCCCATCTGACCATCGTCGGTTTACTTGACCAATGTCAGTTACCAACTCTTTTGGTTATTTTACCCAAAACAAATTTCATCACCTTCTCTTTCCTATTTGAAGTCATCGTGTCATCATCATATTCATAACATTCTGATATCACTATCAAATACAGTTTCCCCATTTCATCTTTCATCAATTCTACTTCATTTTCTCAAACTAGTGTTTTTCTGATGGTGGTATCGGTTCTTTGTAAGAATGTCATCGGTCCCCTTTAACCGTGATTGGTCGGATCAATCGACCTCGGTTTCCCTATTTTGATTTTTAATTGAAACATTGACCAAGTCCACCTACCAATATCTGTTCTTTTCCATTCTTGTTGTTTTCTGTGTCATCTATAGAATACAGTTAACCTAATACATGCTAATTCACATGGTGTTGACTCGTAACCAAGCTAACACCCTTATATTTCATGTTAGTCTTCAACCACTCCCACCTAGCCCATCACCGCCTTCCATCCTATTGCTATGGATCCAACTCAGCCTATCACCATTTCTATTGACGATGAGGAGTTTGCAAGACTCCTTAATCAGAATCCCACGGCCTTACAATACTATCTTGCCCACTCATCTACCTGAGACTCCTCAGGACAACTAGTATACGACATGCCCGTATCTATTCCTCCTGCCTCGCCCCACTTCCGTATCAGCTACCACTAGCTCAACATTACCTTCATCCACCTTACCCCTATGGTATCTCAATTGGGCCCCACGCCCATTATAGCTCTTTATCTTAATGAAATTTATTACACCCATGGTGTCGATCATTCCTTCACCAACCGCCATGAGCATGGCCCCATTTGCACCCTTTTCTTCATCTATACCTATTGCATCACAACCACCTCTAGTGTTGGCAACCCACACCCCGTTCTAAAACCTAGTTCTTTCCATCCCTCAGTCTCTACCACCCATTACCACGAGAGTTGTTACGACCACCCCACTGTTTACACACATCACGATCAACCCCAATCTCATTTATTTCTTATTCAAGGTACATTCCCTGCATCTATCCCCCTTCGCAGTTTTCATATTTGACACCCCATGTACTAGGATGCCATCCACATCATACACCCATCATCAACCTCCCTTTATTGCGGAGGCGCCCATTCCTCACAACCCACCAATGACCTCATTAGGATGATGATGGAAAAGATGCAGACATTAGAAGCATTAGTTTCGGCTCTCGTAACTCCTTAACCTATGACAAAATCTGTAATGAGCCTATTCATCCATCTATTCCCATTCACCCATATCCTATGCATTGGGAAATTCCCAAGTTCAATTGTTTCAATAGTAAAGAGGACCCACAACAACACTTGCGGTCATTCAAACATGGGTGTTATCTGATTGCCCATGACGATGCTTTACTCCTATGGACATTCCCCATGTCCCTAACAGGACCCGCCTTAGATTGGTACAACAATTTACCTAGACATTCCATCTACTCCTTTAACCAAGTGGCTCAAGCATTCCTAGACCACTTCTCGATCAATGTAGTCAAAAAATTCACCATGACTAACCTATATTCGACATGACAATATGATGAAAAATCTATCGTAGATTTCATTGCTCGTTGGCGAAGTCTTATCAACCAATTAACGTTCCAGTTACCTCAAGTTGAACTTATTGAGTTGTTCACTAGAGCTTGTGCTAGACACATCTCACCAACTTTGTAGGTACAAACCTTCCATACCTTCGACAAAGCATTCACCATGGCACGAAAGCTAGAAATTCATGCCATTGAAGAAAAGAAAATCCAATTACGAAACAAGAATTCCCCGTTCAAATCAAATGATTCTTCTTCATCTTCAAAACCCCAAAATAATTATTCAAAATCCAAAGGATCTGCCAATGTAGTAGTTCTCAAAGCTGGTCCATCTCATCCCTCTAATCAAGCCAAACCTTCCTCCAATCTTTCCCTTGTTCATACTTTTCAGTTCCAGACAGAACAATGAAAGTACACTTCAATTGGAGAGCCCTATTCTTCAATCTTGAAAAAGCTTCTTAAAGCTAGTGCCATTGTACTTCCACACATAAAACCTCATCTTTGGTTTTGATCCGACTTGCCCTATACCCTGCATGGTATAAGGAACATGACTATTGTAATTATCATCACGTTAAAGGCCACAACGATGGTAATTGCATAACTTTTAAGAACATTGTCCAGGAGATGATAGATAATGGAGATCTCATCATGGACAACCCTGAACACACCGACAAATCAAAATTTACACATCTTTAAGAATTCATTCCCTAATCATACACCATCATCTAATCAAAATAGTGAACCTTCAACCAACGACAACAATGTCTGTGAAGTCCACATAGTTTTTGATATCATACCGGTTGTTCCTCAAATTCCACCTATTTCATCTATCAAGGAAATTCTAGCACGAGCTCCTCTACCCACAGAAGATCATACCTCTTCCAATCCTTCACCCTTAGAGGATTTCCCTTCATCTCCCCCTACACTCATGGAGGAATCCATGATTTGTCTGATGCCATTTCACCATCTACCTCACAACCTATCGAATAATCAATAATATTAACTCTCCCATCCATATGAGAATTGTTATTGCCCTCTCCTCCACCAAAGGATAAGTCTATCTCATCCCACATACCTTATCTTCTACCCATGGGAGATTATTCGAGACACACCACTACTGTTGGGGACAATTCTCCCTCAACATCCCAGGATCTTGTTGACCTGATCTCGGATCTTTTACCCATAGAGTCCAAGGCTAATTGATTCCCTGTCTCATAGACATATTTTATAGGGATTGCCACCAAACCAACTACATCTCCTCTTACAGCAGTCCTATTTTCACGATTGGCTGATCGCTTGGATTACGTTGATAATTCCATGCTCTGGGGATGTCTTCGACTCCCTTTTTCGAATCAAATGAAAATGTTGCACGAAGATAATTCCACGATCTATCGAAAGGTATTTCTAACAACCAGAGTTACCCTAACCATACCTATTGAAATAGATTCATCTTCATCACCTCTACCTACATCCAAACCTTTACCCATGACTAAAACCATTCCAATTCCTAAGAACCTGCCGACACCTATATCTTCACCCGTGTATAGATCCATCACTACCTTGGGTGTCATGCCGACGTCAAGCCTTACCCATCCACCTGTCAAATTGGATTTAGCCATGTCTTCCCAAAATCGCACCAAAATTATTCCCCCACCTAAAAGGAAGACCCGATCTTCTAGGCCACATACGCATGGGTCTCACCTATCACACCTTTTTCACCTTTTCCCCTTCCATCCATCCTCGGGCCTCACCCATCAACCCTGGCCAAATAGTCTCCTACCCAAGGCCAGTCAAAAGCTAAGCAACCTATTACTTCATCATGATCCTTTGTTACACCTCATTTACCTACACGATAAACACCCTCACCCATACATTTCTTACCACCTATACCTCCACCAGTTACCATAACCCCAAATTTACCTATACGACTTCAACCCATACCGCCCACCCAATCTCTACCAACCACTTCCACCACAACTCTCTTATCCCCATGGGTAACTCATCCTCTTTCACCGTCTACTCTCCCTTCTACATTACGTACTCCTTGTCACCTTTACCAAAGAATGTGCAATCCAAAGACAAGAACCCACTACCCTCCGATAAGGTAGCTAAAATAAAAAAACCCTCCATTACTAGCTCTTCTACCACACCTTTACCTAAGCAGATGCCATCAAAACCTAAGACAGTACCACCTACCAAACCAGTGGTCCAACCCATTCCTCCTCCTATAATACCTCTTCCCTCGCAATCATCCATACCTTTACCCAAACCCACACTCACTTCCCATTGTGATCCATTAGTAGGGTCCTACGCTAAAATTCTAGCCAACCTCTTATAGACCTCAGTCATCACATTACTGCCGCTTCAACCTTACGACCCCGTCAAACCCAAACCAAAAGGGTTTGATGAAACTAATTTTTTTCCTATCATTGTGTCAGGACATGATGTAGAAGGTTGTAAGTCTCTCAAAACCATTCTCCTATAATTATGTCCTCTTGAAGTAAATTTTGATGACGATGATCTTCTTGATGAGGACCATGTTCCACCTTCACCTATCACCACACATCATCATCCCTTGTTTCTTCAACGACTTGCATCTCCACCCCCACAACCCTTTTTCCACCTCCAAAATTTGAGATCAACATGGTCTGTATCAGAGAGTTGGCCAAACCACCACCCAAATACCGAGTGTGCCCTACTTGTTTCATAAGGTATCAGTGAAACATTAGGTTTTTTTGCATCATGTCGTTACACTATTCATGACATACCTTATCTATCTACCTCCTTCCCTCAGATTAACATGGTCCGAGTTGCCACCTGCGCCCAAAATAACAAAGGAAAAGAAAAATCAACTAGCCCATCAACCAATCCCATGCCTAATATACCATCTACACCCATGCCCAAAATCACCATTCGAGGATCCGCATACCCTATTCTTGACAAGGTCACCCATTGTACAACGATAAAATAATTACATCAATCCCATCTAAAAATGTCTTTGTACGATCTCGTCCAAACTTCTGAATCTCATCGACAAAGCCTTATGGAGTTTTTACAATCCATTGAAGTTTTAACTAATGACCCCATACCTTTGGCCTCCATTATCACCCCTCGTCACGTGGCCTCGCTTACCAAATCATCTCCTTCTTCTACCCCCATGCCCAAATCATCAAGTAATTGCCCTCAGTTTTTATGATGAAGAGATCATACCTCTCCAATCAGATGATCATGATCCCACTCTTTTCATCTCCGTCTATATCGATAATATATGCATATGATGCGTTATGATCAATGGTGGTGCTAGCATCAACATTATCTCCTCCCACATGTACAATCAAATGCGCATTCCTTCAAATTACATGCATAATAACCTAGTTATGTTGTGCTCCTTCAATGACGCCATCACTTCCACCCTTGGCACCATTATTCTTCACGTTTTGTGTAGGCCCTTGTAGTGTCCTAGAATTGTTCTACATCTTAGAGGGGGAGTTCCAGTATAACCTATTACTCGGACGACCTTGGATTCACATCATGGGTTGTGTCCCTTCAACTTTACACCACTATGTAAAATTTGAACATGAAGGGCATAACTATACTATCCCAGCTGACCCATCACCATTCAAAACTTGTAACATGTTGTACTGACCTAATGATGTCCTTGTACCAGTTAAGGCATCTCGCTACTACCCCACTTCTCCTTCGATCACGGCCCCATCCACCAATGCTGCGCCACCTCTCCCACACCTAACTCTTATATTCCTACTTGCTGCTCTAACCTCTGCACTGGCCCATCTACTTCCCAACCAGTGATACCCCTCCTCCCTAATATCTAGTAGTTCATTTATCTTCACTACTCACATAACTACTATCGATCCCTTAGAAGGTTTTTTTCAATGCCTCACTCTGGGGATTCTTTGCCTATAAAATATCAACACATTCCTCACTCTGCAAGAGTATGAAAACCTATGCCAACATCTCGTGTTATGAATATCATATAGGAGAGGTTTTCCATTATGGTCCTCCCACCCGCACTAACTTAACGTATGGGGCTTGATACTAACACTTATTCATGTGAACCTCCAACCCAAACGTGACCCTTTTCATCGACCTCTAATCTCTCACTAAACACCTCTTTGACCACACTTTCCTTCATTGCTTTGCGCATGGAAAGGATTTGGCTTTAGTTTTTAAGAACATGGTCATTATATTGTCATCCCATTTACCACCAGTAAACACAAAGATCGTAGTGGCATTGACTATGCCACACCATCTTCCAAGAAGGCCCACATCGACCTCATTGAGGAAAACAAACCTTCTCAACCCCATTCACTACCATCACCATGTTCACCCCTGAGTCCATAGATCTCAAATCTATTCCTACTAATTTTTCTTTGTGAAAACGATTTCCCGGGACCTTTGACTTATCAACGCGATGGCGAGGCTTTTTATTCTTTTCCCTACCTATATCCTCATATGATCAATGATGATACACCTTCTATTAACGTCGTTCAATGTCAAGATGATAAGTTTATCCTCACCTACCTTGGTGCGGAAGATTCTTATATTCACCAGTCGTTGCCTTTTGAGACACAAACCATGTTGAATGAATCGACTATCAAAATCAACATTAACACTCAAGACGACCCACACATTCTAAAGATAGGCCAATCTTTAGATGTTGTTGAACATGAAGCTTTTACTTCTTTCCTCTGGGACCATAACAATGCTTTTGCTTAGTCCTATCTTGCGATATGTCCGGTATTGATCCAAACATTATGGTCCACAATATCGTAACCATTCACGAAACCAAATATGTAAAGCGAAGTTGTGGAAAATGCATCCTCGCATTGCCCTTCTTATCAAAAAATAACTTCAGCGTCTTCTCTTGGTTTCCTTCATCCTAGCCATTGAATATCTCCAATGGATTTCTAATATCATTCCTGTCACAAAAGTGACATGGGGACTCCTCATTTGCATGGATTTCTGTGACCTCAACTTAGCTTGCCCTAAAGATGACTTTCCTCTACCAGGCATTGACCAACTGGTTGATCTCACCGTCGGCCATGAGATTATCTCACTCATGGATGGTTTCTCAGGTTATAATAAAAATTACTCTCTCCACAAGATCAACACAAAGCGCCTTCATCACTCCTTGGGGACCTTCGCTATCAAGTCATGCCTTTTGGCCTTAAAAACGTTGGTCCTACATATTAGTGCACCATGACTTATATCTTCCATGACATAATGCATCACATATTGGAATATTACATAGATGGCCTTCTTGCCAAATCCAATTAAAATTGGTGAACACCTTACAATTCTTAAGGTCATCTTGTTGCCTCATCAAGTATTGTGTTTGCCTTCAACCTAAGAAGTGTGTCTTCGCGGTGATTTCATGCAAGATTATTGGTTTCATCATTTCTTTGCATGGCATAGAAGTCGATCCTACTAAAGTAAAGGCTATTCTCAAAATGCCTCCGCCACTAATCTCCGTCAAATTAAAAAGTTTGCAAGGTAAGTTGCGCAATCTATTCGTCGGTTTATTTCGCAACTTTCCGACCACTTCAATCATTTCATCATCTCCTCAAAAAGGAAACCTCCTTCAAATGGGATGATGACTCGCCATAAAGCCTTTGACACTTTAAAGCAGTATCTCCTCGAACCACATGTGCTCATTCCTCCTAAGGATAACTAACCCTTTTACCTATACATTTATGCTACTAATCATTCCTTAGGTGCCATGCTCGCTCATCGCGATGAGAAACATTGGGAGAAAGTGTCATACCCTTTTGGACTACGAAACTAGGTACACCCATGCTTGAAAAACTTTGCTTAGCCTTATTTTTTGACGCCACTAAACTTTGTCATTACCGCTTAACCAAAATACCTTTTTCGTCACTAACTCGATCCCTTACATTACATGACGCCAAACCATACAAACATCAACGTGCTACATGCTAGATCATGCTTCTTGTAGACCTTGACCTCGAATTCATCCACCAAAAATCTATCGAGGGCCAAACCATCGCTGACCAACTAATGACACACCTCTTTCTGGAGATCAACCCTCTAACTTTGATTTTATGGATAAATACATTGCTGCCCTCTCTTTAGATGATACCACTTACCAAATGACCTTATTCTTTGATGGTTCCAAATGTCAACGTGAAGGAGGTGCATGTGTTATCCTCATTCCTCTTGATAGTGAACCTATGCCTTTATCTTTAAAACTAGATTTTGATTGTACTAATAACATCACCAAATATCAAGCACTCGTATTAGGCCTTCAAACCGCCCTTTGTCCTAGATGTTAAATCAATTAAAATATTTGGTGATTCCCAACTGGTTGTAAACCAAGTCAATGGTATATACCAATGTCATAATGAAATACTCCAAAAGTACAAACATCATGTTGACATACTTTTAACTACCTTTGATTGTTATGAACTTCAAACCACCCCATGTTCTACTAATAAATTTGTGGATACCATGGCCTTCCTGGCTTCTCAGATACCCGCTTTGTCTTCCGACTCCAAAATCTTTGTCACAATATAAAGGTTGCAATCACCTTCTTATTTATCTCGAGATGTCAACTCCATTAGAACTATTGCACCTGACCCACGTGACCTTTGGTATAAGAAGTTTGTAGACTACCTTTCCCTTTCCATTCTACCTCCCGATCTCACTCGTAATGGACAACACACCTTTCTTAAAGGTGTCTCTTGCTATGTTATCATGGGTGGTATTATTTATAAATGTGGCTTTGATAGTATTATCTTACGATGCCTTACAAGTTCTGAAATTCCCTACACCATCAAGGAAGTTCACGATAGAATTTGTGGAGGTCATTTTAGTGGCTTAGCTGTCACTAAACACATTCTTCGCCTAGGATATTATTGGCCAACCCTAAACCGTGATTGTTGTGACTATGTCAAACGTTGTGTGAAATTCCAGCAACATGCTAATATTCATCACACACCTAGTCATGCCTTACAGGTCACACGAGACCTTTGGCCTTTTTCTCAATGGGGTTTGGATCTTGTTGGAGAGATCAATCCTCATTCTTCACAACACCATCAATGGATTATAACCACTACTGAATACTACACTAAATGGGTAGAAGCCATCCCCTCATTTCTACAAAAGCCAAGAAAATTTGTGAATTCATCAACCATCACATTATTTGTCGCTTTGGTGTCCCTCACCGCCTCATCATTGATAACGGAAAGCAATTCAAAAATAAAACCCTATGAAAGATTTGTGACACTTTTGGCATTCAAATAAGTTTCTCTTCACCTTACTACCCATAAACAAATGGCCAAGAAGAATCAACCAATAAAACCTTGAACAAAATTCTTATGAAAGT
Source organism: Taxus wallichiana var. yunnanensis (assembly GCA_018340775.1). NCBI lineage: Eukaryota > Viridiplantae > Streptophyta > Pinopsida > Cupressales > Taxaceae > Taxus > Taxus wallichiana. The sequence goes on from CM031235.1 coordinate 175,752,089, forward strand.
AGTTGACAATACTAGGAAGGATTGGCATACACACATTCCTTTCACCTTGTGGGCTTACCACACTAGTATTCACACTTCAATTGCTGCCACACCTTTCTCTCTGGTCTATGGTACCGAGGCTATCTTGCCTCTCGAATTCCAGATTCTATCTCTCCGCATCTCACTACAAGACATGCTCAATGATGATGACTTTCGCTAGGACCATTTAGCATAACTTGAGTTGTTAGATGAACATCGTCTTAATGCTCTTGATCATCTCCAAATCTACTAAAAACATATCAAACATGCCTATGATAAATGTGTCCACAAACGAACCTTTTAGGTCGGCGACCTCATCCTGAAGGAAAATCAACATGTAACCAAAGAAGAAAAATTAAACGGGGAAAATTTGCTCCTAATTGGTATGGACCCTATATCATTACTCATACCTATGGATCATGTGCTTATCATTTGTCTTCACTCAAAGGTAAAAAAAAAATTGAGCCCCTTAATGCATTCCATCTTCGATCATTTTATTGTTGAAATCCAGTCCTATATCACCTTAAATACTATTGATCGCTCATCCCTTAAGCACCATTCACCTTCCATGTTACCCGTTTTGAGGAACAATGACTAAACAAGAATCATGTGATTACCCGTCACTTTTCACCTTATTGTTATCACCAAATCACAACACCCTTGCGCATATACTTGAACTCACGGTGTGATTGGATAACATGGGTACTATCTCCAAGTTGTGGGACTTGCTACTTGAGATAGACCTCCAGAGAAAGCTGGTTCTTGCTCCTAAACTACCTGCCACAATCTACTCTAATGCAGGATAAGCTAACTGTTCTAATCTAAATTTCCAAGGGACCAGGGAGAGAGAATGCATAAAATGAAAGCCTACACTAAAGCGGTGATACACCAGAAAAGGAGGGTGTGAGAGTAGTCTCCAAATGTGTGAAATACAGAGGCAAAGTGCACACTAGAAGAGGTGATGACAGTTCACCATAATCTAGCAAGATGCATTCACAACAATATTCCAAGCATACACTGATGATAATGAATCCTGCAAGAACATAATAAATAGACACAATATTCTTATAGAAATATTAAAGGGGCAAGAAGAATGCAAGAAAACACAGTAGGGGAAGATACATCCACAAACTAGTATTTTATTGCTTCATGATATGCACAGTTCAATCTATTACAAGATAAGGGCCTGGATCACCATGCAAGGAGTCCACTACAAGGGCCTGCAACACACTAGCTTCACAAAGCAATTTTGGCAGAGCTTTGCTACCCAAAAACTCTCTCTTTTACAATGAGCCCAACACTCCAATTTATAGAAGAATGAGAAGGGAAAGAGAAGGGAAAATGGAAATCCCGAAATCTATCCTTCAACCACTTGTAAGAGGCATTAAATTGAGTGAAATGATTGTATATTACTTGTAAAAGGCTCCCATACTTGTCCCATGTGCTGTGACAGAAAGAATGATGACCATGCCTCTTAATTGCACTCCAACTACCAAATAAAACACTTTCGAACCCGGCCACGTTTCCTTAAAAATATCAATCAAATTCTAATAAAATCTAGAATTTATTGATTTTTGTGCATTGGGCTCGGAACCACGATTCCAATGGTACCAATTTTGTGCGATTTCATTGAGAAATGCAAAAGTTATGGCCTTCTGAGTGTGGGTAGCTATTTTGGGCCTGGGCAGACGTTTTCTTACATTTGTGGGAATGAGCATTAAGCGATTGGAGCCGAATATATTTATTTCATTTAAATATACCTACCCTCATTAAAAATAAGAAATCCAGTTTTCGTGGCGTAGAGGACGTCGTGCTCGTTCTAGAAAGTCCAATTTTATGAAAATCGGAACTCGGAGTCAAAAGTTATGGCCGTTTGAAGTTTCTCGGGTCAAATGTTGACTTTTCTTCTTTGCCTTCGGGCCGCTTTCGTGCACCAGTGTCCCTCGCGTCCCTTTGTCCCATTTGTCCCAGGTGTTGTGTGGGACGAATCCTTCCGAACCGCCCGAAATGGGCTTCCATGTCCCTTTACTCACGGTGACATGTGGCATGATCTCGATTGGCTTTCGGCTCCTTCTGCCATTCTGCGTCCGTCAAGCGTCCCTTTGTCCCATTTGTCCCAATGCTAAAGTTCCTGTTTTGGCGAACCGGCCGTTTCGCTGCGTACTCTCTCGTCCCAATCTGTCCCGGATTGTTTGGGACAAATTTTCCCGGTCGCCGGTTCGGCGGTTCAGTGCCCTTTGTCCCAACTTGTCCGGTGCGAAAGTTCTCATTTCGGCCGATCCGGCCGGTTCGCGTACTTCACGTACCTTCGCCCAAACTGTTGCAGGCTGCCTTAAGTCTTTTCAGCCAACTTGCGTCCTCCGCGTACTAACTGCCTAGATGTCCCAGACTGCCTGTTTCAACAGTTAGTCAATTTTTTCTATTTTTTCACCGATTCGGATTCGCGTCCCGGCGTCCCGACGCCCCACTTGTCCCAAATGCGCAGACCGCTTTGTGCCTTTCGGCAGTTCGCACCCGAGATGTCCCTCATGTCCCGGCTATTGCGAGGACTAGGACTTAGCCATTTTTATGATTTTTACTGCCCGAGCTTGTTTTCTTGGGGGTGAATTTTGGATAACAATTTGGCGACTCAGCGGGTTACCCACCTGCTAGGTAGTAACGGCCATTGTTTTGTAGCAATCCATTGGGCATGGAGTTTGTTTGATAACCTCTCAGTTGATCTGAAATTTGAAAACTTGTGTCCTTGAGCCATTGAAACATTCGTTGAGCTGGTTTTCCTGTGGCTGCAATTCTTCCAGGAGCTTGATGAACTACAAACATGCACATACTAGAAGCGATAGGACATGTGCACAAGCACTTAGGGAAATAAAAACTACTCTAACAACAGTACAATGTGCATACGCACTTAGAGGAATGGAAATTCTAAATTAATACTTACAAGGGTGAGAAGCTTTCTTTCTAGTCGCAGCGTTTGAGGTAAATCCCATTGATGGAATCTGCGATTCTTCACCATCCAACTTAGCCAGTCGGAAAGCATTGCTACCTTTGCATTCAATGATCATGTATGGGCCACTCCAGATGGCATCAAACTTGGAGTGCTTTCCGGTTTTGCACGATCAGCATCCCACTTCAGTACCAAATCTCCGGTTTGCGCAATATCACGGCCTTAGCTTTCTTGTCAAAACTCTTTTGAACCAATGCTTTATCCTTTTCTATGGTCTCGTATTGCGTGCTCTCTTGTCTCTTCTAATTCCATCACCTTTGCATACCTAATTTCCATAGGTTCAAACTCAGCTAGTTCCAACTGTTTCATGAGCTCCAACGTTGGTAACTCAAGTGATATAGGTAGAACTGCTTCTTTCTCGTACACAAACTTGTATGGAGAGCTTCCTGTAGACCTCTTAGGCGTGATCCTGTCAGCCCATAGAGCTGATTTGAGCTTTGAGTGCCAAGTCCTTTGATTTTCATCCAGAGTCCTTCTGATGATTCTTAGTAGGTTCTTGTTTGTAGACTCGGCTTGGCCATTACCTTGAGGGTAATAGTTCGATGAAGTGCTGAGATACACACAATTCTTGACAGACCCATTCGGTGATCTTTGTGCAAGAAATGCCAATGCATTTATGCGATATGATAGTGGCAGGGGCACCAAACCTCGTGACTATCCCTTCATAGAAATCTAAGATATTAGATTCATTTGCCTCCTTGAGTGCCACTGCTTCAGTCCACTTGGTGAAATAGTCTGTTGCTGTTAGTATCCACTTGTGGCCTTGACTTGAAGTGGGATTGATAACCCCAATGAAGTCCAATCCCCATTGCATGAATGGCTGATCCACTGAAATTGGACGGAGGGGCAGCGCTGCTAACCTTTCTTTCCCCGTGAAGAATGCACATTTCTTGCATTTCTTGACCCATGAGTAGCAATCATTGAACACAGTAGGCCAATAGTAACCAGCTTTCATGATTTTGAGAGCTGTCACTCGCGGAGCAAAGTGGCCTCCGCCGCCATCATGGAACTCGTGTAAGATCTTCTCAACTTGACCTATTCCAATGCATCTCAATAGAACACCATTGATGTCCTTTTTAAACAAAACTCCATCAACAAGCACATATGGAATGGCTTGTAATCTGAAGTATCTCCTCTTTGCTTTGCTCATACGGAGGGCACAAGCTCATGCGGAGGTAATGCACCAAGTCTTGAGTCCAACATGGGACGGGTGCATCATCGGTTGGTTGTTCTTGATCATTGCAGCAGCTTACATGAAGACAACATCCTCTTCACTTTTGACTATGTCTCGGTTGTTGGAAGCGAGCTGCTCACACTGAGCCTTTGCCACGAACTAGCTTGGTCACTTTGATTTCAATATCATATTCCATCACCCGAGTGATCCAACCTGCTCTCTTCTCGTTTAAATCCTTGTTTAGGAGGAAGTCCTTGACACCAAAGCATGAGACACCAGTAGTTGAATCTTATTGTTTGAGACCAAATGCCGAACTTCTTCAAGCTCCCGATGTGGCGAGGACATGCTTTTCGATGAAAGAATACTTTATTTCGTAATCTTCCAAGGTTTGGTGAAGAATGCTATGGGCTGTTCTGAACCTTCTCTATTCAGCTGTGTCAAGATAGCTGAGATTGTGTCTGATCCTCCAAATGCATACAACATGAAGTCCTTTGAAAAGTCTGGGTTGATAAGAGTTGGAGCTTGTGATATTGCATGCTTGATGTTTTCAAAACTCTCTTTTCCTTCTGCTGTCCATTTGAATGCCAGACTCTTCTTCAACATCATTGTTAGAGGCTTCACAAGAGTGGCAAAATTAGGCACAAATCTGCGGACAAAGTTTATCCTTCCTAAGAAGCTTTGGAGAGATTTCTTGTGGTGTGGCAATGGAAGCGTTCGGATGGCTTCAACCCTTTCAGGATCAATTGTTAGCCCTTCCCTAGAGACGATGTGACCCAACAATTTTCCCTCATGTGCCAAGAATATACATTTCTTTGGATTCAACGACACTCCGAACCTTCTACACCTCTGAAACACTTGTTTGAGGTGAAAGAGATGGTCTGCTGCATTCTTTGAGAAGACAGGTGATATCATCTAGGTATACCAAAGCACTATATTGTTGATTAAGCCTTTGAACGCCATATCCATAGCTCATTTGAAATGTTGCTCCGGCATTTGTGAGTCCAAATGGCATCTTCTTGTAAGCATATGTGCCCCATTTTGTAGTGAACGCCGTTTTGAATTGATCTTCTTCTTTCACCATTATCTGATTATAGCCTGAATATCCATCTAGTAATGAAAACCTTTCCAGAACCACTACTGACCTACAATATTTGTTCCATTGATGGAAGCAGATAATGATCTTTGAGTGATGCTCTATTTAGATCATGAAAGTCCACACACAATCTTATTTCTCCGTTTCTCTTTCTTCTAGGCACAAGTTTGCATAACCCAACTTGAGTGTTTGATGGGAAAGATGATACTAGCCTCAATGAGCTTGCTTAACTTTTTCTCATGAGAGGCTCGATATGAGGATTTCTTGGGCTTTTCTTTTGCTGTGAGGCTTGGATTCGGATCCAACTCAATAGTATGTTGTGCCAACTTTGGATTGAAACCTCTTAAATCTTTGTAAGTCCAAGCGAAGACATCTGGGAATTCTTGACAAAGCTGAACAAAATCAGATTTCTCTTGTGGAGTACTTACTTTACCAATTTGCAATGTCTTGCCTTCATCTACTAAAATAGGCTCTGAATCTTCACCCTTTACTTGAATGTTCGCTTTCTCCTTCCGGAATTGATCGTTCGGGTTGAAGATTGACTCCAAGGTTATGAGGCCTTTTGGCAATTTGTTAGTTCTTAGCTGCACCACTTGGTCACCATACTGCTGCTCCAGCTTGTCTTGATTTCTGGCGGAGAACTCAGCTTCTTCTTGTAGGAAATTAACAATTTGCTGATCATTCTCGAAGACTTGCCAACTTGTGTTGTTATCCGAGACAGCTGGTCTCATGACCACTTTGATATGAGGTGAGTTTTCTCACTTTTGATACTTTCTACAACATCAAATGCAGCCCCGATTGCTGCCGAGTCTTTGTGCTTCATTCTTTTTCTTGGGATGGAAATGATGCTAAAAGCTTCAAAATCTTCAATAAGATCCCATACCCGATTTTGTAGTTCTTCAATGAGATCATTTTGGCAGCATTTTTTCCTTTGACTTGGTTTACGATCAGCTCACTATCACCAAATACTTGTAAATTCCTGATGCATTTCTTCTTTGCCCAGTGCAGTCCATGAATTAAGGCTTCATACTCAGCTGTGTTGTTTGAACAGGAAAACTAGAAACGGAAGGCTGAGTAATACCTTATACCTTGCGTGGTGAAATGAGCATAGCTCCTCCTCCTGCACCTTGTCTACTCCTTGACCCATCAAAGAACAATTGCCATACTTCATTCGTGTCTTTATGATCTGGCTTGGTGATGCTGGGGAGAGGTTGATTCTCTTCATGTAAACAATAAACTCCTAGCTCGGATTCTTCTATTTCTTGATAGGGATCAAAAGCATGCACCTTGCTTGCCCATTCATCAAGAGTCAAATCTGGGATGCTTCCAACCTTGGTGTCAGCTTCATCAGTGCTTGGATAATCTTCTTGATCAAATAGTTGAGCAGTTGGTATTGATTTGGCTTGGAGTGTAAGGCTCAATGTGAAAGTTTGCAATAGGTTCAGATCTGATTGTGGCTTTGGTTCCATATCTTGTTCTGAACAACATGTGTGACCAATCCGCCGAAAGATAGCCTCCAATTTTAGCAGTGAAGTCTCTTGACAAGCATAATGCAAAGAGTGGTGGTAGGTCTATGACTGACACATCTTGTAACACTGTTACGTTAGGACATGCGTGTAGTGTGAGGCTCAAACCTTTGATTACTCCAACCGTTGTCACTGCTGTCCCATCTAATTGCACTACACCCTTGGAGATGACTTCATATTGGAGTCCTAGCTGATCAGCTATCTGTTTTGGCATGACTGAGCTGCTTGCTCCCGAATCGATCATGCAATTATGCACCAACTTATCTCCTATGATCAATGAAACATAAAATGGAGGGGGCTTCAACATTTTACCTTGCAGTCCTCCATGATTTCCCTCAGGCTGGGCAGCATTTGTGAGTACCTTCTCTTGCATTTGGACTTGTTGATTTGAAGTTGACCAGTCCTTCATGGCAGCTTGTAGCAAATCTCTCTGTCCTGGGATAGATAGTGATTCCCACATTGATATGTTTACATTTGTCTTCTTCATCTGATCAATGATATTGAATGGAGATGAAGTATCCCTCTGCTTTGTCCCTTGGCCTGCACATTCATTCCTTGCACATGGGGCGGCAGTGGCATCTGAGTTGGTTTAGGAGCTGGTTTGGATGCTCCTTGCATGTTTGGAACTACAGTTTGTTTGCCAGTGGCTTGTGGAGTGGTAGAAGGTTGTGGATTACTCGAAGCCAATGGCTGTTCTTCACCCAAATTTCTCCTCTTTGACCTTGTGTTGGCTGCAACACTTTGAGAGGGTATTTGATTCATACCACAGAAATCTTCAGCCTGCCAATTGACAAGAGTAGTTTCGTTCGGAGATGTTCCTTCTTGGCGAGGTGCTCCTTTTGCTGATCTTCTTCGTGGAAATTTGGACTCTTGCGACCCACCAATGGTTTGCACCATCAGAGCCTCATTTAATGCGCCATTAAAGCACATTGATTGGTTATGTGGCTAACTGCATGGGAAACACCAATCATATTCTTGGGCCATGTTATTTTGGACTGGCACTAATGCTTTAGAAGCAGATACGACATTGGGGTTATAGGGCTGAAATGGTCTATTAGCGGGAGGCCTTACTTGGCTTTGATTTTGATTTGCAGCCTGAGTTGGTGACCTATTTTGTTGGTATGGGGGCCTAGCCTGGTACTGCGCTTGAGGCTGATACGGTCTAGCACTTTGAGCTTGCTATCTTTTGATAGTAACCAGCTCATTTCCCAAATTTTGCAATTGTTTCATGACCTCTTGGAGTTCATTTGAAGCACTAGAGGATGAAGTAGAAGCTTCGTTTGAACTTTGATTTCTAGGGGTGGGAATAGGAGCCAAAGTGGGTGGTTGACTAGTGCTTGGATTTTCTAAGTTCGGATATAAGGGCATGGGAGGCCTAGAGCTAGCTTACCGGCTTGAATAAGACATTTTTCGGCCCTAATGGCAATACTATATAAGCACGTGAGTAAGTTGTGCCCCATAGATTGAATTAACATAGAAATATCGAATTCAAAGCTTTAAGGTAATATAGAAAAGCACTTTCTTTGTTGGCTTTGCTTTGCCTTTTGGAATCGTATCCCAAGACCTTTGAAATCTAAAGTTGAAGTCGATCAATTTGCTCGTTGGGAGCTCTCTTGATAGTTGTCAATTTTTCTAGTAGAGACAAATTGTCTCCTTTTCCCAAGCGCTCATGGAGAACTATGCATAACCGATTCCAATTTGTGATAGAACCAGTGTGTAAGGCTCTGAACCATTGCAATGCCTTCCCTTTGAATGAAGATGCCGAAATTTGATGGCCACATCCATTTCATTTATCTCATGGATTGCATGAGATGTTAGCAATGTCTTTGACATGATCACGGGAGTGGTATGATTTTCTCTAGTGAAAAATGGAATGTTCTTCAACGCTGCGATTGGGCGGATTACGTGCATTGAGGAAAAGTGGGCTGCTACCGATTGAAATTGACAAAGGGATTTAGTGGTTGCGCCATTACGATTGGCACGAGAAACCTTGTTGATGCGAGAAAGGTCTGCAGGTGGAGGTGTAGACAAGGTCCGATTAGTTGGAGATGGAGATCTTTGAGCTCTTCTTCCCCTTCTTTCTCTCAGCACGGAGATAGATGCAGATAAACAAACAATCCTTCCTCCCTAGTTCTTGACCTGGTCTGTATTCTTCTCATAAATTTTCCAGGATTGGATTGCTGAAACCAGCGGATTATGCCTCTTTTGGATTCGCCAGATGTGCAATTTTAAAGCTCCTTCAAAGCTAGAACTTACAACAAGTGCACATCGATCTTGATGCAATGAAAGTGAAGACCTCTAGGTCCCACCTGCGTGTGAAGCTGTTATCACCGAATCACGGCACCCTGCGCATATACTTGAACTCACGGTGTGATTGGATAACATGGGTACTATCTCCGAGTTGTGGGACTTGCTACTTGAGATAAACCTCCAGAGAAAATTTGGTTCTTGCTCCTAAACTACCGCCACAATCTACTCTAATGCGGGATAAGCTAACTATTCTAATCTAAATTTCCAAGGGACCAGGGAGAGAGAATGCATAAAATGAAAGCCTACACTAAAGCGGTGATACACCAGAAAAGGAGGGTGTGAGAGTAGTCTCCAAATGTGTGAAATACAAAGGCAAAGTGCACACTAGAAGAGGTGATGACAGTTCACCATAATCTAGCAAGATGCATTCACAACAATATTCCAAGCATACACAATGATAATGAATCCCTGCAAGAACATAATAAATAAACACAATATTCTTATAGAAAGATTAAAGGGGCAAGAAGAATGCAAGAAAACACAGCAGGGGAAGATACATCCACAAACTAGTATTTTATTGCTTCATGATATGCACAGTTCAATCTATCACAAGATAAGGGCCTGGATCACCATGCAAGGAGTCCACTATAAGGGCTGCAACACACCAGCTTCACACAAAGCAATTTTGGCAGAGCTTTGCTACCCAAAAAACTCTCTTTTTTGATGAGCCCAACACTCCAATTTATAGAAGAATGAGAAGGGAAAGAGAAGGGAAAATGGAAATCCCGAAATCTGTCCTTCAACCACTGTAAGAGGCATTAAATTGAGTGAAATGATTGTATATTACTTGCGTGAAGGCTCCCATCTTTTGTCCCATGTGCTGCAGTGAAGAGAAAGAATGATGACCATGCCTCTTAATTGCACTCCCGACTACCAAATAAAACACATTCGAACCCGGCCACGTTTCCTTTAAAATATCAATCAAATTCTAATAAAATATAGAATTTCTTGATTTTTTTGCATTGGTCTCGGAACCACGATTCCAATGGTACCAATTTTGTGTGTTTTCGTTGAGAAATGCAAAAGTTATGGCCTTTTGAGTGTGGGCAGCTATTTTGGGCACTGGAGGCATTTTCTTACATTTGTGGGAATGAGCATTAAGCGATTGCAGCCGAATATATTTCTTTCATTTAAATATACCTACCCTCATTAAAGATAAGAAATCCAGTTTTCATGGCGTAGAGGATGTCGTGCTTGTTCGGAAAGTCAATTTTATGAAAATCGAGCTCGGAGTCAAAAGTTATGGCCGTTTGAAGTTTCTCGGGTCAAATGTTGACTTTTCTTCTCTGCCTTGGCGCTTCGGATTTTCGCGTCCTCGCGTCCCTTTGTCCCATTTGTCCCAGATGCTGTTTCAACGGTTAGTCAATTTTTTTTCTATTTTTCAAACTGGTTCGGATTTCGCGTCCCAAGCGTCCCGACGTCCCACTTTTCCCAAATCTTTGCATGAAGCGCTTTGGCGGCCTTTCGCTTGATTCGCGCCGAGATGTCCCTCATGTCCCGGCTGCGAGGACTAGGACTTAGCCATTTTTATGATTTTTTCGCATGAGCTTGTTTTCTTAGGGGTGAATTTTGGATAACACTTATCTTTAATATGAGTACCACGACTCTACTCATGGCATGATTCTCATGGATAATTTTCATAATTTTCAAAAGATGGAATCCCATGGTTGTTCATCACTTGAAACCATCTCTTTCATAGTTAACCTCTTGTGCTATGGTTTTGTCTTCTAAACAAGAAACTAATCTAATCAAATTCTAATCAAATCTAGAATTTCTTGATTTTTGTGCATTAGGCTCGGAACCACGATTCCAATGGTACCAATTTTGTGTGATTTCGTTGAGAAATGCAAAAGTTATGGCCTTTTGAGTGTGGGCAGCTATTTTGGGCCTGGCAGGCATTTTCTGTCATTTGACGGGAATGAGCATTAACTGATTGCAGCCGAATATATTTCTTTCATTTAAATATACCTACCCTCATTAAAAATAATAAATCCAGTTTTCATGGCGTAGAGGATGTCGTGCTTGTTCCAGAAAGTCCAATTTTATGAAAATCGGAGCTCGGAGTCAAAAGTTATGGCCGTTTGAAGTTTCTCAGGTCAAATGTTGACTTTTCTTCTCTCGCCTTCGCCAGCCGGATTTTCGCGTCCCTCGCGTCCCTTTGTCCCATTTGTCCTGCATCGCCTGTTTCAGCGGTTAGTCAATTTTTTCTATTTTTCTGGCTTGATTCGGATTTCCGGCGTCCGCGCGTCCGGCGTCCCACTTTTCCCAAATGCTGCTTGCGAACCGCTTTCGGGCGGCCTTTCGGCCGATTCGCGCCAGATGTCCCTCATGTCCCATTCACTGCGAGGACTAGGACTTAGCCATTTTTATGATTTTTTTCTCGCCTTGAGCTTGTTTTCTTAGGGGTGAATTTTGGATAACACTTATCTTTAATATGAGTACCACAACTCTACTCATGGAATGATTCTCATGGATAATTTTCATAATTTTCAAAGATGGAATCCCATGGCTGTTCATCACTTGAAACCATCTCTTTCATAGTTAACCTCTGTGTGCTATGGTTTTGTCTTCTAAACAAGAAACTAATCTTCCTCTATAGTCTTGTCTATTACTTTAACTTTTAAAAAAAAAGGGATTCAACTCCTTGAGTCAAACTTCCAACAAAAAGATGAATTCCTCAAAAGGGACATCTCTTCTCTCTATCTCGCCACTATAAATAGACTACTCCCTTGAAGGAAAACTATACAAAGCTTACCATACTGCACATAGTCTATCATAAAAAGAGACTATCCTTGCACAAACAAAATAACATACTCAGAAGCTTCCTGCATTGATCAGCTTCACGAAGACCTCAAGGAGATAATATACTCATCCCACATAGACTTCCCGCATCGATCAGTCTATAAAAACAAAAACAAAAGAAGAAAATGATGAATTTTTGTCATGAAATATCCTTTTTTGATCATGGGTTTCTTTCCAGTAAACATGTCGTCAAACACTAAGTTACGCTACACCTCCCATTTTCACCTCATTGCATTTTAATCCTAATTTTCTATCTCGTTATCACCAAATCACAGCACCCCGTGTTTATACAAGTGCATATACTTGAACTCACGGTGTGATTGGATAACATGGGTACTATCTTCAAGTTGTGGGACTTGCTACTTGAGATAGACCTCTAGAGAAAGTCTGGTTCTTACTCCTAAACTACCCGCACAATCTACTCTAATGTAGGGCAAACTAACTATTCTAATGTAAATTTCCAAGGGACCAGGAGAGAGAATGCATAAAATAAAAACCTACACTAAAATGGTGATACACCGAGAAAAGGAGGGTGAGAGTAGTCTCCAAATGCATGAAATACTGAGGCAAAGTGCACACTAGAAGAGGTGATGACAGTTCTCCATAATCTAGCAAAATGCATTCACATGATGATATTCCAAGCATACACAATGATAATGAATCCCTGCAAGAACATAATAATAGACACAATATTCTTGTAGAAAGATTAAAGGGGCAAGAAGAATGCAAGAAAACACAGCAGGGGAAGATATATCCACAAACTGATATTTTATTGCTTCATGATATGCACAGTTCAATCTATTACAAGATAAGGGCCTGGATCACCATGCAAGGAGTCCACTACAAGGACCTGCAGCACATTGGCTTCACAAAACAATTTTGACAAAGCTTTGCTATCTGAAAACTCTCTTCCCCCTTTACAATGAGCCCAACACTCCAATTTATAGAAAAATGAGAAGGGAAAGAGAAGGGAAAATGGAAATCCCGAAATCTGTCCTTCAACCACCTGTAAGAGGCATTAAATGGAGTAAAATGATTATATATTACTTGCAAAAGGCTCCCCATACTGTCCCAGGTGCTGCAGCAGAGAAAGAATGATGACCATGCCTCTTAATTGCACTCCCAACCACCAAATAAAACACTGTTATGAACCCAGCCACGTTTTATTAAAAATCTCAATCAATATCCCATCAAATCTAGAATTTCTTGATTGCTGTGTGTCGGGCTTAGAGCCACGATTCCAATGGTACCAATTTTGTGTGATTTCATTGAGAAATGCAAAAGTTATGGCCTTCTGAGTGCGGGCAGCTATTTTGGGTCTGACAGGCGTTTTCTGTCATTTGACGGGAATGAGCATTAACTGACTGGAGCCAAATATGTTTTTCTTAGTTAAATATATCTACCCTCATTAAAAATAAGAAATCCAGTTTTTTTGGCATAGAGGACGTCGTGCTCATTCCAGAAAGTCCAATTTTATGAAAATCGGAGCTCGGAGTCAAAAGTTATGGCCGTTTGAAGTTTCACGGGTCAAACGTTGACTTTTCTTCTTTCTTTGTCGGCCACCGCTTGCCAGCATCCTCGCGTCCAGCAGCGTACCTTTGGCTTGGATGTCCCAAATGAAAATCTCCCGCCCTTGGTCAATTGGGCTTCCTTGTCCCTTTTTGCTGCCTTTTCGCCTTTTCGGCCGGTTCGCATCCCGCGCGTACCTTTGTCCCAACTGTCGGATCGCCTTGCGGCTTTTTCTCCAAACCGCCCGAAATGGACTGTTTTTGGCTTTTCAGCTGGTTCGCGTCCCTCGCGTACCTACGGCCCAGATGTCCCAAACCGCGCGATAACAAAACTTGGCAATTTTTTCCACTTTCGGCCATTTCGGCTTTTCGGCGTCCGCAGCGTTTTTTGTCCCTGGTTGCTCCAACTCTATCGCATGGATCGCTGGCGGCTTTTCGGCTGGTTCGCACCCCGACGTCCCAACTGTCCCAACTACTGCGTGGACTAGGACTTAGCCGATTTTCTTCATTTTTTCAGCCCCAAGCTTGGTTTTTTGCAATTTTTTCACCTTTTCTAACTCGTTGGGTTTTCTTCTTGGATGGGAGAGTTAGAAGGAAGCCGAGGGGGCCCCAAAAACATGATTTCGGGCCTTAAATCAATCTATTTTCTTGGGACTAAAGAATTTGATGCATGTTATCAAAATTACCTTGAGGGGTGAATTTTGGATAACACTATCTTCTCAAGGGACTTCTGCAAACACGACATTTCATGATCATGTGACTTTCTTCACCCTTAGCATAGTCAAACATGCAATGCCTTTAGTGTCTTATGTTCATAAAAAGATCTATGGTATGGAAGAATTGTTATGGTTCTTATCAATTAGGTGGCTCTTTTTGTCACCTCTTACCATTCACCTTCTTCATTACTTATTGATTACCCTATATAGGACCAAACCATCGATATCTACATTTTAAAGATTTCCACTTTCACCTAAGACTCAACCATGCCTATGACCTAGACTCAACCATGCCTATGACCTAGACTCAATCATGCATGAAACCTACCAACCCATTCCTCTACCTCATCATATTCTTCCCTAGCTTATGGGAGAACTACATCGGCCTGAGGCCCCTTTTTGTCAAGGCTATGTAGGAAGCACTTCGAGGGCATGGGGCCCTTAGAGGTTAGCTCGGCCACCCTTTACCCTAACCCATTTCCCCCACTTTCCTATTAACATTATATCTTACTTAGTTTCCATTTTCACAACACTTAGAAGTACCTACCATTTTATCACATCATCAAAACATCCAATCAATCATTTCACATTTCCATGATATCAAAGATTTTGGAAATTTACACCATCACATACATATAACTCATCATTTATTTTGCATGTTACCAATAAATTAGAAATTAAATCAAAACTAAAACAAGTCTCCACCATGCCTAACTGACCTAACTCCGCCATGCCTAAACCAACCTAACTCGAACATGCTCAACTGATCTAACTCAACCATGCCTAACCAACCTAACTCGAACATGCTTAACTAACCTCACTCAACCATGCCTAACTGACCTAACTCAACCATGCCTATACCTAATTCAACCATACCTAACCATCTAACTCCACCATGCCTAGCGACATGAATCCACCATGCTTAATCCACCTATTTTCCATCCATACACAAATAACAATGGAAATTTCAAGTAAATCATCCATACCATCAATCTCACCATCTATAAATGAAAGTCTGTGTATCCATAAAATATACACTGATAAAAAATAATACAAGTATCTCTCAAGTACAACCTCAAAATCTTTGGCACGTAGGCTGATATAATAATCAACTCACAAAAACTCTCATGTATAGCCTCACTATCATCGGCACACAGGCCGGTATATATCAAAAAATCAATACAATGATCATATACGATGACTAATTATCACCCCACCGATATCCATATTGGTCTCATTTGTCTCATCCTCCTCTCCTCCATCTTGGTGCCCTACAAGAATCTCTCCACCCTCCATGGGTCTCGGTCTAGCCTTCACATGGCCTATAGCTGGGTCAGGCCTCTCTGAACTAGTGGCCTCACCCTGACACTATCTCGGGGCTAGCTAGTCCTGTACTCTCTCCACTATGCATGTGGGATCTCATCCTCTCACTCAAGGCCTAATATTCTCTGTACTCTGCATAAGAGGGGACATCTATCTTGATGGTCATCAAGTGATCCTGGTAATATTTAGCCTCATTCAGGGCATCCCTGAATCTCGCCATCGACACTGTCTGTGGTGGTGCCATAGGTCTTGCAGCAACCTGCGAGCTCTGCCCTACTAATAATGGCCTCAACCCCTATCCCTGTGAACTCTTCCCTCCTCCCTGTACCATGGGACATAGTTCCTTTGCTTCTGTAATATGGGACCATGTCCTTGGGCCTCTGACGAGGGTGTGTCTTGCTGTGACGTGGGCATGTAGCACCATAATATGAGCTGTCACGGTGGCCAACCGACCCTACTGAGACTGCTTATCTCGAGGCTGTAAGGCCGCTAGATGTCACCCACCACTATCACCACCTTGTGTGGGTACTCTATCCTCGCTGACCTGGGCTCGTAGGGCTACCACCGCCATGTAAAGTGGCAACCTATGCCTTTGATCTTGTCAACACTACTCCAAGCTATGTCAAAAGGGTATCCACGTGCCCTATAATGTATCCCTCAATCGTAATAGTGGCTAGAGTCGAGTACCTACAGCTGCTCGGTGGTCTTTACCATGTTGTGCGACCACCACTTCTTGTATCTGACCACAAGAAACTCGACATCATCAATTTGTTGGTCCACCACCTACTCCTCCTTCCCTGTCGGGCTGATCGGTTGTGGTAAAGACATAAGCATCTCCACGTCATCTCTTATGTACTATGGGAATGGTGGAGGCATGTTGGGGCATCTCAAAATGCCGTCGACCCTATCAACATGTATTATCACATGTTTGCTGGCACAATGTCCCTCTATCCACCTGAGTAGTTGTAGCTCATCCAACTCCACTGCCATGTGTCTGTAGGAAGGGAAGCCAATATATGGCCTCTAAATGATGTCAACCCCTGACAATCCCTCTAACATGCACATGTAATATGCTACATCATGTGCAGCCCTAACAACCCTGCACTCTCCCCTAATACCCAAGGCCTATAACCAACTTGGGCCAAGCCCATATCGAATGCATCAGACCGGGGCAAACCAACTAGATGCACACATACGATGTGCTTATATGCCTAGCAGTGAAGAAGAAAGGTACAACACAGACAACCTCCGTAGCCTCCCATAGGCCCACAACTCTCTATATAACTACACCAAGAATGCTGGAGCCCAAGAAAAATAGGTCCTATCCTCCATTATGTCATGGAGAACCCCCATCAACACTCGTGGGAATATCCCAGCGTTCATATCTGGCAATACAAAGCAACACACTACGTCTATGATCAGGACAACCAACCGCATCTCCTGAGGATGGGATGCATACATGTCCCCATAGCTCAGGCTCATGCTATGGTATCTTAACTCCGCCATCACCTCTCCAAACATTACCACTATCAGCTCCTCTGATGCCTTAGATGAAATAGAATAAACTTGATCTCCCACTATAGGTAGCCGCAAGATCCTATATATGCCTTCCAAGGTGACAATGACCTCACCCATCGGTAGGCATAATGTATTGGTCGTTGAATCCCATCTATCAACGAGTGTGACCATCAAAATTGGATCTCGAACTATATGTTTATAATGTTATATCTCAATCAAGACAATGTTTGTCACGTGCCTCCACTCATCTACGGTCATGCTCGATCCAGTCTGCTAGTAATAGAGGTGGTACTCTATCCCTCATCCTCAATGGTCCCTAGCTTGCATCCAACAAACCACAACATTGTTCAACCTTGACCATACCCAACATACCTTTTATCCAACACACCTATTACATGACACCCTACCCAAATCAAAACCCTATTGACTACCCCTTTTTCCTAGTGTATTGTTACACCTATTCTCCCTTATTCTACTTGCCACCCCCACCATCACCCAAACACCCCTTTTTCCCATATTTTCCCTACATACACCTTCCCTTAGCCCTCCCTTGACTAATTTCCTTCCCCTACCCTTCCCTTCCCCATTTCTCATCATCCCTAACCGGTCTTTGAGTCGCCCTAACCGTCACCTGGTTTTCCTCGATTGATCTTTGGTTCAATTTCACCGATGTCGGTCATCTCATACTTGACCGATGTTGGCTAGGCCAACCGACGTCGGCCAACCCCGATTGATGTTGGTCTCTATCTCGTGATAAAAACCGAAATCTCCCGCCTATCAAAATTTTCTCAAAAACACCCTAAAACACCTAATCTACCCTACCCAAACCTACCCTACCTTCATTCCCACCCCTATTTACACTATCTAGGACCCCCTCCCTCATTTCATTCGTTTTACCTACAAATGAAAAATCAATTTCCACCCAAACCCCCTTTTTACCCAAACCAATTTAAAACATCATTTTCAACCAAATGACTAGAAGAGGATTGAATCCTACCTCATCTCGGTGTTGTTTGCATCTTTGGTACATTGGCTCTGCTGCCGGTGGTACACCCAAACTCTCTGTCACCTCCGCCATAACCGAATCCACTCCTCACCTCGCAAGCAATCAACTGGCTCCAATCGATCTCGTGGACCTGCCTACCAAATGCCAATCACACACTAGTCACTCGCCAAAGACTCAAACACCTCGTACCATCGCTTTCTACTCTTCCCCACTAGTCCTGTCATTTTCCCATAAAACAACATGTTAAAATTAATACCGTAAAATACGGATTTTTCTTTTACTAACCCAAACCCAACCCGTGATGTCGGTCATACCAAACCGATGTCGGTTACCTACTACTATCATTTTTACCCCATTTTTCCCATTTTGACCTCACCTCCTCACTGACCAATACCCTTTGACCTCACCCACATTGATGACAACCTACCTACAAGCCCAAACTACCCCTACATTTCCTTAGTTGTGTCTCGAGATTTGTTATTTTACCTATACCTTGGCCTTACCCGTGCCATGACCTATTTACCTAGACATGAACCACTTTTTGGGACCTTTGACCTTACGTATTCGCTATACCTTGCGATGCGGTTGTTTGGCCTAATGACCATACCTTTCCTATTGCTATGCTATTTATCCCAACCAAACCTTTGGTGTACCGGAACATACCTAAATGTTCCTGCACTTGGCCTACATTGTGTTTCTAGACCATATCCTATGCCTTGGATACCTGAATCACTTCACCCTTGTTTGGATAAACCTATTGACCTTGGATGATGTAGAGTTTACAAGCTCTTCAACCTGGTACCGTGTTGTAATCTATACATGTGTGTGCATTTGATTGCCATTACCCATTACCCAATTTGACCCTGACCCATTACCTATTACCCAATTTGACCATTACCCATTCCCAATTTGACCTGGCCTATTCCTTATTTCCGAGTAGACCATCACCCTTTCCCATAGTACTCATCCCTTCCCCACCTACCTTCACTTCCACCAACTACACATTTATCAAACCACTCACCAATTCCGTATAACACCTCATCAGTTCCTAGTTTGAGGGGATCACCTTCACCTACACATGGGGAAATCACTTCTAGTTTTTGTGGCGTCACTTACGATACAAAGCTACGCAAAAAAGGGGCAAAATGTAGACACCAAATTTGGGTCACACTCCCCCTTTACCCCACATGTATATTAATTTAATTACCTACAATTAAATTAATGCCCATTCTCACAATATTCATTATTTAAATACCTTAATTAAATTAATTTCCACCTCACCTAGACACCTCACCCCACCACATCACCTAGACACCTCATCATGGACCTATTTTTAGCATGTTCATTCTAACTAGGACTCAATCTCTACTTACCATAACTAACTGAGACTTGGTCTAACCCTAACACTACATGCCTATTATTTCTCTAACAACATGCCCACTTACTTATGTGAAAAATACCATTTTAGACCCAAACCAATGGGAAGAATTGGTCAAAAGATAGCCAAGATCTATTGTTTTGGCAACCTAGGATTTCTGCATTAATTGACACCGATTAACCCTAAAGCGCAATCGGTTAACGTCATCGATTCTATTATATATTCATTTTGGTAACCTTGTTCCAGAGGTTGGAAGAATTATTCAAGTTTGGAGAGAGATATCTGCATGCAAGCACGAACTGAGCCCTCTCGCACATCTAGACATCCTGAATCAGCACCAAGACTGATATGAAGGTTAAGCATTCACGGTAACATTCCGGGAAGCACTGCTGTGGCACTGACCACCAGTTGCACAGATCAACCATCACCTCCATCCAACCACCCAGGTTTGTAAATACAAGTAAGTACATTTGGATCTGCATCTTTCCATACTTATTTAGATCAGTTTCTTTATCTCTGTTTGAGACTCGAGTCTCCTTTATATCCCATCATTTCCCACCTTCCTATCAATCCATCCACCTAACCACCTATAACCTCATAGCTCCCCATACCTGAATCCAGACATCTCTAAGCATCCTTAGCTTCTTTGGCCACCTAACCCTCATTCTCCCATTCTCTATACAATCATAGAGAATCTCCAAAACCAAGTTTCATTGCATTTATATCAGTTCGCCCCTACCGATGCTGGTGAACCTAAATTGTCATCGATTTACTCTCAATCGGCATAGGTCATACCAGACTGACGTTGATATCTGTATCTAGTAATTCTCGCTTGTAACAACAACCTAAGAACCTCCACCCAAATAGCCCAAACCATCCAAAACTTGATCCTGACTTATTCTAGTCACCTTGGCTACTGCCTAACCTCCAGATCTGATCATAACCTTACATGTTTGATTAGATTTGCTTATTGTATTTGAATGAGATACCTAAATCATATCAACTATAGTAGGGTGTTATTTGCTTACGTTATTTCTTGCATTAAATTATATGAAACAATGGATTGATAACCATCTAGAAAGTATCACACTTCCCGGATCTAGCATACACTAGGCCGTCCACTAACATATGTTGTTTAATATTCCTCTTGTGGTCTTGTTTTGTATTCACAATTAGTTCCTCTTAGCAAAAAGGAAGTTCTCGCAATCAATATTGGATCGGGAAATCATAATGCACACACTCTACCTTCCACCTTCACTCAAATGTATTCCTCCTCATAATTACCCTATCTGTTTTGCTCATACATACGCAACTTATCGGTGAAATAACTTGGGGGTGTCATTACGGGAAAGTTTAAGATAGCTCAACCGACATTTTTTAATGTGAAGATTGCCAATTTTTCCCCATTTTCAAACATCGACCGTGCAAAATGCTAATGATGTATTTTTATTTCTTGTTGTTTGGTTTTTCAGAATACATTTTTGTCGAGTGTAATGAGGCTTTTAGAGGAAACAACTAGATGTGGTTGTGTGGAAGAGAGTAGAACATTGCTTAGAAGGAAGAAAGGACGCCATTGTAGTGCACTTTGTAGCTAGATTTGTCCTGGAGGCCAAGTAACTTGCTTGAATCTTGGCATGTAGAGGTTATGTTGTGTTTTCCAGTTGATGGAGTACACATTTGATTGTGAAAGAGGATTTTCATCGGTAGATGTGGTTT
Source organism: Taxus wallichiana var. yunnanensis (assembly GCA_018340775.1). Lineage (NCBI taxonomy): Eukaryota > Viridiplantae > Streptophyta > Pinopsida > Cupressales > Taxaceae > Taxus > Taxus wallichiana. Next base: position 175,773,181 of record CM031235.1, read on the forward strand.
TTGGGTCTGTTTTTACATACCTAATCGCTATAAATGTCATCTTTGTGCATTCCTTTCGATGTGTCTTCATGCTTGCTCCATTGTGTTGGATTTCTTGTTGATGGCTCTTGGTGTGTTCTTTGGTAAGATTTTTTTTGGGCATTCTGTGTGGACATGTATGTTAGATCATACAATGGAAGAAACCATTTTCTATGTGGTGAATTTGATCTGAAATATGCCTGTGAACTCTAAATTTTCCAATCATTATTAGGTTATAAATGAGAAAAATAGGAATATAATTACCAAACAAAAATAGTTATATTTCTTTGTTTTTTCATTAACATTTTGGATCAGCATTCCTGATTTATTATCAGGAAGAACAAACTTATGAATATGAATTTGGTGACATCTTTGCCCATAAGGGTTTATGACACCCAGGGTTATTGCTGCTTGTGTATTTTCAATACGATTATTATTATTTGAATTGCCTTTCAATCTTATTTCATGAATTATAGAAACCCTCAGTCAAATGGGGTTTTGTTCCATTTGATGCAGATGTATAAGAAAGCAATGGAGTACCACTTGTAATGTTTTACCTTTGAATTCTGTCAAAAAATAGTCTTGGTGGGTTTGGTAAAATATATATTAGGTGTTATTTTATTAGAAATTCTGAATCCAAACACCTTCCAAAATAATATATTCTGGGCTCCCAAGAGCACTATTCCACAGACGTGGTTGATCAACTCATTAATGTTTTAATTTTGTGACACACCATCTCTTGTAAAATATTAACAATCGTAGTAAATTAACTTTTATTTAGAAGAGGCATGCCAGTAGATGAGAAAACATTTCTTGTTCAAGATGAGAATTTTTTTCTTATTCGCAAATCATGTAACTAATTTTTCCAGTTCAAATCATATGTTCGAGAGAAGTTTGATGGTGACACTCAAACTCCTTTCTTTCAGAAAATAATAAATAATATTTTATATAAATTTGCTGTTAAGAAGAAAGTTACTTCTTTTTCCTGTAGTGCATGTTTTTACGGGAAGGAAGGGAAGTTATTGTTGAAGACTTTATGTCTGCGACGTGTTATTGGTTTGCTGGCGTTTCGTCATCAAAAGGTCTCTATAAGGTATGCTAAATTGTACCTTCTAGCCCAAAACCACTATCAACATTGGTTCAATGTGATAAATAGATAGAGATAACTGCACATTTACTTAAATAAATGAATGCTTTGTTTGTGAACTGTATATTTTAGCCATACTATGGTTTTTTTATTGAAATTGGCTATATAGTACAACTAACGTATATTTTTTAGAAATTGTATCTTGTGTTTGTAGTGGTTAACATTATTAATGAGGTTATTTCGTAAGTTTTGTTTTACATTGGATAAACACACATTTACTTTACATGGTGTCTGTCACATCTCCTTTAACCTAAATGGACATGTGGGGGCATTGCCCTGCCAAGGTCAGGAATTGGAGTGTGTTGAGAGGTTTTGATCCTCTATGTGAGGCCACTTCGATACGCTCAAAATTGGGCATCAAACTGCGCTTTGGCAAGGTTGTTAAAGTTGTTTGTCACCCGATTTTAATCTCTATTGCTTGCTTTAATAATACTTTGTTATTTTGATTGAATTGGTGAAAACAAGAAGCACCATTTCCATGCCCCATGTGGGTGTTACTCTCACAACACCACACTTGCATAGAGATGAAGAATACAACAAAAGTCGATTTATCGTTAATGTATTGGATTGTAGGAAACCATGTCTAGAAAAACCAAGGATCGCTAAATGGTGAAGGAGTGCCTTCGGCTACTAGAGAAATGTGTCATGTACCTTTCAAAATTTTGCATAATCGGTTCTTTATCGAGAGGGTTTGGTCTCGTCTATGACACAACTGTTGATGCACATAAATGTGAGCCTCCTCAAAAATTGAAGAAGATGGGTGTGTTTGTTGACAAGGAAAAAAAGGGATATACAAAAAAAGAAGCGTGCCCCAAAAATCCCTAATGCCTACAAACAAAATTTTAGAATAAAAATGATGTTTAGCTTTGAACATGTTCTTTTTTGGCTTCTTTAATATCTTATCTAAGTGACTTGTTATTATTACTGTTGCTCTACTATTTTGTGATAAAACGGTTTATGTGAATACAAAATATGTTTCCTTTTAGCTTTAATTGATAGAGTGCTGCTTTTAATGTGTATGATTATTAGATATAAGTGTTGATATCGACCCATGGGTCAACTATTTTCTCAATTTTTTTATTAATAAAGTGATGTTTTTCAAATAAAAAAATTGATATCTATCAATTCTCTTAATTTAATTTACAATTTCTTAAATAAATTATGATACATATAATAATTCTATATATATATATATATGAGAAATATGTTTTTATTTTCATTTTCATTTAACTATAATATAATAATTAATTATAAAAACCAAAAAAAAAAAATTACACACGTCGATTATCTCACAAGATTCCAATTTATCCTCATTTATAAAAATATGCATAAAAACTTATGAATATCATATTCCTTAAAACTTACCATCAGTTTTGGTCCAAAACTACCTTATTTAAAGGAAAATAAAAATTGACATGGTATTCCAAGTATTGAATTTGAAAATATGGAATAAAAACTATATTCATGTAGTTGTGCGTTGCTAAATCAAATGATTTTAGATTGGGAATTTCATAAAACTTTCTTTTTTTATCAATTTGCTAACCTTTTAGATACATAAATTACATAATTAGTACTTAAAAATTATGGAAGGATATGTTCTTATAAGTATATTTTAAAGAACTTTAATTGAATTATGGATATTTTTAATCTTTTAATAATTGTAAAAAAATTGAAATTATCTATAAACAATAAATTTAAAATTAAAAAAACGTTTTTATGTTCCTACATTCTGAAATTAATGTTTTAGGATTTAAATTTTTAACATTTTCTCTTAGATATATTTTTTATTAGTTAAAAAAATAGTTGAAATTATGGTAAAAAATTAATTATAGATGTAAAGAATCAATTTCAGGAAGTATTATAATTAAAATTTACATTATTTTTACAATGGCTATTGTGTGTTCATATAATCTATACATAAACAACCCTATTGGTGTGTTCATATAATCTATACATAAAAAAATTTAGTAGTTGAGATTATTGAAATGTGAATCACAATGATTACATTTCTTTTTTTCCATATAATTTATATATCAATAAAAAATATAAAAAATTATTGAACTAAAAATCAATTTCTTATATTATAATTAAAATATAAGTTATTTATGTTATAATGGCTACATTGGTTTGTTCATTTAAGAAATGAAAGTCTTGATTTTATTTGCATAATTACATCCAAAAAATCATTCATAAAAACATTCAATATAACAAATTATTACTATTTTTTTTTTTTTTTTTTCATATCTATATTATAAGAAGTTTTTTTTTTAAATGTTAAATGGTGATTTTTTTTGCATAAAATTGTACGTATGAAAATTTTAAAACATTAATAGAACAAATTTATTGAAAGTCTTGATTTTATTTGCATAATTACATCTTTAAAATCATTCATAAAACATTCAATAGAACAATATTAAACTATTTTATATTAAATTTTTTTTTTTGCATATCTATATTATAGAAGTTTTAAAAAAATCTAAAAAATGTTAAATGGTGATTTTCTACATAAAATGTTCTACATACATATTCCTTGACCACTTCAAAATCTTATATGTTAAGTATTAATGATATTGGAAAATATGCCCACTTCATCTCTTATTAAAAGACTTTAATTGACTAATATTTTTTAATCATATTTATTAAAGCATTATGTAACTAATTTCCTCTTGTAAATAAAAAAAATAATTATTAGTTAAACACATAATTTTTTCAATTTAATTTATTTTTGTAATTGAAAAACAACACCACCTTTTTAATACCATTGTAGAAGCTAAATAATCTAAACCGTAAATTATCATTTTGAATGTGACTATTAGATTTAAAATTTAAAAATAATAAGTACAAATGGTGGAGTCTTTGTATGAGCTTCCCTCTTATTCAACAACATCCCACATCCAACAAGAGGGCTTCTAACTACATTTTAATGAATTTTTTCGACATATAAACCATACACTTTTATATCATGAGTACATATGGATTATTCTTTGTAACACGTCAAAGAGCTTCCTAATTCCTAACCTTCTCAAACCAAACTTCCTAACTTTATAGTGGAAACAATTATTTTAGCATTCTTTCTCTATTGGATATTTGTAATGTTTATGCAAATGTGTGGATGAGACCGAAATTTTTATTGTTCTTATTTTCCATTTTAAGTTAATGTCAATATTGTAGTTATATTGTCTCTCTTTCTAGTTTAAAAAGAAAGATTTTCCTATTTTCCGACGTTGTGCATTTCATGAACACCTTTCCAGTCTCCATTGCTTTGTTGCCAATAGCTGCTGCGTGGTGAAGTTATAGCTAGACTTCTAGGTTTTTATCTTTCACCTCTTGGACACTTAAGCGACACTAAACTTTGTGGATTTGTGCCCTAGCTTTGTAGTGTTTGTTAGGGGCAAGAGATATTTTGACATGATGGAAACAAACTTGATAGAAGGAGAATTTTGAAAATCGTTGAAGGATCACCCCATGAAGATCTGAGGCTACAACTATTGAACTTGTCCCACTTTGCTCGACATTTAACTCTATAATTTGACATCACGTTGACTTGTCGATGGAGAACATATTCAACCTACCTTGCTTCCCTCAAAATTTGCAAGCCATGTCAGGATAACATATTGCAAGAAGGATCTATTGTCCTTCTCCAGAAATATGCTTGTAGGATGTTTAATAATGAGTTGTAAGTCACATCTTTGCCTTTGTTCATGTTGACAATTTTTTTTACAAGATTATGATCATTCTGTGTCTTACTTTTTGTTGTAGGACCATTCTGATCAATGAGATGGATAGCATTGTGTCTAGCCCGTCCTCGGCAAGGAACACCCGTTCTAGTTCCTAGAAACATATTGTGAGGGAAAGATGCCACTTTCGATACACTGTCGCCTGTAAACACCCAAATGTCTCCAAATACACTTCTCCCTACGAAAATTGCATCCATAAAACAATGTAAAGATTCATACAAATATTTCCGCATTGAATACAACAAGAAGGAATTGGACAATAAAAGGTAGGGCTCTAGGTAAGATGACCTCTTCGAGAATATCAAAATACAAGGGGAAGTGGCATATTTTTTTCCTTTGATTTTGTGGACAACAAAGGGGGGGAGATAAGGTCACTTCTTTTTCAATGAGGTTGCAAACAAATTTTATGCGCAGATAGAGAATGGAAAGTTGTACAATATATCAAATGGTAGAGTGGGTAAGGAAAATTTTGTCTATAACCATTTAAACAACCTACATGAAATTTTTTTTACAACCCTACTCTGGGTGACTCATGTAATTGAACTGCAAGACGAAGTGCCTCTACATCACTTCCATTTCATAGAAATAAAAGATATACCATCAGCTCCTACAGGTTCTTTAGTGGACGTGATTGGTGCTTATTATGGCCATTTCACCTTGCTTGACCATTGTTTGCAGAGACAAATCAAAGGTTGTGAAGATAAAATTACAAATGTAGGACATGTCTGGGTTTAGCATCTCCGTCACCTTATGGGGAAAAAATTTAGATGGACTTTGCGAAGAGTTGTCAGAGATACTCTCATTTCTAGATATACCAATCTTGGCAATAAAAGCAGCGCATTATAGATTTCAATCACACCATAATCGACATCGTTTCAACTTCAAGGTGCTTTGTCAAACCTCGATTCTAGAGACAAGGGCTCTCCGTGAATGGATAAATTCACCTCTTTCATAGGTTCCATGTCCATCAGTCACCAACAGGAAAGATGGACCTCCACAGAATATGGTTGGTAATGTAACTTTATCATAAGTTCTAGAAATGGGAAATCTCGAAAAAATGAGTGGGAAATAGTGAAGCCGAAGTTTCAAACATTAACATGGATAATTTATTTTACATGGCTTTCCCAAGAATGATAGGTGACAAACAATGTAGAAAAAGGTGTAGGAGCAAGAAAATGATGAATGGTTTTGCAACAAATGCAATATTCATGTACAACATTGTAATTACAAGTACTCTCTAAGAATGGACTTGAAAGATGCTACAGGGGAGCTCATAGGCGTTACTACTTTTGATGAGGCTGTAGAAAATATAATGGGAATTACAACTGCTGACTTATAGTTCCTATTGATTGATAGTGATGCCACACAAGAGATATTTGATCACATCATTGGTTGTGTCTTCATTTTCACTCTTTCGATAAAAAGGAAACATACAAGGAAAACACAATTGAAATGTGTTATTCTAAAGTCAAAGAAAACATGATATGCCCTACATACTCCAACTTATGAATGTTCAACAATTTGATCTTGCACAAAAGCTCCTTTTGCAACTACTCCATTTTTCCTTTCCCCTCGTGCATACTACCTTTTACATGTTTTCCCTTTTGCAAGAATGATGTAGCATGTTTCTAACATATATACCGACATTGTAAAAAATATTATCTTTATGTATACCACCTATGGTTCACCACTAAGCTTGAACTCCTATGCAATTGTTTTTGTATCCCTCCATATATGATTATAAATGAAAATTTTTCTATTGGTTTTGTACATATTGTCTCATTTGTTGTCGTTACGCATGTGAACAAATCAATTTATTTGGGCCTTTATAAGGAAAAAAATATTGTTGATATGGTTTCATCCTTGCGCTTTGATATTTTCACTTTCCTAAATGCAAAAAATTAAATACATAGTTGTTCTTTGTTGTTACTCTTGCAGAATGATAACACAAAAGAAAACCTTGTTGAATTTCAGATGTCTCCTCCTGAAGCTAGGGCACGTTGGCATGAATATTATTTAAGAAATAGATTGTGAGTAAATGAATAGCAACAATGTCGTAGATACCAAGCTCAAAAGGCATCATGCACTCCAAGAAGGTCACAATTTTCGCATCGATCAGAAACTCAAGCAACCATGCCAAATGCTTCCAACTCTACATGTAGCTCTTTCCAGTGAGTTCTAATATAGTTCAAACAAATGTTTCCTTCTCCAACTACATTTCCCCCACAAGGTGGCCCATCTTGCACCTCCTTTCCACTTCAATAAACAATATATATCATAACGTCATCATACCCCCTAAAATATTTACCTTTGATTTCCCTCAAATACAAGACTTCATTGACCCTCTCCCATATGTTGAACATGCTTTGAATCAAACCTCCCTCTTTCAAACGATCAACATTGTTCCCTTGGAATCTACTCCAAAGAATAACACTAGTGCTTCCATCCTTTTTGGTGGTACAAATAAATTTCCGTATAAGGATAGATAACTTGGAAAAGATGAATACTTGCTCCATCTATATGTATGGAAAACTACCTGGGAATGCTAGGAAAAATGAGTAACGATAGGTACGTGTGCAACAAAGTTTTTTGAGAAAAATGGTAACCACTTCTCTGCATGGAACAACATGGATCCAAGCCATCAACATAAGGTTCTCAAATTCCTTACACAGGTGGAGGAAATGCTTATAACAAGAGTCAATCCTATTTTGCAAGTTAGCCAAGTACGTGGTGGGAAATAAAAATACATGGGCCACACTATCAACTTCCCACAAAACATTAAATCTATTGTCAAATTCCTTCCTCGTCGTCTTGGAGAACTAGACATCTTGCTCTTACAAAGAAAGGGGCCAAACCAAACAAAGTATGATTTTTATGTCAGTAGGGCTCATGCATATGGGAGGCACTACAATTCAAAATAGCTTACGATCCATACTACAAAGATGTTCTCATTGACTATGATGCCTTGTCCTCCTTACGCCTAAAATAACCAATGTCTCTTCCATCTTGCAAACTATTCAAATCGATAACCCTCCCTTCCAAGAAGATATCCCCTCGTTGTTTGGAGTTGAAAATTTATGTCGCCCACTTCAAAACCCTTCCATCATCCTTTGTACTAGTTTTACCTAATACAAGTATTGAACAAGAGGAGATACAACACTTCTTTTTCATTTTAGAAAATGGTCCTCCATTGTCCTTTCCTTGGCCTGAAATTGGTCTCTCCCCGGTTAATGAATACAACACTAAAGGTTTTCTTCGATGAATTTTCTAACTTTGTTTCCCATAGGTATAGCTATGTTCCATCAACATCGCATGAAAGATGTCAAACTTCATGAATATGAATAATATTTGATTTGTTACTATGACAACCACTTTGGTCGCCACCCAAGGCTTAGATATTACTTGCCGTCATAACCAGGCTATAACTTCCGTATTCATGAGACATGATATTATCCAAAACATTCCAAAAACTATAAGAGAGCTTCATCAACACCTTCAAGATAATCCTAATGACTTCCTCACATATAATCTTATGTGATTCAGCACCACTCTCCATGGAACAAGATATTTTTGTCAAAAAGTAGAGGAGGATTTTCAGACATGATTGAATAACTTGGAAATGATCGAACAAATTTGAACCGACATTGTTCTTCACTTTAAGTGCTGCTAACACTAAATGGCTATACCTTCATAGTGTAATTCCTAGCACCAACCTTGTAGATCCTTTAGAGGAACAAAGGTGGATGAGTAATAACATTGTTTCCAACCCTCACCGTGTTTCAACGTACTTACATTAGAGATTCACAATATTTCGTGAGGAAAGTCTTGCAAAAATACCTAGGGAATAGACTATTAGTACATGTAAGACTTGTCTCTTTCTTCATTTCCCCTTACACATACCTTCAACATACTTACTCATCTTTTTCTAGGTATAAATGACAACATAGAGGCTCTACACATGTTCACGGTTTCCTTTGGCTTCTAGAAGCCCCGAATGTTGACACTATTGACTAGAGAGACACGTCATTGTGGACCATGTTAGGCACTACTTTGACAAATTTGTTTCCACATGGAACCCCATCCCATTTCTTGTAGGTAAGAATACATTCATTGCATCCTCCACGATGATCCATGCTTATTGAACACAACACAAATATTGGTGTCCGACCCTCTTTATGACTTGGAGGAAATTTTGAATCGTGTGCAATGACATACAAATGCACTGAATAAACATGCCTCCAAAAGACAACAAGTGGATTGCATTGCTGCTACAAAGCACCTTGGGAAGTGCATGGACAATCATCCCTTGTCATTGACGATGCACAAAAGGTCTAGTACATGCCAACAAGAAATGATGACATATTAAACATCCACAACCCCGTAATGTCATCAATCTGGAGAGCCAATGTTGATTTCCATCCCGTACTCTCCAAACATGCAATACTCAAATATATTGCTAAATATGCTTCCAAGCAAAACAACATCCCTAGATCATACCATCATATGCTCTCAATGATTTTCTTGACCTATGATCCTAATCAACTAGCCATATTTGTGTTATGTAAAATGCTTACATGATTGTGTTGTCGATCATGACATGAGCACCAAGAAACATGTCACATGTTGTAGAAGTTGCCTCTTGTTCTTTGTAGCTGATATTTTGTTACCTTGAATGTTGGAAATAAAATTATACGTCACATCTCTAGAAACAACCAATGACAACGTTCCAACAAAATTTTCAGATGCATACATGAAACGGCCTCTGGATATGGAATTTGTTCCCCTTATTGAGGCCGCTAGAAGTTGGACTTATAATAGGTTGCGTGCGGGTCTCAAATGGAAGCAAAGAACAACATATGCAATTGTGTGTGTGTCACCCAGATTCTATTCAATCCCTCAAAATTATTCCTCTTCCCTTGAAATTTTTGTTGGAGTGAGCTACTCCTCTACAAACCTTTCTGTAACATCCCCACATTTATTGGAATCACATCGGAATAAGTCATTTCTAATTGTCTATTGATGAAATAAATTTACCACCCTTGGCATGTCATGCGGGCCTCTACTAAAAATGAATTTTCTTCTTGGAAGAATCTGAAAGTGAATATGAAATCCTAGGGCCTTCTCCATTGCAAGTGAATAGGAGATTTTATCTCAAATCCATCCTGCTAATCCCATGGCCCTTCAAACCCTTGAAATGATAGGCCATCGAGACTTCGATCTTAATCACAATTGGAACCACAATGATGTTGCTATTGAATTGCATGAAAGTGGACCTTATTTCATTAAAATATCCAAAAAAATATAGCTATACCTTTCAAAATGCATAATTCTGCATTTGCAACCACAACTTTCTCATAGAGGAACAAAAGTAGGATTTCGATACAATTATCAATCATTATAGGAAAAATTACATTCTACTCCTCTAAAGATGATAATCCAAGGTACTGCAGGCATTGGTAAATCTTACCTTATAAACACTATCCGCTCTGCAATGTCTTCACCGAGCCCTCAACAAATATATCCCTCTTGGTTCTTTCTCCACAGAGAGTCACTTGATTTCAACATTTTATTTTAACCATACATGCCGCATTGCGTATTCCAATTAAGGAATTGAAACCGCTTGATGGTATGTCTCTCTCCTCCCTTAAATAATCGTTGAAGGATGTTCACTACATTTTTGTTGATGAGATGAGGTCTTATAGGACCCAAGCTCCTTGCCAAGGTTGACTACCGTCTTCATAATGCATTCCCACATTTCAGGTCCCACAAGTTTGGTAACAGATCCATTATTCTCATTGGCGACCTTGGCCAACTCCCTCCATTCAACAATGTTCCACTGTATTCTAGACACTCTTATGGAACAAACCTTTGGTTCAACTTTAAAAGATGTGTCACACTTACTACAATCTTCAGGAAAAAAGGTTAAGATGATGCCCAAATACATTTTTGTAGGCTCCTATTAAATATTAGAGATGGAATACCCCTGGTTGAATACTAGAAAACACTCCTCAAACGTACAGACTCTTAAATGACTATTGCTCCTTTCCTTGTAGCTCCTCATTTGTTTGTAAAAATGAACTTGTTGATCAACACAATCTCCACATGCTCATATCACTCAACACTCCGGTGGCTACCGTATATTTTGAGGTTACTAGAACCAATTCCATAGAGGAACATGATGAATATCAACTATAGTACACACATCTTGCTTTGTAGAGAACAAAGAGTTATGATGACTACAAATCTCTGGGTTGATGTTGGACTTGTTAATGGCTCTATAGGGACTATTTTCAACATTTTCTACTCCCCTTCTTCATCTCCTCCAACTCTTCCTCTTTTTGTAGTCATCAAATTCGATAGATACAATGGTCCTCCTTGGAATCTAAATAGCCCCACTCATGTACTCATATCACAAATATCTACAGAGGGAACCACAAACAACTTCCTCTAAAAATGGCCTGGGCCCTCACAATCCACAAGTCTCAAGGCCTTACATTACCAAAAGAAACAATAGATATGGGTTTTTCGAAATTTGTTAGCCTTACATTCAATGCATTTTCCAGATTCCCTCAATACAAGACCTTCGCATCTCTCCTCCCTTCTCATTTAAATGCTTCTCTAGAATGTCCATCTCCCAACACCTCCTTTGAAGAAAGTAAGAGGAAGCACATCGAGAAGTTGATTAACTTAAATGTGAATATTTTTATGTTAATCTAATAAGTATAGTAGTAAAAAAGAGCTAACTAAACAAGGAAAAATGACCCAAGCAACTAAGAAAGTAGATATGTGAAACCCTAGAGTGCAAAGTGTTAGTGTAGGTTATTATTTATCCTTTTATTTATTTATTAAGATAATTCTTACACTTGTGTTAGCCCTACACTTGTTTGGTTAGCTTTCCTAGGCGTACTAGTTGTGTGGAGTTAGCTTACTAGTTGTGTTTAGTTATCTTCTCGGTTATGCAGAGTTAACTTAACTACCAATATCAGTTAGTAGGAGTTCTTCACCATTGATTTAGGTAGTAGTTGTACTTCCCTCCTCCTATATGTACATCTTTCTTATTGAGTAATTCAAGTCATTGTATTGTAATGTATTGAGCATTATGGATTATGATGGATTTCCATATATGGTATTTTAGCTCTTTTATTTTGCAAATCTAATGTGGTGTGATATTATCATCTGATATCGTGGCTTGGAACAATATTCTTATCATTCATTTCATGGTATCAAAGCGATAGATGATGTAGACATCCATCTGTAAGTTTTTATTTGCAAGTAAGGGTTTATTATTTTCATGTATTCAGAATTTGTTAGAAATTTTATGCAACATGCATTTTTATGCAAAATAGAGTACGCCATTAGATTTAAAAGGTGCGAAAAACCTATAATCGATTATAAAATAAATCATGTTTTGAGACAATCAAATCTAGACGCAGATCTGTACCCTATGGGTGCATTCTTTTATCCATTGGATATAAGCATGTACCTTAGGATGCTTTCTTTTATCCTCTGTATATTTATGTTTTGGTTGTAGTATTTTATCCATTGGACGTAGATCTATACCCTCTCAGTGAATTCTTTTATCCATTGGATATAAGCGTGTACCTTCCAGATGCATTCTTTTACCCTCTGGATATTTTTGTTTAAATGCAGTCTTTTATCCATTGGACGTAGATCTGTACCCTATCGGTGCATTCTTTTATCCATTGGATATAAGTGTGTACCTTCGGATGCATTCTTTTACCCTCTAGATATTTCTGTTTTGGATAATCTTTTATCCACTGGATGCAGATCTGTACCCTCTGGGTGCATTCTTTTATCCATTGGATATTGGCGTGTACCATCCGGATGCAATGATTTACCCTTTGGACATTTAGGTTTTGGGCATAGGCTTTTATCCTTTGGTCGCAACTCCTGTATCATGTGGATGCACTCTTTTACCCTTTGGACATTTGGGTGTCACGTGTACCTTTTAAAAAAACATCAGCATTAAAATATTATTTTAATAGCAAAACCTTCTAGAGCTCATAACTTTTGATTCATAGCTTAGATTAAGGTGATATTTGTTTTGAAATTGTGTATTTTTTGAGATCTATGCATTGGTGAAATTTTTATACACATATTTCAAATGTAAAAGGTACTTTTAATCATTGTAATATTTACATGCACTCAATTATAAAGTGTCAAATTTGGGAGGGTGTTGTAATCACTTGTGGATGTAATTTTGGTTGAGCCAAATATCCTAAAATTTTGGGCATTGCATTATTGTATCTATGGGTGTATACATTTATATCACTCTTGTTTGTTGAGATATTTTTGATATGTATTTTTGACACTTTTTAAAGCATGTTGACAGTCTCTCTTGTGGGGGAGATATTTTGGTGAAGCCTAGTGTTAGTTTGTCAATGTTCGAGTAGTTGATTTTGGCAACTCATACAGATCTATGGTTTCACTCTACCCATTTACCTTGGATTTTCTTGGATCATGACACTCCTATTTATTTGGATCTCGTGTCCTTGCCTTGTTTCCTTGGTTATTATTCTTGGATTGTGACACACCTATTTGTAGTAGTTGATCTTGCTTCTTTGGATTTTGTGTCCTTTCCTTGTTACCTTGGCTTTTCTTGGATTATGGCACTCCTATTTATTTGGATCTCATGTCCTTGCCTTGTTGCCTTGGTTGTTCTTGGATCATGGAACACCTATTTGTAGCATTTATCAAATTATGTTTGGTGTTTTTTTACACTTTTGACATCACTCCATTGACAGTCTCCTTGCATAGAGATATTCTGGTGAAGCCCAATGTCAATCATTTTTGAGTTATATGATCGAGTAGTGGATTGGACCACACAATACGCACCAAAATTATTCAACATTGTACGAGTTTTTGGAGCTGAGCTTATTAGAATATCTTGCATTGGGATTTTTGCTCTCTCTACTTTGTTATTACTGGTTTTGGGTACCTTGTGGTGTCTAATTTTCCTAATTATTGTACGTGGGTACCTCATCAGGCCTTGTTTTCGGGATCCACTTTCTTTTTCCCCACCTAAGCTATGCTTATGGGAGGGTATTAGTGTAGGTTATTATTTATCCTTTTGTTTATTTATTAACATAATTTGTACACTTGTGTTATCCCTACACTTATTGGGTTAGCTTGCTTAGGTGTACTAGTTGTGTGAAGTTAGCTTACTAGTTGTGTTGAGTTAGCTTCTCGGTTATATGGAGTTAGCTTACTAGTTTTTGGAGTTAACTTATCTACCAAGTATTAGTTAATGGGAGTTCTTCACCACTAATTAAGGTAGTAATTTCACTTTCCTCCTATATGTACACATTTCTTATTGAGTAATTCAAGTCATTGTATTATAATCTATTGAACATTATGGATTATGATGGATTTCCATATATGGTATTTTAGCTCTTCTATTTGGAAAATCTAATGTGGTGTGCTATTATCATCTGAGATCATGGCTTGGAACAATATTCTTATCGTTATTTTCAAAAATAGAGTTAAGAAAGAACTCAATTTGATTTGACAAACTTACTAGGCGTGTCACAGAGATGGATGGAGAAATAAGAGGAGGTAACGATTGTGGCGAGGTCTAGAAAAGTGTAGATCTAGGCAATCTGAGTGGACTGGGGTGCTTGAATAGGTACAAAGGTACATGTGGGTTTCATAGAATGATATATAAGCATCTTGGTCAGTGAAAAACATCTGTAAACCTCCTTTGAAGTGTCGCTAAGTGATCACTGTGTTCACTTCCTACCACACTAGCTTTGTTGGACTAAAAAATATGTCGCTACAAATCAGAAATTAAGATGGGACCTGCAAAACCCCAAGACAAACATCAAACCCCTAAAAATAAATATGCACATGAAGAGGTCGAATGTCCTCAACAACCAAAATGGTAGACTTAATAATCGAACACTGTACTACATCTTAGAAATGATGTAGTTATGTGTGTGTGTGTGTGTGTGTGTGTGTGTGTGTGCGCGCGCGTGTGCAATCATGCCCTAGGTGCTTTGTGCTAGTCACAATTTTTGAAAGTAGCGAGTAATAACTATGTGTAGAAATGTAATAAAATGGTGGATGGAATAGAATAAAATTCCCTCCTATGATGTGTGATGCGAGATGAACCAGCCTTGTCTCGTGTGGTGGAGCTAGATGGATGTAAATGAGCTCTATATGCCTTAGATGGAATGCAACCTTAGGTGATGGTAGTAGTGCCTAGTGCTTGGTCTCTCATTATGGTCTCATAACTTTATATTTATATGGTTCTCTTGTTCTAATTTCATACTTATCCTCGAAAATGTTGACCACTAAAAATATAGAATGCTTAAATAGATATAAAGTTCCCAAAATATGGAAGCAAAGTGGTAAAAGGATCAGGGCACCCCGAATGGGACCAACTCACCCTAGTATTGGCTTGGGCGCCTGTCAAGGCTAAAATGAAGTAAAATGACAAAAATAGATTGGGCATGTATGTGCAAGAGGTCGGAAGTGACGATAGAAAGTAAAGTAAAATGTGCAAAAGACGGGGTTAAATAGTTCAATCTTCACTAAAAACTATATGAATAATAGTATGAGGCGAGACTAAATAATATCCAATGTGTGTGATTTAGTGTCCACATTTTCCCCCACTTTATGTTGGTGAGTGGAATTCTTGGTAACATAAAGTAGATAGAGATGCGTACCTGATGTCCATGTAGAGTGATGTAGGAAATGCACCTAAGGACTAGACAAAATGTGGAGTAACAAAAGGTTGATGGAGCATGGAAACTAAATATGTAAAAGAACAAAAAGTGATGAGAGTGAACCTAGGGTGGAAACACATGTGTAGGTTGATGTGTGTGATGTAACTTCATGTTAGTATGGTGTGTGTACTACCGTAAAATCATTTTGTTGATGCAATTGTTGTTGTTGTTGATTGCTTGCTTCTTATACGATCAAAACTGCAAGGAGAAGATGATCAAGTAGTCAAATATGCACATGTATAAAGTAAAAATCAAGTAATCGAAATGAAAATGTAAAAGGAACATGTGCACTGATACGTGATGAGAGCAAGGGTGCGAGAAAAATATCTCTGTCTTGCAAGTTTTTGGGCAATCTCACGCCACCCTGGCTAAAGAAGTGTAGGGAGAAAGCCACGTTATTCTCCAACTGTAAATGCTTCCTAGAGTCACGTGTGAAGAGATATCTGTCTTGCTTAGTTTTTGGGTGATCCGACGCCACTGGATGAAGTAGTGTAGAGAGGAAATCTGATATGTTCTCTAACTTGTAACTACTCCCCATAATTCTAAGGACAACCCTATCATGTAAAATCCACTACGTGTGGGATTCGTAGACTGGTTTGAACCAACTCATTGTATAACCCACAATGCCAAGGGTGGAAGCGGGAACTCGAAATGAACAATGTAGAAACGCTGTAAAGTATGTACAACTCCAAATGATGCCCTCTTTGGGGGTGTATGCGATGGCATGATAGGAGAATGCAGTCCAAAAGAGGACCAACCACATAAAATATGACTGTAGGGGAAGGGAATGTGCTTGGTAGAAACTAAGGTGCACATAAAAAAATGGCTAGAAATAAGCGTTAGTATGAACAAACATGTATGTAAAAGAAAAATGTATGCTACATAAACAATGTGTAAGATAGAAAGCAAGTAAACAAGTAAGAAGCCAATCATAGACCACCAAAGTGGGTTGTAAACATGGGACACCACTCACAATGTCGCAAGACACTCAAGGCCATAATGGTGAATACAAAAAAAGTGTGCAAACCAAACATAGGTCAAGGCCCTCATACGGTAGAAAAAAAGCAAGCAAGTACAAACAACATATAGCCATGGAAGCAAGTAATCTTGCAAAATAAATTCTGCACATGAAGCACCCGTTAGCATGTTAGAAAGATAACTAGTATGTCAAAAGCATGTATAAGCAAGTAATGAAAAGTGCTAAGTATGAAATGAAACAATGACACCTAGAAGAGACGAATGTGGATGCTCTCGGTGGCCGTTGTAGGAGTGGTAGAAGGTGAGCATCCATGCTGTGTGTAAGATACTGTATTTGTGATCACAACTAGAAAAATATGTGAATGCACATGTGTGTATGGTATAGATAAATTACATACTGGGAGATATAACTAGCATGTGCAATAAAGTGACCATATACAAGAAAATTCAAACAAGAGTAAAAACAACCAAGATATGCAACATGTTGTGGATAGATGGAATGGAATGCAAGATGGATGATAAGATCAACATACCCCGAGTGAATGTAGTTGTATGAAATGAGGCTCATTTGGTTTTCCCCCTCAGTAGTCAAGAATGAACCATAAATGAGAGTGTGTCATCGAGAAATGGTTGAAGTGTGTGTTGTGTCTAACGTCTTTGTAATGAATGTGCATGTGTATTGATAATACATAACCTAAATATGGTGTGTGCGTAACCCTTATAGCTGAAGCATATATCACGAAAAGATGATTGAAATAGTGTAGATGTAGCCTAAAGCGTATATTACTATAAAATGAATAGAGGGAGTGGTGATCTATCCGAAAGTTTATACCACTACACAATGAAGGAATAGGTAACCATTTAGGCTATAACGTATGTCACTAACCTAGTAATGTCACATGATGGAGGGTTGAATGATGCACATGTGAGTATGATAATCTCCATTTGATTAGTAAACCTTCAGTAATTCGAGTATGGACCGAGGAACTAAGGTACGCTCATAGGGTAGTGAGTGTAGAATGTATAAGACGATGTAACATGTGCGATGAGCATATGACCATATGATATGTAAGATCTGTAGTGTATGATGTATAAGATGTAATGAAAAAAGTATATGTAGGTGAAAAAGTGTAAGATGCACATGACATAATATGAGTAGTATGTAATGTTAGACGACGTATAAAGAATAAGAGTATGACATGTGTATGATGAAGAGTAATATTGTAGTGCCCACTCCTATTTGACTCTATTTTTATTATGTTGACATTACTGATGGATTGATACTTAAACATTTTTATTATTATATTTTGAGCAGTAGATGATAGACTATGTAGATATTTGGACTATTGACATGTTGTGATTCACATTTTGATTATGATACACTATATGACATTGGTAGACAATTCAATATATGTTGATTTGCATTATTTGGATTTTATACTGACACATTATACTATGGATGTTCTGAGTAGAATTATGATCTCATGGATGTTAGAATCAAATTATTTGATATGTTGATAGATGATAGAATTACTTAACTTGGATGAAGATTATTGATTTCTATGTATATATATTATTTCTTGATGTTGTTGATGCATGTTGTGAGACTAGAGAGGTATTCTATTGTGTTGTAGGGATATTTTATCACATACATTGAAAGGGGATAGGGGACCAACCATAGAAGGATGTCGGGTGTTTTGCAACATGGCCAAATTTGACAACTGTGTCTAATGTTTATGTGGTGTTATTGCATGCCTAGTTAGGAGGTTTCCCATTGGGGGTGACCTCACATGTGTGGCCATGGGGTGAAATGTTTTCCTTTCTTTTAATTTTGTGTGTGCTTTATTTTGTGTTATATGTATTTAATTATTAGAAATTTTTGTCACTTTATTAGCAATTATTAATGTGTCTTAATTAGCTAATCCAACTTAATTTTTTAACTAAAATAAGGATGTGACAATTGGATAGTTATGAGGGTAGATGGTCCTTGAAATCTTGTGGATGTAAATTAGATTTGTGTTGGATTTTGTGTTGTGTACTCTTCCCCAACTTAAAAATTCGAATTTTGACTTGGGAGGATTTTTTGGAGGCTTGTGGGACAAGCTAAGCTTGTCCCATGCCTCTTAAATTCACCCAACAACCATACCTATGGTATGGGGAGTTAATTTTAGGCTTATTTATGCATTTTGGAGTGTAAAAAGTGAAAATAATTACACTTTCCTACTTACCACAATTAATTTGTCCTTGGTAGGCATGGTGTGTAAGTTAGAGTGTCATGTGGGCTTGTCATAAGTCTTACATGTTCATTTATTGTCTTGGGCATGGTGTTTGACTTGTGTGTTGGAATGGAGGAATGATGAAGTGGCATCCTACATGGAGCCACCTCATCATCCTCACATCCCATTTCTATTTATTGATTGAATTTGATGGATTTTGGGTTACTTGTTTATTTTTCTTCTTTTACACTTTTGGAATTGGGAGCTTGTTGGAGTTTCTTTTGGAGTGTGCTTGGCTTGAAGGTGTCAAAAACTTGTTGGAGTGAAGACTCTTGGAAGCTTGATGGAGAGGTAGGATCTCCACCTTTGTTATTTTCTTATTTATGTTTGTAGATGTGAAAATTGTGCTTGTTAAATATTGTATGAGTGTTGTGAATGTGTTTTTTTGTGGTTGGGTAGTTTTCCTTAAGAAGGGAGTGGGAGATGGAAGTATGAGACCATTGGGGAGGGAAAAGGGAGTTGTGAGGCATGCATTTTGGAGGGAGTGTGATTGGGAGTTTCACCTATGGGGAGTGAAAATGAAAACATGGACATATTTTTGCATACTTGTAAGGGAGAGATAAGGATGTTTTGTTGTTTGTATTGTGCACATGGAGGATTTGGGTGAAACTCCTACTTCACTTGGGAGGCAAAAGGAGGTGGTTCCCATATTTCTTTCTCCTTTTGGCTTGATGTCAAGCCTATGTGGTTTTTGAGAAATTTGTAAATATTTTTGAGTATGTCCATTTGAATGTGTTGTATGTTTGTGGATTGTATGTTTTTGTAGAAGTCATTTCTTGTAAAATTTTTATCAAATATTGTTCAAGATCCCTCATTGTTATTTGGTTGGGGCTCAATGGCAAATAAGGGGATGGATTCTCCTCTTATTGGATTAAAGGTTGGGTGGAGAGCATTGCCTATTCCCCCTTTCTTTTTATTGTGATCCAAGTTCTTGAAGAATTGAAGAATGCAAGATTGAAGCTATGAAGTTTGGAGAAGACATTGAAATGAAGACTTGTGTTTTGGCCTTGTTGAAAGTCTCTATGTTGTAACTTGATCATTCTATTATTCCCACTTTGAGTGGAAGATTGTAACTTTGTATGCTTGAAAGAAATTTGTAATATTGCATTTATTTCAAGTTGTAGTGATTGAGTGAATGAAGAATGATATATTTCATTATTCAAATTTGTAATGTTGTAGTGAAAGGAGGAAGCTTAATTTGTTTAGTTGGCTTGAAATGAAACTCTCCTAAAGTTGTATGTATTTAAATTTACAATATAGATATATATGTATATTTGGAAGAGAAATATGTATTGAAAGGAAGTGTGTTGAATTCTTGTTGTTTTCTTTGTTGGAAAAATTGAATATGTGAAAGAGAATGAATTGTAGTAATGTTATACTCAATTTTACATTTTATTGCAAAGGAAAGAATAGAGAATGAGTTGATGTTATGTAATTGGAATTATGAAACTAGATATACTATCAATCTACCAACAAATGAATGGAAGACACCCTCATTAAAATTAATGTTGCATTAAAAATCAACTTAAGAAGAAAAACTATTGAATAAACAATGCATTGTTGAAGGTTATGTTTTCGAAGAACAGAATCGACGCCCTGTGCAAAGTGGTGGTTTCAAAACCACCACCTAGTAAAGAGTGGTGGTTGACGGGGTGGAAGTCACAGGACCACCGACCTACATAAGGTGGTGGTTTCGTCACTTTTGATGGAAAAATAATATCCGTATGTAAACAAAACTAGATTTTAAATTTATCAAAACCTAATCTTAAAACCATAAAATTGAAACTTCCAAAGCAACTAGTAATTACTTAAAATGAATTGTTTAAGCCCTTTAATCCTTTTATGGGCACCCAAATATGTGAAGTTCATAGATAAATGAAATGGGGTTTTCCCCAATTGTTAAACTCAAAAACAAGAATTTTTTTCATTAAATAACAAAACAGATCCATGGTAGGATCTCTATATTAAACAAAGGAGTAATATTACAATAGTAAAATATTTACAACTAAAACCATGAAATTTTTTCCATGGTTGCTCTTCTTGCTCTCATGGCTCCTCCTCCTTCTCCTCTTCCAAAACTTGCAAATCAAAATGAGCAAATGAGGTTGTTTTGGGGAAAATAGAATTAAAAAGGGAACCATAAGGATATTTAGGGAAACCTAAATCTAAGGGCTAGGATAGATTCAATCCAATGGCCCAAATTAAACCCTACCTCACTTAAGTGAGAGGTATTTTGTGGGAATGTAAATTAAAAAAAACATGGGTAATGGGGTTAAAAACATGGGTAATGGGGTGAATGGGGCCACTTAGTGGCTAGGAAAAACAATTAAACCTTTGAGTTAGAAAATAATGTAATCTTGGTGCATGATAACTAATTAAACTAATGGAGCTTAGTAGATGCTTTAAACTATAAATATAGCTTAGGAAGTAAATTAATAATATTTAATTATTAATTTAATTCCGTTGTTCACAAGCTTGTGTAGAAAAGACTTTAACCACGGGGTTCACCTAGTAAAACTATGGTATAGCATGTGCGTTCAGAGGGTATTAAAGAATACCCTTGATTTTAATTTTTACCTCTACTTACTCAATTGATAATACCCCCTCCCATTATATTATTAAAATGAAAATACCCCCTATTTTTTCCATGTACCTCACTTACCCATTTTTCCATTGCAATTTTATTTACCCCTTTTTATTTCTACCCGTATATGTCAAATAGAATATATATCATATTTCTCACTCAAATATTATTTTCTTAATACAACTTCTCTATAAATAGTGGGTTTGAATACATTCAAAACCTATTACCAATTACTTTAATGTTATTCTTTAATAATTTATCATTCTTCAAATAATTAAGATGGTGAAACAATATTATTTAAGATGAAAAGCATACTCAATCTTAGTTACTGACAAAATCAGAAGTTCCCTTTGCATCTCAATATTTCCTAGTTAAGAATATTCTAATTGATATTTCCTTATTCAATAAGAGATTATAATTTAATTTTGTGACCACACTCCTGCACTTTTCAAGTCTTTCAAATAGACAACGGTAGATAAATTGGGAAGATTATCAAATATAATTGTTTAGGTACATTATCATATAAAGACTATGATAAGTCTATTTTTATATTAACACTTATCATTTATTTAGTCATGGACTCTATTAATATATTTCCATATAAATACCTAATTAAAAAATGCATTTACATATAAAATAAAATAATTTCAATGGATGTAAATTCATTTACACAAAGCATTGAATTTAATTTAATGCATGAAATTAGAATGAATGAGGATAATGTCGAGTCATTGATTCAATGTCATTGTTGAAGTCATAATAAATTTATAGATGTCCTCCCATACTCCTTTGTGGTCAATGGTTTTTCACTTAGCCAATATATTTATAGATCCTTTATTCTAATTTTTGCATAGTAACAAACAAGTACACACAAAACAACATACAAACTACCCCCGAATTAGGTTTTCTATTATTAATTCCTTACAAAAATTTTGGTGTCCATACTTGATCTGAAATGGATCTTGAAATCATCAAAATTTAGTTGATTGAGTCAATGAGACTAAAAAGAGCCTAAGAGATGCTTTTAATCTCACTTAGACAGAATTGGAAATGCAGAGATGCAGAGTTAGATGTGGAACAGGGAAAACAGGTGCACTGGTGCTTAGAGATGATTAAGACATCCTGAGGCCATGTTGTTTGAAGAACAAGTCCTCAGTGATGGTTTTAACTGAGAAAGAAATTGTGCCGAGATGGTGGCAAAGAGCATCTCAATGTACTAGTGCTAAGTAGACTCTAGAATTGGAATCATCTAGTAACTAAATAAAAGGATTTTTGAAGTCTAGAAAATAGTAATAGACCTTTAACGGTGTCTTCCTAGCCTCTTCAAATGTTAAAGATGATCATGTACTAATAAAACACATCTTTTTAATGACTGGGATAGCTAAATGTGAAATAAAATAACATATATTTTGGAAAAGGTGTGCCCAATAAGAATAGCCAAGTAGTTATTAAAATTAGTACTCTCCCTTGGTATAATATAACCAGGATGGCAAATATGTTGAGACCAAGAAGGAGGTTAACCAAAGCAAGCCACATCATTGAAGAGATCTGCAACAAGTGCAGCTATAGAAACCATTCTCATGCTTGGGAAACTTGGGAAGATTTGAATCACCATGAACAACATATCAGTATTTGATTGTTGGGTAGCTTTCCTAATACAACCAGGTCTAAATAAATGAAAAAAATAGTCCAATAGATGAAGAGGAAATTGCAAGGGACTGGAGAAGAATATCATAAAGAGTAGATGTACGAAAGGTCAAAGTTAAGGATTTGACATTAGCAGGAGAAGCTTTCAAAGGTATGACACCGCACTGAAAGATATTAGAGGATGAAAAAAGGTCCAAGTTAAGCAGTCGATGCTAAGAAGAGGAGCTTTCTGAGGTAATAATGCACACCTAAAGGTCTTAAATGTTATGAAGGGTGATCAAAAGCTTGTTCCATCTTGACACGAGAGATAATGATACCAACTTGGAACTAGCTGGAACCAAAGGTGCACCATGACAAGAGCAAGTTGTAGTTCTTTATCCTTATATTATTTCTTCTTTGCTCCAAGTCTTGCACATAGATAACACATTTGCATTCACACCATTATTTGCAGGAATACAAACCTTTATGTAATAAGAAATACATTCTTCACATCAAACCTTTATGTACTTAGAGACTCGTATGATGTTTTGATAAGGGATAAACATGGATTTACATCATTTTTGATTAGTTTCAGTCTAATGGGAGCATGTACATAAAATGTGAAGTGTTATTTAAGTAAACATGTGACCTTGACTTTCTCAGAGACATTAGTAGGTTCAAGAATCAGACTACTCAGAATTGTGAGTCTCTTGATGAATGGATAGCAAGGTTGAAGTGCCATTACTGAGTCTAACATCTTTGTTTCAGTCTAAATCATGTAGCAAGATCTCTGTAGAGGAGTCTAAATAGCTTCAAGGTGTGAACTTGTATAGAATGAGGTCATTATCTCAAGTGTGAAGAGGTTCAAGTGAGCTCAGAAGATAGAGGGTGTTAGGTCTGAGAAAACATACTCCAGTGCTCCTCATCAAGGTAAAGTGACTCTACAGGCATCTCAGTCCATCTCAGTTCATTGTGAAGAAAAGTATGCTACAACTCAAGTATAGAAGGGCTCATGATCAGGTATAAAGTTGTCAAATTTACACTAGAAAATGTGTAGAAGGGCTTTACACTGCAAAATGTGTGTCTAGTTGACCCTACAGGTATGAGTGGTCATTAAAAGTATGAGAAGTAGGAAAGAAGCTTAAAAACAAGGTATACAGGTTTTGGAATCAGTGTGAACTAAGGTTGTGTGTGTTCTTCAAATATCTCAGAAGGTTGAATGTCTGTTGATACCATAAGTGAATGGTTAATGCAAGTGGACTGTAATTAAAATTCATACAATGATACTGAAACAGAGTATAAGGATTGTGAAAATACAGTGTGCCGAAACTCATGACATCATATGAAGTTGTCAAAGAACAAGAATATTAAAAGCTAGTTCAAATGTTGACAGTGCACAACTTGAGTGAGGAGTAAAATCACATGAAAAGAATGGTAAGATGTTATCCATTATTGGAACATAGTGTTAAGAAGTCTAAATCCATGATAAGATTAAAGCATGATCATGGGTTATCATACAACATGAAACTCATAGCAAAGGTAAGTATAACTCAACACCTTGAAATGTACAATCACAATCGGTTTAGTAAGAGCACGTGGTTTATTAAGTGATATCAGATATCCCACAAATTTTCTCAAATGTCTTACTCTAAGGGGGAGATTGGTCTCCAAAAGTTGTGAAAGATGCAAAGATTTCTAGTAAAATTCTGAATGAAGTAAGGTAAGCTACAAGTACTTGAGTTTCTTGAGGCATTCGGATGAAATTGTATGACTATGATAAAAGAAAAGACAATGTAGATGTTAGAAAAGAGTTTCAAGGTCAGGGAAGTGTTTGTTTGATCTCTCATGGGATTACAATGGTGATCACTAGATCATTCAAGGTAAGAATGAGGTGTTTACTCCTTGATCATGTTTACAATGGTATGTATTGGGGTTTCTCAATTGAATGTGACTCAAGAAGACTAAATAAGGTGTCTAGGACTGTGCAAAAATTAAAAAGTTGATTTCAAGGCATGATAGAAAGGCTAGTAGCTCCAAATTGTTCTCTTGAGCTAGAAATGGAGGTATTTTGTCTAGGGGGAGTGCTATTTCATTAAGGCACACTTGGTGGGGAAGGAGGGAAGTTAATTTCATTCATGTCTCTAAGTTAATTTGTGTGTAATATTTTGGGCTACCATTTGCTTAGTCCTTCCTTATCCAACTTTGTTACCTTCCTCACTTTCAAGATGAATGCGAACAAAAAGATTAAATGATACAATATCATATGTGGGATTCAGCCCTTGTAAACACAGAGGCTAACCCTTTTTGTGTTTCTGTCAGGTTTGGATTTTTTACCTTCCATTGGGCAAGGGTCAATTTTCATCAAAAGGCTAAAAGGTGATAAATTCTGGGATACAAGGTTTCTCTTGAAATTCTTCTTTCTCCACACTCAATAGACTTGTTAACGTGAAATCACAACACACTGAAATGAGTTATGGATCTACTTTTCTAAGGCTTGGTCATTTGGTGTGATTTGCATAATTTTGGATCATTCCCCAAGTTGTGGGACTTGCAAATGGGAATGATCCTCTGAAGAACGATGGTTCCTCTTCCTAATCCTAGTGCTAAACTAATTCTAAGGAAGGAAATGTGGCTATCTACTCCTAATATAACAATTCCAATGGACCAAGGAGAGAGAGAGCATGAAAATAAAGAAATCCTACACTACGAGGTGATAGCACCGAGAAAAGGGAACCGCTGATCACAAACCCAATCGCCTAAAATGGAGAGAAGTGAGAAATGGAGAGGATGGATAGATGCATCATAGACCAAGGATAAAGTTCACACGAGAACACCGTTTCAAACCCCTTAAACACAGCTCCCAAAATTTGCAATGGACATTAGAGATATCTACAATATACCCTACAATGGTGAGAGGTGAGAAGAGACAACAAAATGAGCAAAGGATGGACAAAACACATCAAAAAATAGATTTTATTGCTCCAGGAATTCACATAGTACACCATTAACGGGAAAGAGGCAAGAAAATGCCATTACAAAGCCAAAGGAGGAGGCTTAAACTCCTCATTTGACCCTGGAGAAGAAAGAGACAGGGGGCATGGAAGAAGAATGAACAACAACCTTTGACAATGAATCCTACCCCTATATTTATATATTTTATTGGAGAGAAGAAAGAGAGAGAGAGAAATGGGAAAAGTGGGTAGAAGATCAACCACTCTGTTAATGCTTTTGATAAAATCTACCCCCAAATCATTCTTTTCTACATCAATCTTTGGTTCGGCACCTTGAAGGAAGAGGAAATGGTGGAAACAGATTGAATCCGATCTAGTTGTTGAGACAAATGGATCCTACATTGAAGGCCTGGAGATGTTTCCTCCATTTTCCTTACCTAACCTCCTCAAAAATTAAAGTCTCAGACCTCCATGGTGTAGGTGAGGCCGAGATCTTTCCAATGGTGTTAGATTTCTAATATTTCAAGCCATGAGTTGAAAGATATGCCCCTTCAAAGTTTTTATCAGATTCATACGAATGGATGGGGAAAATAGTTTGAAAATGGGCCCCTTTGCAATGGGACACGTGGCGGCCAGATTAGAGAAAAACTTGGGTTTGCGGGTTCGAATTTATATTTTCCTCTTTTTCCACGGGAATCACAAAATCTAGAAAACTCCTCGGCCCCGCTTTGGCTTTGACTCAGTTATAACACCGACTATTTCCTGGGCGGAGTTAAGGGCCATTTTGCAACTTTTACCCCTTTTGAGATAATAAGGGGTAAAGAACCAAATTTTTCCTTGACGGTCTACTTTAGTTTGACTGGGACACGTGGTGACACCACACTTGTTTGAAAACCCTTTATCTATTCAATCCTTGAATCAACACGATTTTTTCCCCTTCTTGCTCTTGGCCCTGCAATTCCATTGTTGAATCTACCTGAAGCTTGTAAAATAGATTTAAGACATGAAACGGCTTGACAAAGTCATTTCTTCTCTTTCTTCTCGCACAAGGTCATGGTTGATCCAATATTTTTCCGGGGTGAAATATGGATAATAATTTGGCGACTCATGGGGACATCTGCTTGCTAGATGAAGAGACCAATGGCCTTGAAGCATCCATTGGGCATGAAGTCTACTTGATAAACATGAAACTGATTTGAACTTTTGAAGATCTGATCTCTGAGCCTCTTGGAAACCCACTGAACTTGGAGTTGAACTTCACTAAAAGCCAACTGAAATGGACTGTACAAGAGAAAAACAACAACAAAAACTATATAAAAACTGAAAATCATACATACCCCACGTGGGATATGTAGCGTGTGCAAAAGCACTTCTTTTGCTGAAAACAAACCTACCTACACTACTCTAACCAAGAGAAAAGGGAACTCAAACAAAGCCTGTAACTAGCAGGGAGAAATAGCTTCCCTTCCTAACAAATGGTAGCCATGCAACTGATTTGACACTGAACATGGCTGGTTGGATGAGTGAAAAATTGACAATAAGCCGGTCCTCCTCCCAAATCATCAAGATATTAGCATTAACGGAAAATACCTCCTTAAGATGACTTGCATCAGACTTCTAGAGGTGTTGATGATGACCCTTGGTACTTTGATGCTCATCCTCATGCCCTGAAGTAGGCACGACTAGTTTTGGTTTATCCTTTGGCTCCAATGAAGCCAAGTAAATGATTGGGCATGACCTGATATGTTTGATATGCCCATTGCTCTGATTTTCCACTCCAAAAATGGAGTCTTCTTGTAGACCTCTTTGGGTGAATGGTGTGGAAGGAATGGTGGAACTCTTCTTCTGTTTCTCTTCTTCCTCCTGTGAAGAGCATGGAAGGTTTGAGTCTCCCAAACTAGATCCCAAAAGGCTGCCATAAGGTGCAAGCTACTACAAATGAATGTTCTCCTCCCCAACTGTTAAGTGTTCCTCTTCTTTTGGATTTTGAGAAGCTTCTCCTTCCTTTGCTATTTGAAGACCATCTTGCCCTTGGATAACTTCTTCCTCTAGCATGAAGCTTGTCAAAGAAAACTCTTCAAACTGCTGCTCTAGAGGACTGTTTGGGACAACCATGTCTTCTTTAGGATTTTCCTCCATGATGGATTCATCAACCAAAACAAGCCCTTCGAATGAAAGCAAGAAATTATCAATGATGCCTTCTTCTTCTGTTGTTACAAAATCTGATTTGGTCTCATCCATTTGCTCCTTCCCAATGGGACTTTGAGCTGATTGTTCTTCTTCTTCCTTGGCTGATTATGCAACTTGAATTAGATCAACATTTATCTCAGACAAAGTGCCATTGTGGACACTACACTCTGAGCAAATTGATAACTGATCTTCTTCCTTTCCTTGTTCTTCTTCTGCTGCAACAAAATCAGTCCTAACCACCATTGAGTCTTCAACCTTGGCCTCCTCTGTAGGCTTAACCAGCAAGGGGATCTTTGTAAACCCAAATTTGGCAGCCCAAATCTTTAGATTATCTGTCATTTCTTTTTGTTGGGCTCCTCTTCTTGTTGTTCTTCTTGACTGGATTCTTAAGTCTCTTCCCAACATGGGCTTGGGAAAGCAAGAGGAGTGGCAGGTTGGGATTCAACCAACTTTGTAATTTTTTGTGGTGGGGAGGGAGGTGGAACTTCATATTTGTTTGGAGGGGATGACTATTTGGAAGGGAAAAGGACAAAAGAACTAAGATGAGGTGGAAGACTAGGGAATGGAGAAATGAAATCATCACTTGGGGCAACAAGTGGGGGGCTTGACTCTTTCCTCTGCTGAAATAATAAAGATTGAGGTAGAGAAAATGAAAGATAGGGAGATGGTGATTGACTTACCCATTGACAAGGTTATCCCGCACTTTTCTCATAAGCCCCAATGTCCTCAATCCACTATGCAAGTTGGGGCAACATTCCAATCATGAAGTCTAGCTTCTCCTGAGGGCTGTAGTGTCTTGGAAAAGGGCCTTCCCATGGATAAGGTGCCCTGTAACCAATTCTGAAAGCCATCATTTGAGTTGTTGCCCTAAATTGAACCATGTCAGCCTCCATTTTTTGAATCTTCTCCAGTAGACCAACATCCTCTGCATAACTATTGCCATCATATGTGTCCCCTTGTCCTTGATAAGCTTCATAGTTAAACTGGTTTTGACACTACTCATATGGGTAAGCATAATGGTCCTGGATCTGATCATAATGCTGATTAGGAGGAGTTGGGAAATGCATTGGAGGTGGGTTGCATTGTTGCTGTATGTGTAAGTTCCATGAAGGGAATGAAGTCACGATTGCACAAATTCATGGAATGGGAGAAAATGAAAGAGATGGAAGAATAAAATGGATGAAATGAGTGGAAATGAATGGAAAAGGTCTACAACTCAGAGAATGGTTTTTTGACTAGATGGAGTCGTCAGATGTGCTTGAAAGTGCCTCTAAAGGCTAAAATATTCTCCAAGAGCACATCAAACCTAATGAAGTGAAGTGGTAAGGTGCTTATGACCTATCCCACCGGGCATGCCAAAATTGTTAGTGCGAAATCACAGCAACCCCAAATGAGTTATGGATTTGATTTTCTAAGGTAGGGTCATTTGTTGTGATTTGCATAACATTGGATCATTTCCCAAGCTATGGGACTTACAAATGGGAATGATCCTCTAGAGAAGGCTGGTTTCTCTTCCTAATCCTAGCACTAAACTACTTCTAAGGAAGGAAATGTGGCTATCTACTCCCAATCTAAAAATTCTAATGGACCAAGGAGAGAGAGAGAGAGAGCATGAAAATAAATAAATCCTACACTACATAGGTGATAACACCGAGAAAAGGGAACTGCTGATCACAAACCCAACTGCTTGAAATGGAGAGAGGTGAGCAATGGAGAGGATGGATAGATACATCACAAACCAAGGATAAATTTTACATAGAACACCATTTCAAACCCATTAAACATAGCTCCCAAAACACCGTAATGGACATCGAGATATGCAAGGTATACCCCTATGATGGTGAGAGGTGAGAAGAGACAACAAAATGAGCAAAGGATGGACAAAACACATCACGAAACAAATTTTATGAACAAAGCCATTAAAAATCCAATGGAGGAGGCTTAAACTTCTCATTCAACCACGGAGAAGAAAGAGAGAGGGGGGCAGGGAAGAAGAATGAACAACAACCTTTTACAATGAATCCTACCCCTGGATTTATAGATTTGATCGGAGAGAAGAAAGAGAGAGAAATGGGAAAAGTGGGTGGTAGAAGATCAACCACTACTGTTAATTCTTTTGATAAAATATGCCCCCAAATCTGTCTTTTCTACATTAATCTTTGGTTCGGCACCTTGAAGGAAGAGGAAATGGTGGAAACAGATTGAATCCAATCTAGTTGTTGAGACAAATGGATCCTGCATTGAAGGCCGAAGACATTTCCTCCATTTTCCTTACCTAACCTCCTCAAAAATTAAAGTCTCATACCTCCATGGCATAGGTGAGGTTGATATTTTTCCAATGGTGTCATATTTGCAATATTTTGAGCCCTGAGTTGAAAGATATGCCCCTTCAAAGTTTGTATCGGATCCATATGAATGAACAAGGAAAATAGTTTGAAAATGGGTCCCCCTTTTGAGATTGGACACATGGCAGCCAGATTAGAGCAAAAATCATGTTTGCGGGTTCAGAATTTACCTTTTCCCCTTTTTCTGTGGGAATAAAAAATCTAGAAAACTCCCAAGGCTCCGCCTTGGCTTTGACTCGGGTTCTAAAGCTGAATTTTTCCTTGGGCAGAGTTGCTGGCCATTTTGCAACTTTTACCCTTTTTGAGATAACAAGGGGCAAAGAACCAATTTTTTTTTTCCAACGGTCCGCTTTGGTTTGAGTGGGACACGTGGTGACACCGCATTTGTTTAAAAACCCTTCATCTATTGAATCTTTGAATCAACGCTGTTTTTTCCCCTTCTTTCTCCTGGCCTTGCAATTCCATTGTTGAATCTTCCTGAAGCTTGTAAAATAGATTTAAGACATGAAATAACTTGACAAAGTTGTTTCTTCTTTTTCTTCTCGCACAGGGTCATGGCTGATCCAATATTTTTCGGGGGCGAAATATGGATAACAATACTTAAACCCCATACAAATCAAGCTTCATCATGAAACTTGTTCAAAATATTTAATAACTTCCAAGCTTGGCATAAAATACTCTTTGAGGATCTACTTTTATTTTTAACTGGTCTTCAAATTTACATTGATCATAACCTTCAGGATTTGGATTGGATATCATTTACTATTTAGATCAATAATGCGGTTCATGATTGTTTGCATGGAATATCCCTCTTTGTTCAATGATGTTTTATAAAAGTAGGGTTTGGGGATCAAACTTTAGGATGACCACTAAACATGAGGTGTATAGCTAGTGAAAACAATCCCGCTTTATTCTATACAATTGTAACCTATAGATAATTATCTTATATCCTTACTACGAGTTCTCACCAAATATTTATTTGGAGTAAACTTCTTAGGAATTTTGTTGGTGCTTTTGATAGGTACACCCCACTTTATGGCTTCCATGGAGTCTTGTCAGGGTTCCTTGTTGGAGTGAAGCAAATCATGCCTGATCAAGAAATGACTGTTCTTCTTGTAATTAAACAAAGTTTCCAGCACGATTAAGATTATAAAATTCATGGCATTAATTATGTCTTAGTTTGGCATGTTCATATTTTCATGCGATCTTTGTGTCATCTAATTTTATCTTGATAGAAGTAACAAACTTTCCTATGGTTGAAATCCTTGAATTCGGTGGCTCCCTTCCCTTCTGGTTTTGGTTTCCATAATTGTAAGTATTTTGACAATGACCTATTATTCATAAGGCGTTCATAAAGGGAAGGTACATTGGTGGTGCAAGGTGTTAGGAATTAATTGTTGTAAACATTATTAATTAATTATATTATTATATGAGTTTAGTAACTCATTAATAATAATATAATATAGATATTGTTATACGAGTTGTTAAAACAACTCGTATTATTAAGTTAGTGGTTAAGTAGTATTTTGTTAAAAGATCCTATTTTATAGGATGCATATTGTCCTATAATTATGTAAAGGATCCGGAATGAATATATAGTAAGATCATTATTCTGTAAATCGCTTACCATTTTCAATTGGCATCAGAGCGAAGGAATATTTGTGGAAGATTTGAACAACAAGGTGTTTCAATGGAAGCGTTGTGCATTACCAGAGTGTTTTCTCAGCATTGGATTTAATTCTAGCTTTCCATTTTCCACCAGACTGCCTAATCATGAGTTGGTCTATGGTTTAGTGTAATAAGAAAATGTACTTTTGTGCATGAAATAATGAGGTGATTGTTGAGGAATTGACTAATGCAATGAAAGATTATAAAAATAAAATATTTCTTAACAAAAATCTTAAGAGGAAACAAAAGCAACAACTTTTTTGATCTTTCAAAGAAATCAAAGTAGAGTGTGATGTGATTTTTAACAATTTAGGTGAGTGTGAAGGTTATATAAGCATTTAATGATAGGGATATTTGAAAATAATGACTTCATTTTTTCTACCTGAATGTAGAAGCATTGATCATCAATCGTAAATTTCTCATTGTTAGTCAATTATTTTTTACATTTTATATTGATGGAAGGCATGCATGTATGCTAATGTATTTAATCTATTATTTTTTTGTATTTGGAAGTAAAATATAACAAAAACTATATTTTTGGCATCTTTTCTACATTTCCTTACATTTTTAAATTTCATGATTGTTTATAAGTGAATTAAAAATTAATATGTTATAGTTTTTGACATTGTGATTTCCTTCATGTTTGTGATTGCATGTCTTCCAAACCTCCAAGAAGTTAGGTGAGCTTAATGATTCCCCAACTCTTATAGATTCTTCAAATGAATGTAAAATTCTTAGATGGTATATTATACTAAGAGAAACATTAAAATGACATCTATTTGAAGAGTATACCCAAAATTCTCATGCTGGTTTCAATGTGCACTATTTTGTAACTAGTTTTAAATATACCTTGCACAATGTATAGTCTTTACCATCTCTAGTTAACTCATATCATTGTATATACACTCTTATAGTTAACTCATCAATATAATATATGTTTTAAAAGGATTATTATCTCTTCCCTTGTTTGCATGTGTGATTTTTAGGTGTTATCATTGATGTAAAATCACATTAATGACAAACATGATGATGCATGAGTGCTAAAAGGTGTTTAACATGATGATGACATGGATATTTAGGCTGTTTCATGGTTGCATGAGTGGACAAGGTGAGAATGGCTTGGTCTAGCAAGCCCAATCAGGTGACCTAGCTAGCTTAGGTGATGGAGCATGGTGGTTTGAGTTGTATGGTGACTTGAGAATCATGGCAGAGGAGTGAATATAATGATTAGGAGTGTGTGGACACACTCACATGAGTTTCAGGCTGCAGGTACATGATGAATACTTAATTTTAGGTGCTCATATAGAAACAGTCTAGCTACTTGGAGGCTAAATGAAGCATGAGGATAAGTTGAAGAGCCATGTGATCTCATAGAGGCATGTAGGTGAGTGAAATGTCTCAAGGTTTTTAGGGCCTTTTGGAGGGATTTTCATGATGAGGTAGGTTCTTCTACTATGTGTTGGCATGTTGTTATTTAGGTGTTATCTTTTATGAAAAACTCATTAATGATAAAGTGGATGATGGAGTATGGTCAGAACATACTAAGAATGATGATGACATGATGATTTAGATGTTCTCTTGGTTATATTAGTTGATTCAAGAGTAAGGCATAGTTGCATTGCAAGCCTATTCAGTGACGTAGCTAGCCTAGGTGATGGTCCATGGAGGTTGAAGATTATTGATAGCTTAAGTAGCATGTTGACATAATGGAAAGAATAATTGGAGGGTTCTTGGGTACTCAGATGAGATTCAAGGTGCAAATACAAGTTGGTGACTATGTTTTAAGTGTTTTGGACCAGTTATGG
This sequence comes from Taxus wallichiana var. yunnanensis, assembly GCA_018340775.1. Lineage (NCBI taxonomy): Eukaryota > Viridiplantae > Streptophyta > Pinopsida > Cupressales > Taxaceae > Taxus > Taxus wallichiana. The sequence continues at coordinate 175,807,254 of CM031235.1, forward strand.
CTATTAGATTGTATGGGATGGAGTTTTGGAGCTATATGAGCTCATGGATGCATGTAGGAATTTTATTTATGGTGTGATAGGTATGATATGACCTTTTGGAGTGTTTTAATTTTGTGTTATGTTGATATTTTAGTTGACCTTAGCCTTTACAATGCAAAACCCGAGGGCTAGATTTACAAGTCTCAATGGCTAGAAATATTGAGAGGTATTGATGACATTATGATGATTGGATATATTAGTAGGGTGTGTTATGGTGATATGGGAAAATTTTAGGTTTCCATGATGATAATTTTGCATGATATGTCAATTTTGGTGAAATAAGGTCAAGAACAAGGTCATTTCCAACTCGAATTGGTTCTTTTGATGCTCACCCTAAATTGTGCAATTTGTATGGGACCTTGTAGCTTTTTGGGATGTTTATAAATTAATTCTACAAGGTTTAAAAAATAATGAGGTCATTTCATCATCATGTTTTTATGAACAAATTTTAAGAAGGTAAAAACTCATTATGAGTTTGAAATCCTAGCTTGAAAGAGGTTTGAGATATTTTTCTCATAAGTGGCCAGTTTTTCTTAATAGTTCTTGGATGATGATTGGAAAATTTAGAGGAATCCTCCAAATTTATATAAAGGCACGGCAGAGGTTATGATGATGAGTGAATCCCACTCAAAACAAGTCATTTTCTCAAGAAGTTTATTTTGGGACAATGTTGTTGGAAGGAGTTGCAAAATAAATGGACATTGATTTGAGTATGAGAGTTTTTAGTTATGTTAAAAGAATTTTTAGGTCATGAGGATGCATAAAAATGGAAAAGTGTTCCTATTTAGGTTGACTAGTCAAAGGACATATTTGGGGTGAGCTAGAAGTAATTTTCATAAAATGGACATTGTAAGAGCTACAAGAGGAGTTAGGAGGTGATTATGGGTTTGTTAGAAATATAATTTATATAAATATTAAGTTAAGAAATGATTATATCATTATGATCATTTTTATATGATTTCTAGGTCAGTTTTTAAATAAGAATATTTTTGGCTTTCTAGGATAGAACTGTTTTTGTTGAAAGATTGAGTTGGTTGGAGAATTATATGGATTGGGTGATGATTTATATAACCTGGAATGTGAATAAGTATGAATTTGGAATCCAATTAATCCTTTTGGAGGTCTTGAAAGCACCAGGAAGGGTGTTAATAAGTCACCTTTCGGAAACTATGTTTTGAGTAGCTTGATTTGGTGAAGGAAAACATTGATGTGGTTTGAACCAGTGATTGTTTCATGAGTGCTAACTTGTTTAATTTTTTTATAAGTTATATAAATTAAATTGATTTGTCACATGAAATATTTTATGTGTCATTTTATGATATTAAAGGAAAAAGGTGAAGACAGGGCGCTAGAAACAGGTGTTTTGTGAAGGTAATTAGCCATTGGGCCCATTAAACGAAATAATTTAATTGGTTAATGATAATTGAAACCATGGATTATGTTTAAATTTAATTTTAAACATGCGTGGTTATTTTAATAGCATGAATACAAATATTTTTGGTGATAGGAGATTTTTCTCATTCCAATGATGGGGATTTGAGGATTTTGGTGCATAAATGAAGGGTTTTGGCTAGGCCAACATATATGGGTCACTTGTAGCTATTATGAAAAGTATATGGGATGTTTTTAAGATGAATTGGTCAAGAAAAAGGAGGGTATATGTTTTATTTTTAATTTGAAACAAGAAGAATCTTATAAAGGCATAGTTTTGAGTGCTTTTGTGAGCTAGTTATGTGTGTGCAAGAAGTGCGACCTAGGTAAATTTCTTTTGAAAGTGTAGGAACATGGTTTATGATCTAATCAGGTGTGTGACAGGTTAAGTAAGGACATAAATCATATGTGAAAGGGTTTGAATATTTGGGAAGTAAAGAAAGAGCTAGTTTGTGAGAGATTGAAGACCTAGGGTTTAAACAAGAGGTTATGAGCTGAATTTGTGATCTCTATTAGTTGTGGCAGCAGAAATACATCATATATATTCTTAATAAGGTGTTTTAGTGGGTTCTTGATCATATTTTGGGGTTTTATCCTCCTTATGGATTTGGTGCTTCACAAAATTAGGGGTTGGTGCTCCTTGTAGGGTTGTAGCTCTACTAAACTAGGGGTTGGTGCTCATTATGGGGTTGTTGCCTTGCTAAATTTGAAACATATCAATATAAATATTGTGTTTCAATTAGTTTTATTCCCTTTAGGTTTTCCCACTTATATCTTGTGTCATGTGTTTATGTTTTATTGGATATGTGATATTTGATAGTGTGCACACATTAATGGATGGTTAAATGATTTTGAGTTTTGAATAAGCAATCTAAAATATGATTTGTTTTGTAAGGACTGATTCACTCCCCTCTCAGTCTATTGTGCTTCCAAAAATTGGTATCAAAGCAGGTCCTTTTGGAGAAGTTTGATCACTTGAAAGGAAATCCTTGAAGCAAAAATGGTGAGTGGTTCCTTGACCGGAAATGAACCATTATTTGATGGAACAAACTATGATTTTTGGATTTTGAGGATGAAGACTCATATCATGTCTCTAGGGTTTTATGTTTGGAAAATTGTTGAAGATGGGTATACTATTCATGACACTCCTCCTACCAGTAAAGTAGACAAGGATGCATATGAAAACAATTCTAAGGCCTATAATGCTATCATACATGGAATTGGAGAATTTATATGGGGAAAATTAATGCATTGCAAATCAGCAAAAGCAGCATGGTAAAAATTTAGGTGTTGTATGAAGGTGACTCAAAGGTAAAAATTTCTAATCTTCAAACCTTTAGAAATTGGTTTGAGAGTCTTAAAATGTTAGGAATTATTAATAGTGATAATTTAATTATTTATTATGTAATTGTTAGTGAGTAGTTAGTAATGGGATTATTGTTGTATAGTATAACAATAATATATATGTTTGTTATACCTGTGATTATTCTAGGTTCTTTTTTGTACCTACTTCCTATTTATTAGGAAGTTAGTTTGTTGTCCTTATGGCTATATAATAGCCCATATAACATGCAGATCATAGAAAATACAATAGAAGAATATATATTATTGTGTGTGAAATTAATTATCTAGTTTTTCTCGTGCAATGCTATCCCGATTCCTATGATAAAATGAATGATAATGAATCTATTGATGCATATATTCTTAGAGTTGATAAGGTTGTAAATAACATGAAAGGGTTAGGAAAAGATGTGATAGAAAAGTAGTTATGCAAAAGGTTTTGAGATCCTTGAGTCCTATTTGAATCGATGGAGAATTTGAAATGACTCAAAGGAAGTTACATCTTGCTATATTGTTCTCAACTCGAATGGAAGTTAAAGGTTTATCTTTTTATTTTGTCTTGTGCAAAACTAAGAACTTGAAATGTTTGAGATTCATGATGTAACTGGAAAAGTTAGAGAAAAACAATTTTTTTAATGCAAATAAAAAAGAAAGTGTACGGTGTGGAAACTAAAAAGTGATCAAGGGTAGTGTGTGCAAGCTAGAAGATATAGATGATGAAGGATGTATTGTTGATGAAAATATAGTGATAAAAAAGAGATATATGGGATATGTTATGTGAATAATACAAAGGTGTGTTGAAAAAGGGAAGAGAATAATTGTAGAGAAATGTAAACTTTTTGGGTCCGAGAGCATGATAGGACAAGTATCGGGTAAGTGTTATTAAGAGTAGGTATGAGGGGCTAGGAAGGAGATGACAATTCCTATGTAAAAGTGAATTCATGAACACAAGATGACTGGAAATTGAAACAGAGAATTCAAAGGCTCAAGGACCAAAATGATCGGGTAGATAATATGAATATCAAGCTATAGGGTGCAAACCTAGATAAATAGGTAAATTACTGATTGATCAAGAAAGGAGTCCATAATTTGTTGATTGATAAAAAAAGATAATAAATGGTCATTCAAACATTCAAATTTTCTGAGTTGGCACTTAAACTAGCAGGAGTACGTGCTCAGTGAATCATCTAGTGAGTGCTAGGTGCATTAGGAAGTTTATGCTTCTCTGATCAAGTAGGTGCATGATCATTGTAAATCAGTATTGAATTGGTGTTCAAATAAAAAGGTTGATTTCAAATTGGGTTTTTCCCTTATAGGGTTTTCCCACTATAAACCTATGTCCTATTCTTTGATTTGTGTGCTTTGAAGTATCTTGTGTTAACTATTACTTTAAATTGAACAACGTAAAATATTAAAATAAACCCCATTTTTATTAACACTTCTTCACCCCCTCTCAGGTCTTGTGAGTTTCAATAGGTAACTCATTTTTTACCACATTTTCATGATAAATGGACCCATGGAAGCCTTTCAGATGTTTCATGTACATTGTCTCTTTTTTCCAACTACAAGAGGACAAGGGGGAGACAAAAAATGTTCTCCCCTATGGAGGAAAAGGTTTTTCACTCAAAAACATAGCCTGGGGTGTTAGGAAGGCATTTTATGTTGGAATAATTGTCATTGATTTAAAAGAATTTGAAGGAGATAGAAAATTGGTTAGAGTCATTAATGTCAAAATATGTTGTGAAAGATATAACTAACAAATCATCGCATTGAAAGTGTGTTGTTTGTCGCTTCAGCTTCTCATACCTGTATGGGTAATTATTTCAAGTTATCATCAAGTGTAAGAGGGAGAAAGGAATATAATTTTTTTATGGATTGTTTTAAATGAAAGAGAGCATTACTCATTGGCTTTAGTGGTACATTTATAAATTACTTCTCACTTCTTCTCTCACCGTACCTTACAGGGCTACATAAATTCATCATTCTAGGAGGCTTCTTCACTCATAATATTATTTTATATAATGATGTAGTTATGGTCCATAAAACCTAAAAGAACATTATAAATTCGTAGTTGATTTAATGTGCATGAAGATATTGATACCAACTAATCCCTAAATCTCATCACATCATCGTAATAAAGTTTATATGAATCAAATATTGTAAAATGCCTCTCTCGCTGCTTTGCAATGTGTCGATGACATTTATAAAGGTTTGAAGCATGTATACATTAATTTAGAATAGTCCAAGCCTCTAATTTTTCATAAAACCCAATTTTGAATCTCTTTCATACCATAAGGCTTAATCCTAGAAATGTATTGTGAGAAGTTTTGGTGTTCCCATGTAAAAGGGATTTTTATGACAAGAATGGTTTTTAAACCTTTAGTAGATAGGAAAAAAGAAACTAAAGTTTTAATATGTGTGTAAAAGTATCCTTATAGGATTTCTCATTCCATCATATATGATGGTCTCGGATGCCTTGGTAGCTTGGAATAGCTCATCCTAGCTTGTTCTTTGAAGAAGGTTTGAACATAATGACAGATTCAGGATATGTAGATCATCAACTCACTCCTTAAGTCTCAAATTTAACTCACTTTCCTAACCATGAGTGGAAATATCATAATATCAATGGAAAAACACATTCTAAGATCAATGGAACAAATTTCAAGACTTGATTCTTCCTGAACCTAAAAATTTAGGCCCATTTTTGTCTGGAACCAAAAGGGGCAGCTACACTATTTTGAAATTATTCATGAAACCTTCAAGCCTTAGAGAAAATGGATGTATCCAACATGTAGAGGATTCACATAGATTTCCAATTCCTATTTTTTTCCTCCTAAATCCTTATAGATATCCTGGAATCTTCTAAAGAAGTCAAGTTTCACCATTAGAGTGTTTGTTCCCTGCACCTAGAAAACCCGTTGTTGTGAGCAAGATAGTCCTTGAATGAGAAAACCTTTCCTAAATATTCATAAATTAGCTCAAATTTTTTGAGATTCCCAACATCACCTTTAGATGCTTAATATATTTCCTAAACTCTCTTGGAGGGTGTTTGATTAGCTCTAGAATGGCCAAAATAACTAGCATGAAAATTGAAAATTTTGAAGCATGAAAACTAAGCCCTTAATTGAAAATAAGGCTTCTTAGTCACTGTGCATCCTTCCTATGGCTATCTTGCCATCAGTTCAACCTTTACCCTGGATTAGAGGAAATTCATAAAAAGATCATTCAGTGTTTTTCAATGTACATGGAATAGTATCTAAGGTGGTTGATCAAATCATTTAGTTTTTATGAGAGACTACTTTGTTTGAAGGCCTAAAAGGCCATTTTTTGCCATTCTATAGCTAATTGAACACCCTCTCGACAGTTTTTAGAGAAAATATAAATAATATGAGGGTGATTTACAAGAGAATTTAATATTTGAGTAAATTTTGGAAATTTTTGGAAATAAAATCTCATTCAGAGTAATTTTTTAAGACCTCATTTTTGTGTGTAGGGAATGAAAGCTAAAATGGTGAAAGATGAATTCTCTGGATGATTCCAGGATTTATAGAAAGAGTTAGGGTGGGAAAAAGGAATTTGAAACATATTATAATACTCTACAAGGTGAAATAGTCAAAATTTATTCAAGGCTCGGATACTTGAGGTACTTAAATACTATGTAGATACCCCTCCCAATTTAAAATGAAATAAGACCTAAATTTTGAGTTACAGGCATGATTAAATTTTTAGAATAGTTTCATTGATTATAAAATGTGATTTTTAATGTTTCAATGAAGTATAAAGGTCAAATACATGTAACTCATCCTCAAATTGCATTCAAGGATTTATCCCCTATCTGAAGGAGGAAACCCATTTTCATGGGGAACAACTTGAGAAAAAAGGTGTCTAGGTACCATAAGCATTCTTCCACCTAGGTTTCATCTTGTTAAAGAAATTTAATTATGAAGGATTCATCATGTTAAAAGGTGAAATGTGGATCTCAAGGAGTGACTTGATGATAATCATATCCCGACTCTGTCATTATACCCAAATATCTCCAAAGAACAAGCTAAAATGATCTATTCATGCCACCAAGGTATCTAGGACCATCATGTGTGAAGTATTAAGGAATTATCTATATCCATGAGAGAAATATGAGAAAATACATTTATAATCATCATGAAGTTGATTCCAAGAAAGGATGATTTTAGAGCGAAGAAATGTGAGGGGATGATCTTCATATGAAGCACCCTGTTTCCAAGAAAGAGCAATCATTTTAGTCCACTTGATGTACTTCACTTTGTATTGTTCTTAAAATATTCTTCAAAACCTAGTATTCTGATCACACCTTAAGGATGAGGCTCATTACAATCACCTCATTTTATCCATAGGACATGAATCTAATTCAGGGAGTAATCCTCTATCTACAAAGTGAGGATCTCATTTCAGTAAAAATAAGATAAGCATCATAGAGTGGATTCGTGGTCACTAATGTGAATTGTGGAACAAATTTCAAAATTGGTACCAATTTGAGTAGTGGTAGGGCCAAAACCAATCCATAAGGTCAAAATCCCTAAAAAAAAATGACTATATGTTTTCCCAAAACAAAGACTGACTACAATATATATACCATGAAAGCTTTAGGTCCTTGCTAAAATCCTAAAAATGAGTAAGTACTGGCCATATGAGATTTTGAAAAAATATCTTGTAGATTATAACTGTTAGAGCTACAAGACCACTTCCATAAGGTGCAGAGAGACCCTAATTTCTTATATTTACTAATTTTTTTGTTTAAGTATTACTCCTTTATACTTAACATTTATTTTAGTACATATGCACTCTTCCCCTTACAAAACTCATAAAAATATAATGCGTACGCAGATACACATTTTAGGTTTAGAAACTACCAAATATGAAAAATAATAATGCATATGCATTATTTGAAAATGTGCACACATTTTAGCTCATTTCAACTTTTTGTCTACTTGTTAGCCCCCATTTTTTGGTGCACTTACCTGTGTGTATAGTTTTTAAATATTTTAATCCATATATTATCTAAGAATATCTACAATCAAAATATTGGAAATATGCCATGGATGTTGACTATCATTTAGTGTCGAAGAATAACACACGATAGCTTATCAATATTCTCCTAGATAATAAGGTCATTGGTTATAGATGGATATTCAAAACCAAGTACAAAGAAGATGGGACTATTAATAAGTACAAATCAAGACTTGTAGAAAAGGGGTATGCACAAAAGAAAGGCATTGACTATGATGATCCATTTTCTCCCACTAATAAAATAAAGATGATAAGGATGATCATTTCTCTAGCTGCGTAGTTTCGATGGAATGTCTAATAAATAGATGTGAAAGGTGCCTTTTTGAATAGAGATATAAAAGAAGAAGTCTACATGACACAACTAGGGTATTTTATCATACCGGAGAAGAAATAAAGGAATGAAGACTCATCAAATCTATTTATGGCCTTAAATAGGCTCCATGTGCTTGGTATATAGATATTGATGAACATATCATTCAATATGGATTTGAGAGGAATCCATATGATCCCAATCTCTACCTCAAGAAACAAGGATGAGATATTGTTACGGTTGTTGTATATATTGACAATCTAGTAATCTTTGTTAGTATAATGAATATGATCGATGTAACGAAGAAATATATTAATTGATCATTTGACATGACAAATCTTGGGCTCATGCACTATTATCTTAGATTAGAAGTATGGTAGAAGGAGAATCATATATTTGTTTCTCAGCTGAAATATACAAAGAAAATGTTCAAGAAATTTAGGATGATGGATTGCGTAATGATTTCTACACCTATGGATATAAGGCTTCAATTGTCTCGTACAAATCCATCTCCTCTAGTATACACAACTCTCTATCAAGAGTTGATTGAGAGTCTCATTTACATAAGCTATACTAGACTATAAATCATCTTTGCACTTATCTATCTTTCACATTTCATGTTGGAACCAACATTTTTAATTCGAAATTAGCAAGGAGGATCTCAAGATATCTCAAGGTCACTATAGATATTGTTCTAGATTACAAGAAGAATGATTAGTTATTCTTGACTGAATATTAAGATTAAAATCATGTAAGTAACATTGATGACAAGAAACCCACTTCTAGATTTTTTCTTATTGGGATGTGCTCCAATATCATGGGGAAGCAAAAACACTTTATTTATTGATCTTCCATAGAATATGAATATTGTGTTGTAGGTGGAGCTATCTATGAATAAATATGGATATGTCACATATTTAAGTGAATTAGAGTACCATATGAGAAATCCACCCCTTGTATGCTGAAAATCAAGGTACTCTCAAACATTTCTGCAATCTAGTGTTTCATGAGAGAAGGAATCACATTGAGGTACAAGTTCATTTCATTCGTGAGCATGTTTTGAAACACAACATTACGCTTCAGCTTTTTCCAACTTTTAAACAACGAGCGAATATCTTCAATAAGCCACTTGCACTTTAAAAAATTGATATGTTCGGAGATATCATCTCTTCATTTATTGAGGAAATGCAAAATTAAGGGGGAATGTTAGGTAAAACCTATAATAGTAGGTTAATTTAGCATTGTAACTAAGTTTTAATGTTTACCATAGGTAACTAGTTACTATTGTGCTAGTTTGTTTGTTAATATAGATAGTTGGGTAAATATTTGTTACTACATTGTTTTATGGTTCTTTGGTTATAACCATTATTATTGTTTTATTATTCATCCGTGAGGATTATTGATATGAGTGTAAAACCACTAGTTTATTTGTATTCATATTTTTCAATGCATATATACATTGCAGATATATATCATTCTCTATAATTTAGTTTTTATATATTAATAATATTGTTAGACATTCTCCTATTTTATCATTTACACGAGGATTTATTATCCTTTTTGATGTTTATTTTGATGTGGGGGACTTTGGGATTAATGTGTTTATCGATGGATTCAGGATGTGATGAGGTTGAAACTAAATTGTTTCTAGATGTAAGAGGGATATTTTGAATGGATGGATCATTTTGGATAATGATACCGAGATAAGTTTTTAGGATTAAAATTAGACATGGAAACCTAGATCCTTGGTTTATGAGCCTTAAGAGGAGATCATATTTGTTTGGACATGAAATTTAGTCACTTATGGTATGATAAGGCTCTATATGATCCACAAAGTGGATTCATTTTGGCTTGTAATACTATGAATATCATCATAATCATGTTATCATTAACTAATGGGTTACTAAAAAAGGGTTTTTCATTTCTTGGATTTATTTATTTATTTTCTATGATTTTAGGTGTTATAGTTGTTAATGTGTCCACAATTTCAGATTTTTATGTTTGGAAATATTGGATTTTATTTAAGTAGAGTTTCACATTATTATGCTTTGAAATATGGGTGCTGATGCGAGATAGAGTTTCATATTTTGATGAACTCTAGAAATAAGATTTGACTCGAGATAGAGTTTCACATTTCGATTTGGTATTTTGGTAGAGTTTCACATTTTTGTTTTTTTGAATAAGATGGGGAGAAAAAAACACAAGAACAACCTATGCTAGTCAATAAGTATTAAAAGTGTATAATAACCCAAAATATACCTTAAAAACACGGTGTGTTTTTGACACTACTAAAAAAATGTGACTAGAAGGCTAAGTAATCTAGGCTTAAAAGGTTTTTAGTGAGGCCTTAATATTTGAAATAGAGGAGTATTATCTAATGGTGTGGTATTGAAGGGTTGAATCCCACGTCACTTCACCCCAATCAGTTTAGTGGGGCTTTAAAAAATGATAGTTCCTACCTCAATAAGTGTTATCTAAGGCCTTAGTATTTAAACAAAATACACACTTCAATTCACAGGAGCCACGAAAAAGTGAACTCTGTTTTATACAAAAATGAAAAACTCCTTCCACAAACTGATATAGCTCATTGGTACGTGGGCTTTGTCCAAATGGCTTGTAACGAATTCCAAGGCACTGAACTCTACAAAGGAAAAAAATAATCTAAATTATTTTTGATTCCCAATATCACCTTATGATGCATGGGAAGATAATACATAGTTTGAGATGGAGTTATAAAAACATAAAATTAAATAAATTGAATAAATAATGTGATAAGAAAATGAATTGAATAATTAATATAGTAAGAAAATGAATTGAATAGTCAATATGATAAGCAAATGAGATAAATTATTTCAAAGCAATAAAATCCCTACACATGATTTCATTACTAGTTTGTTTATTTTGTCTTTGAATACAATTATGATGCTAAAAATAGATTATAAATTTTAATAAACAAAAACAAGGCCCTATGCAAGTTAGCACAAAATGATTAGAAATGATGCAAAGTGCAAAAAAACGTTATTGTACAAATATACCATTGTTATGATTAGAAACATAATAAAATAGAGGATAAAATCCACATCGAAATCAAATATATCAAATCTAGTAGAAAATAGCCAAAAGGCAAAAATGCTACGAGTATTAGAAAAACCGCTCTTGTAGAAGAGAGAACACCACTTACATGAGAAAAGGCATTGAACCTAAAAATTTATAGGTGGAATATGGGAATGCTACAAGGGTATAAAAATATTCTTGCTAGGACATAAATGTTGCAAGTATACTAGAAATGTATATGTAGCAAAAATAGTATATTATAACAAAAACACCACAACATTGACTGGATGAACTGATAAATATAGAGACACACTAAAAATTATAACATCAATGCTAATCTTGCGCAAACAACAATCGAAGATAAAAATCCATAAATATACATAGAATCATTACTACATAAATGGATGTACTAAAATAGAAATGGAAGTGTTACCCCAAAAAATAACCATCGAAGTGGAAATATTACCATAGTAAGTATATGTGCTATTATAAGACACATAAAGTTTACGATAAAAGTTAAAACATAAACCCTTAAAAATAGTCAAAGGAATGCATTTCATGTGTGGGAAAATTATTCGAGGGAATGTAGGTGATCCTCTTATTTCTTCTAGTAAGTTAGATATGGAACACATATTGATTATACGAACCACTCAAAGGATAAATTGGGCATGATGCATAAGTCCTTGAGAAAATGGACTCTATATATAAAAGTAATCCCTTATCATTTAATGCTCCCAATGTCAATAATTTATTTTTTCAATGTCAACCCTTATGTTTTGTGGATTGTTAAAGAAGGAAATACATGTTTTTTTTTTTTTTGAAAGGAATTCACTTTTGTTTTCCACATGAAAGTATAGAGATAGTGATATGTCGGGGGAATCAAAATTCTATGTTGGATCGATGTAGTTACTCAATTTGATAACCATAAAACATCAAGGTTAGATGAGGTGTATCATATTATATATTTTTCATTGAAACAAGCAATAAAAATATTTAATGACTTTAACATATCCGGGGCTATGTTGGTCAAGGAAAAGGTTTGTTGTGAATAAAACCAACGAGAAACTAAAATTAATTCTTTCTTATGTAGATAAAAATACATTTGTTTAGACATGAGGTCCTTCCAATCAAGTATAGAATGCCCTCTCTCAAGTAATAACTTAAGGGCCAAGAAAATAACACATCTACTAGTTCTTTTATGTCGAAATTTGTTTGGTAAGTGATGTGAAGTTTAACATGTGAACCCCCATAGTTAGATTAAAAATAACCATGCCTTTACAAACTTAAATATTAATAATCATATAAATGAGTTTCCTATTTAATGCAATGTTTGTAGTGTATTAAATACGTCTTAATCATCACCAACCTAATAATCCTATTGTATTTGTAAATATTTGGGGTTAATATGATTACATTATTATTTGTTTTAATAACATAAGTGTTGAATCAATACAACAACAAAATCTATAAAACACAATCAAAATAGAAAACACTTTAGAATGATTTTTTTATATTAAGAATTAATTTACTATAGGGTTCCTTAAAATTTGATAGCTTCAAATATTATTAGAAAAATATACATTATATGCATTGGGAACATAGTGGAAATTATCTTTTGACACACAAACAATTAAAAATTACTATGGTTGTTGTAGAAGTCAAAATACCACAATAATATTTAACAAATTAAATCTTCAATGTTACTTAAAGACTTAGAAGACAATACATGTGTACATTTATTCACTACCCTAAGAACTTGTGTACATTTATTCACTACCCTAAGAACTTGTCATTATTCACTACCCTAAGAACTTGTGTACATTTATTCACTACCCTAAGAACTTGTCATTCACACACACACACACACACACACACACACACACACACACACACACACACACACACACACACACACACACACACACACACACACACACACACACACACACACACACACACACACACACACACACACACACACACACACACACACACACGTATTGCTAATAAAAAAGAATAAAATAGGATAGTAATAATTGTTCTTTGAGTGACACCCTTATGAGGGGAACAACTACGGAAATTCCATATCATAAGATAACTTGATGGGCTTAGAGAGATCCAAAATTCTACCAATGTGGAATCCATTGGGAAAAATTTGATGTGTTTGAATCCCTTACGCTTTTATGTGTTTCTCACTATACCCACTAGCTTATCTCGCACGCTCCTTAGGGATTTGGGATTAAGAACCATTTTTTCATGCCAAACTATATTATCAATGTTGTCATTGTGGTTCCTTGAAATATAATTTCCTACATATTGGTAAAGTTAAATGTAAAAATATTGCAGGAAAATTGTAATTATATAACCAGAGGAAACTCCAATAGGTAACAAACAAACCTATGTATAGTAAAATGCAGATGTCTAATCTATAATGCACAAGAACTTCTCTACCATTGGATAGTCATAAAAATTCTATAGTGGTAGCTCAAGCTTGTTCATGGTAAAAAAATTCCTATTGGAATAAAAAAATCAAGTTCGGGGCATGTGTGCAAGGCTACAATCCCAACATTAGGGATGATGTTAGTGTCAAATGAGACAAATTAAATGTCACATGAAGTAATGAAGTGAGGTGATCATTATGATATGAAACTAATAAAAGGTTAATGATGTGATATCAAGGAGTTAGGGAGTACTTTATCCAAAGTAAAATAATGGAATGACATAGGTGTTATCCAATGTTATTGTTCATGCAAGTGGTGGAAAGCATCTCACACTATTTGCAGACTTATTGGGGGAGGTGGGTTATCTAAAATTACATGGCTCGGAAATGGATCTTTTAAGGCCAACCCTTTTATTGGACCTCTAATATTCTATCCATTTTTAGACACTAAATCATGTACTTTGGGTACATTGCTAGGTCCTAATCACATACTACTATTCAGATGCTTCTTATGGGAGAAAAGTACTATTTGATCACTATACTTGGCATCTTAGTTTCCTTCCTAGTCTTCCTTTTTACCTTACTGCACCTAACTTCCCGCCTTTGACCCATAGTACTTCACCTTTTCTTGCTCGGGACACCAAAGCACCTAGGCACCCTCATCCCCTCGGGGGCCATATACAAATTTGTTTTTAGCTCTCTCCTTTTTTGGTATTTTTAGTCATTGGGCATCCTAGTCTTAGGGGTTGGCCTTTTAGTGATCAATTGAAAAATTTGAACAAGAGAAGTATATAAATATAAATTTATGTGACCAAATTAAAGGACCAAGCTCTAAGAATTTATACTATCACCTAAGGTTACATCTCACAAGAATCTAAAGAGGATCATTGCATCCATCTAGCACCATTACAAGGGATAAGGGTTGATTTTCTGCATCACACTTCATAGGAGGGAAGTCTATTCTATTCCATGTACACATTTATTACATCTAGCTACTTTACTCACTATCTAGCTACTTTTCTCGCTATCTAGGTGATGCACTTGATCCACTTAGTGTCATCAACTAGATCTCCATAAATTATACACTTGGGGGGCATAACATTATTTATTCCCCCCTTCTCACATCAATGTCCATCTTATATTTTCATCATTTCATATCTATTATCTCACATACAAACATATACATCTTGATAAACTAGTATCATCATTACCTTATGACACACTCTTGTGCTAAGGTTCACACTTGACTGTTGAGGGCATACTATACACATGAACCTCACACACTGCACATTTCACATCTACGACACATTCTTCTACACATTGCACATCCTACACATCTTCAACATCTTCTTCTTACATCTACTATATATCTTACGTGCTTTGCGCTTTATATATATTACACATATTATGCCTATACAACATATTATTATTCCTACACATCATACATATTGTGTGCTTTCTACATATTCTATTCACATCTACTACTACACATCATACGCACTTTGTGATTTTTACACCTACTCATTATACGCATTCTATACGGTTTGAATTACATATTACACATATTCACACTTGCCCCATCTTACATACATATTCATAGTGTCGCACCCCTTCTATAGTGAATCTACATCCTTCTAGCACATTTTTCTCATACATCGTGTTATTCTCTTCTACATTCTATGCATCATGATTGAACCTTTACAATGCACACTACCCGAAGATGAACTCTAGTATCATGGTTCATACTCAAATATTGAGGGTATAAATATGAATTTAACCTCACCTCATCACAGTCACATCATCTTGAACTTGGTCTTCACAATCAACCAATGTTTCTATCTATCACATTATGCAACACTATTCTACAATTTACGCTTTGTGCTTCACAATCATCACTCTCCTACAATCTTATTCACACATTCTATGTTACATCATCAATCATTCTAGCATCTCATTCACACCTTCCTACATCCTAATTCATTCTTACGCATTACATCATCCTACAATTTACGTTTTGCGCTCTATTCATCAACCTTTTCTCGCATACAACAACATCATTTGAACCATTTCCCGATGATGCACTCTTGTTATACGGTTCATTCTTGACTACTGAGGGGTCTTGTATAAATGAACCTAATCTCACTCATGCATACATCCATGATTGGGGGCACACTACCCCTATCAAAATCATATTGCATTTCGTTCCATCTCTTCCACCACATGTTGCATATCTTGGATTCATTTATTCTTTCTCTCTTATGCTTAAATGTACACTTTATTATATATGTTAGATATATATCCCGTATGTCATTATATCTATCACACACACATGCACATTCAATTTCCTTGAAGTTGTGATAAAAACTATACACATATTGATACATGTAGCATGGATTCCTGGCATAGTACCTTATACCAGTCCCGTAGCGGTTCCTAGGGAATCCACATTCATACACATTTCAGGTGCTATTGTTTCATTATTTTACATAACACACTACTATATCAGATTATACATGCTTTGACATACTTTATATCTTTCTAACATGCTAACGAGTGCTTCATGTGCAATATTTTCCTTACAGGACTTATTTTCCTCCATGGTTATTTGATGTTTTCTTACTATTGTTTTCCATTGTTTGCCATTAAATGTCATTGTTTGTGGGATTTTCCCTATGATTTATCTTGTGTGCACACTATCTACTTTCATCCATTGTGGCCTCAATTTCCTTGTGACATTGTGAGGGATGTCCCATGTTTGTAACCCACTTTTCACGGTCTACTTTGTCTTCTTTCTTGGTAGCTTATACATTGTTTTCTATATGCATGATTATCTTATTTGCACTAACAATTATCTTCTAGCCACTGTTTTCACATGCCTTAGTTTTTACCAAACACATCCCCTCCTACATACCGGTATCAGTCTAACATGAGGTCTTGTTTTGGGCCACATCCTCCTAACAATGTCACATGCACCCCAAACAAGGGGACATCTATTGGGTGAATTAGTAACCCCATTCGGTGGTCTATAGTCACGATTCGGTAGTGTATAGTCACATTTGAGTACAATAGACTACAAATTCAAGATAATTTATAGACTTAGATAGGGCTTAGAATCAGACTTGGGTCCTTACTTCAACACATACACTAGAGCCCATAACTAGATTTGGGTGCTTAGGTAGTTCTCGTGCTTTCCTTGGTGCCTAAGACCGGGGAAGATACACATAATTTTATAGTTAAAAACATTTTTCAAAATTTTCAAAAAGGATTTTCACGGGGTAGAATTCCTCCAACATTGAGAAATCACATTTGGTCACTCTTATTTGCATTTGATCAGAATTTTACACACCATCTACAAAGTGGTATTTTTACTTGGGACACAATCAAAGGTTGGAAAATGACACTAGACCTTTCAACCTACACTACTACTCGTCGTGGCATAGGATCACCTAAAAACAAACATTCAATACACTCCAAAATTTTGGGAAGTAGTCAAAGGATGGAGAATAAGACTAAACCTTTCTCTCTACACTACTTCACATGGCATGAGATCGCCTAAAAAATTTCTCTTCATTGACATTTTAGGATCCTTTTTACACTCTCTTTTAATCATCACGGATCAAGTGCACATGATCATTTTACCTTTTCACATTTTAAATACTTCTTATATGCTTTTTACACATTTTGATCATATACATACGTATTTGACTACTTGTTTTTTCTTGTCTTTTGCAGTCTATCCTTATGGGAAGTGGTATTCAACATCGACACATGAAAAACATCATCATGAACAACAGGTATAATGTCAAAAATCCACACATGTGTTTCCACCCTAGGGTCATCATCATCACTTTTCTTTTACTTCCTCTTCTATAGTTTCCACACTTTTCTTGTCTCAACACACTATTTATACATCGATCTACATGGTTATCGTGTACACATTTCTATCACCAACATAAAGTGGGGAAAATATAGACACTAAATCATGCACTTTGGGTACATTACTAGGTCCTCGTCACATACTACTATTCACATGCTTCTTACAGGATAAAATTACTTGTTAATCACTATACTTGGCCTCTTAAGTGATCGAAAACCAAATTTAACTAGCAATTGTGTACACACATTTTCTTGCTTTGTATTGATTTTCGATGTAAAAATTGTGCATTATTTCTTTTTGTATTTTTAATAAAAGAATAAAAACTGCAAGTACTGTGCAAATACTGAAAGAAATGAAGAGGATTCACCAGCAACGTGACGCAAGAATTGATAACGGAGTTCGGCGCTTGAGGCCTACGTCTCCGGGTCCGGTTGAATGGGACCGATCTATTAGAATCTTGAAAATAATCCTTTACAAAGAATTCTACAAAATTATGACCTTCTCACAGTCTTCCTCTGTCGAAAATAACAGGGGTTGCTTTTTACATCTCCTTCAAACTCCACTCCTAGCTCAAGATATGAGCATTACAATATTAGTACACAGTCCCGAATGCATTACAAATAGAATATCACCCTTTTTATATTGTTTATGCGCCTCCTAGCATACCGGCTGGGCGCTTATCATTTTACTCGGCCCACCCGAGTTCCATTCTCCTCCTTGGCTTTTAGTTTATCCTTTTGGGATCATAATCCCACATTAGTCGCATGAAAACTCGGTCAACACTTTATATATTTGGTAGGTGCGGTTGTTGAGTGGCTTAAAAGCCGCCTAAGCCTATGTGGAGGGCGCTGTAGATAGGGCGCATTGCATTGGGGTGGCGCATGGTTTAGTTTTGGGTGCTTATCCCATAGCATATGCGGTGGACAGTTTAAACAATTGCGTGGAAAGTTTAGACATATGCGTGGAAAGTGGAATATATAATGCGTTGAATAGTTTGAGAAATGTGGCGTGGAAAATTGCAAAGTGGGTAATTTAAATAATACAAACCCAATGTCCCACATGCATGGCGCAAAAGGAAATATAGAGGTTTATATACACAAGTTGGTTGAATGGTTAAATGAGAAGGAGGCCAAGGCACCCCTCCATAATCGAGTGTGTCGAACCTGGCTGAGGGCCCCCAGCCAGTAAATAGCGGGGTCCATTTGTCCGAGAACGAGTGTCCAAGACCGGCGTTCCAAAACCCATTTTTTTAATACGTCACACAATTCATCCACGTGTCGCAATATGATCGCAACACTTGGCGAGCGTGCACACGTCCAACCTGCACAAAACTCCAAATTTCGCCAGTTGCCCAAAAATTTCAGCGGGCTATAACTTTTGCAAACGAGCTCCGTTTCCTGCAAACAAACTGTCGTGGAGTCGTATAATTTTTCTCCACGCTTTAAAAATGACTGCAACAATTTCTGAGAAGATCTTAGATCGGTGTTTCTCTGTGAGGATCCTCTGGATCATTCCTCCCCACTGAGAAACTTTTGGACCCCAAAAGTCAACCTAATTGGTGAATAGGTGAGGGTATTTCTCCCTCACCTTTCCGGTTTCCATCCATTTTGCCTTGTTCGGATGCATGCCTTTGAACCCAACATGAAGATATTCAATATCACCCCTTCGCGAAGTTCTTACTTTCCTGTCCAAAATGATGTCTTCCTGCAACTCATCAAGATACTCAGGAGCAAAATCATCAATGGAAGGCATAATGTTAGAATCATCATGATCAACAATCATAGGCGGTTCATACAATCTTAAATTCTCAACATTTAAAACTGAGTAGATTTGCATATATGGAGGTAAATCTAACCGGAAAGCGTTGTTACCATTTTTTTCCAATATTTGGAACGGACCATACCATATAGGTTTCAATTTTTTACCTTCACCTGTCAGTCTTTCCTTGCTGATGTGAAGCCAAACTAAATCACCAACTTTGAACTTGTGATCAGTTCTATGTTTATCATGCCTAGCTTTGTACTTAGCCTGGCTTTTCTCCAATTGTTCATGGACATACTGATGAACCTGTTGTATTCTCTGCACAAATCTTTTAGCCTTGTCAGAATCACTTGCACTATTAACAACAGTTTCATGTCCATAATATATATCTAATGGAGAATTAGGTAGATATCCATAACAAGTCTCAAATGGAGACTTCAAAGTAGAAGAATGTAAGGCACGATTATAAGCATGTTGCACATAATAAAGATGTTCATCCCACAATTTAGGATGTTTGTTACTATAGCCCCTAAGTAATTGTACCACTGCGCGTTTACAGACCTCTGTTTGACCATCAGTCTGTGGATGAAAAGCAGTGCTCTTTTTCAGTTTTGTGTCCATTAACCCCCACAATGTTGACCAAAATTCCCCAAGAAATCTAGAATCCCGATCAGATATGATTGAAGTAGGTAAACCAAAATGAACCCAAACAAACTGAAAGAATAAATGTGTAGTTCCCTCACCAGTTATTTGTTTAGTACATGGAACCAACACACACATTTTGCTAAATCTGTCCACTACCACATATAAGTAATCATGTTTTCTCCGTGTCATGGGCAAGCCTCCTACAAAGTCCATGGAAACACTTTCCCAAGGCCGTGTTGGAACGGGAAGAGGAGTGTAAAGTCCTAATTTCCTATTACTTGGCTTGCTTGTGGCACAAAGAACACATCCCTTAATATATCGGTTTACATGTTCATGCATTCTAGGCCAATAGCAATATTTTTGTAAATGTGCAACTGTCTTACTTACACCAAAATGCCCTGAAATAAGAGAAGTATGTGCTTCCCTAATCATATGCACACACTCATTTTCTAGAATACAAAGTTTTCCAGAATGATATAACAATCCTTCATGCAAATGATAATCTTTTTCTCCTACTTGTTTCCCACTTACTAAATCCTCATACACTTCTCTAAAATCAACATCATTTGCATATTGTTCCTTGTAACTAACATGAGCCAAAGAACTATGCTGTAAAAGGATAGATGCTACTACCACTGGTGGTCTGGACAACATGTCGGCAACCTTGTTTTGAATACCTTTTTTATACCTGATTACAAGATGAAATTGTTGCAAAAATCCCATCCACTTGAAATGTCTAGACTGCTGCAATTTGGTTTGTGTTTGTAAATATTGAAGCGGTTGATGGTCAGTATGGATAATTGTTTCTTTTCCCATTAAATAATGCTTCCATTTTTTAACACTTTGAACCAAAGCATAAAACTCTTTATCATAAGTTGGATAGTTTCTTACCGCACTTGTAAAGGTTTCTGAATGGTAACACACCGGTCGTTTGTTCTGCATCAAAACTGCCCCCATTGCATAGTCACTAGCATCCGTCTCAATCTCAAATGAATGTTGTAAATCCGGAAGTGCCAAGATCGGAGCGGTACTTATCTTCTCTTTCAGTGTATCAAATGCTTTTTGTTGTTTTCCTCCCCACTGAAAGACCTGTTTAATACTTGTCAAAGCATGCAAAGGAGATGCAATATATGAGAAGTTAGCAATAAATTTCCTCCAGTACTGAACTGCACCTAGAAAACTTCTAACTTCCGTCACATTTGTGGGTCTAGGCCATTTCACAATAACCTCTATTTTTGCAGGATCAATTTTCAATTCTCCATTTCCTACAATATACCCCAAGTAAATTAAAGATGTTTTACCAAATTCACATTTTGACATCTTCAAATACAATTTCTCTCTCCTTAGTGCATCTAAGACTTTCTGGATGTGTTTAATATGTTCATCCCATGATTTACTGAAAATAAGAATATCATCTAAGTAGACAATAACGAAATTATCAATGAATGGCCTAAAAATTTCATTCATAACTCTCATGAATGTTGCCGGTGCATTGCACAAACCAAAAGGCATCACTAACCATTCAAACAATCCCTGTTTCGTTTTAAAAGCAGTTTTCCAAACATCACCTTCTGCAATTCTTACTTGGTGATAACCACTTCTTAAGTCTAACTTAGTGAAATAAATTGCATTTCTTAATTGATCCAGTAAATCATCTATTCTAGGAAGAGGGTAATGATTCTTTATAGTAATCTTGTTTAAAGCACAAAAATCAACACACAT
Source organism: Taxus wallichiana var. yunnanensis (assembly GCA_018340775.1). NCBI lineage: Eukaryota > Viridiplantae > Streptophyta > Pinopsida > Cupressales > Taxaceae > Taxus > Taxus wallichiana. Next base: position 175,828,917 of record CM031235.1, read on the forward strand.
TCGCCAAGTGCCATCCTTCTTAGGAACCAATATAATTGGTGAACCACATGGGGATGTACTTGGGTGAATTATACCTTGAGCCAAAAGTTCCATTACCTGTCTCTTGATTTCCTCGTTCTCTACTACTGACAACCTGTACATTCCGATATTGGGAAGAGGTGCATCCTGAAGCAACTGTATCTCATGTTGAACCCCTCTTTTGGGAGGTAGACCTTGTGGATCCTGAAAAACATCATCAAATTGAGAAACAATTCTTACCAATTCATCCTTATGTTTTAGATCGCAAGTCTCAAAAGCCATCTCATTTTCTTTTTCCTTGGCTTTGACCACCATGAGCACAAAACTTTTGCTTGAGTTGACAAGCCTTTTCATTTGACCTACAGTTACCAAGGATAGATTATTCTTTTCATGGTGAGCTCTAATAATAAACTCAATTCCATCCTTTACAAGCAAATATTTATTTTCTTCCCTATAGAAGATTGCTTTACGATCATACAAATAAGGACTTCCCAAAACCACCCCACAAATATCCAAAGGAACTACATCCAATTCAACCTCATCAATAAACTTGTCTGTAATGGCAAATCTGAAAGTACAAGTTTTAGTTACCTGCAGTTTTGCATCATCACAAACCCAGCCCAAAGGATAAGGCTTAGGATGTGGTGTAGTTTTGAGTCCTAGTTTTTTAACAACCTCCTCTGAAATCAAATTAGCTTGAGATCCACTATCAAAAAGAGTATCAATTTTCGTATGCTTTGAAATTACTCTAATGTGGAAAAGCTCATTTCTTTTCTTATCGTCAGGTGTAGTTTGTTTACTAGAAGAAGATGCAACATCTGTAGTGCTATTGTTGGAAATTGAAAGAGTTGATTTACCTTGTAAACCCATAGCTGTGATTTTGGTTTCATCACCTGAATCAGAACCAAGATCATGCACTACGGTGTTTGTTTTCTTTTCTTTTCCTTTCTTAACCATCCATTTAGGCTTCTTTTCAGGATGTAATTTCCAACATTTAGACTCATCATGGTTTTTTTTACAATGATTACAAAATGGTTTTTCATCTTCCTTCTTAACAATAGAGTTTGTTTTATGCTTACCCTTTCCTTTTCCTTGTTCTTTCGAACCTTTTCCTTCAGATTGCTTGTTCTTCTGATTAAAAGAAGAGAAAGAGGACTCCTTTGTCATTTTCCCTCGTGCTTCCAGATGGGTTGCTTGAACACATACTGCATCAAGATTAGTAGTACCTAAAACAAGTATCATATGCCTTAGATAACTATGCAATCCACCAATATATTTGAGCAGTGTTTCTTCTGTGTTTAGGGAAATTCCCAGAGTTAGAGCCCTTTTCCTAAATTCTTGTGTGTATTCTTGAACACTTTGTCCCTTAGTTTGTCTTAATGTTTGCCAATCCATCATAGCTTGTTGCTTATAACCAAGAGGATAAAATTGTTGCCTAAGATTTGAAACAAATTCAGACCAAGAAGTGATTTCTATACCTTTGTTTTCTTCCACTTCCTGAAGCTTACTCTCCCACCAAATGAGTGTTGTTCCACCCATCCGAAGAGTTGCCAGATGAATCTTTGCTTCATCATCAACAATTTTCTGAACCCTGCAATATACTTCTATTTGCTTGACCCAGTTATCCAACTTCTCTGCATTTAGCTCTCCAGTATACATAGGCAATTCAAACTTGATATCTAACTTTAATGAAAGAAAATCAGATTTTAAGGAGTCTCTTTTTGGAATGTCAGAACTAGAGCTTTCTTCTTTCTTACCTTCTCTAGTCCCCTTTTCCCTTTTCCTTTCTTGGTACATTTCTTCCACCATTTCCTTCATCTGTTGGAAGGATTGACGAAAGTTTTGTTCCACTTCCTCTCGATCCGCCATTGTAGGACTTCGAGATCGTCTGGTACCAATTTTGGGATCTCCTTCAACTAATTCTCCTTCACCCTTCTTAGATCGAGACCTTGTTAACATCCAACACACAACTTGCAATCCAAAACACGTTAAACTGAACCAAAAATCAGTCAAAACCAGCTCTGATACCAATGATCTGAAAACCAAATTTAACTAGCAATTGTGTACACACATTTTCTTGCTTTGTATTGATTTTCGATGTAAAAATTGTGCATTATTTCTTTTTGTATTTTTAATAAAAGAATAAAAACTACAAGTACTGTGTAAATACTGAAAGAAATGAAGAGGATTCACCAGCAACATGACGCAAGAATTGATAACGGAGTTCGGCACTTGAGGCCTACGTCTCAGGTCCGGTTGAATGGGACCGATCTATTAGAATCTTGAAAATAATCCTTTACAAAGAATTCTACAAAATTCTGACCTTCTCACAGTCTTCCTCTATCGAAAATAATAGGGGTTTCTTTTTACATCTCCTTCAAACTCCACTCCTAGCTCAAGATATGAGCATTACAATATTACTACACAGTCCCGAATGCATTACAAATAGAATATCACCCTTTTTATATTGTTTATGCGCCTCCTAGCATACCGGCTGGGCGCTTATCTTTTTACTCGGCCCACCCGAGTTCCATTCTCCTCCTTGGCTTTTAGTTTATCCTTTTGGGATTATAATCCCACATTAGTCACATGAAAACTCGGTCAACACTTTATATATTTGGTAGGTGCGGTTGTTGAGTGGCTTAAAAGCCACCTAAGCCTATGTGGAGGGCGTTGTAGATAGGGCACATTGCATTGGGGTCGGTGCATGGTTTAGTTTTGGGTGCTTATCCCATAGCATATGTGGTGGATAGTTTAAACAATTGCGTGGAAAGTTTAGACATATGCGTGGAAAGTGGAATATATAATGCATTGAATAGTTTGAGAAATGTGGCATGGAAAATTGCAAAGTGGGTAATTTAAATAATACAAGCCCAATGTCCCACATGCATGGCACAAAAGGAAATATAGAGGTTTATATACACAAGTTGGTTGAATGGTTAAATGAGAAGGAGGCCAAGGCACCCCTCCATAATCGAGTGTGTCGAACCTGGCTGAGGGCCCCCAGCCAGTAAATAGCGGGGTCCATTTGTCCGAGAACGAGTGTCCAAGACCAGCGTTCCAAAACCCATTTTTTTAATACGTCACACAATTCATCCACGTGTCGCAATATGATCGCAACACTTGGCGAGCGTGCACACGTCCAACCTGCACAAAACTCCAAATTTCGCCAGTTGCCCAAAAATTTCAGCGGGCTATAACTTTTGCAAACGAGCTCCGTTTCCTGCAAACAAACTATCGTCGGAATCGTATAATTTTTCTCCATGCTTTAAAAATGACTGCAACAATTTCTGAGAAGATCTTAGATCGGTGTTTCTCTGTGAGGATCCTCTGGATCATTAAGTTCCTTCCTAGTCTTCTTTTTTACCTTACATGACCTCACTACCCAGCCTAACCTGTCATACATCACCTTTTTTTGGCTCTGTACACTAGCACCCAGCCAGGATGCTATCACCTGTGCATCGTCATCCCCTTTGGGTGACCTAGAGCACTTTGTACTTATCTCAATTCTTTTTAGGCCCTTTCTCAGCCGTTAGCCATCCTTATCTCTTAGGGGTTGACCTTTTAGTGATCAATTATGAATTTTGAACAAGAGAAGCATATCAATATAAATTTATGTGAACAAATTAAAGGGCCATGCTCTAAGAATCTATAATATCACCTAAGGTTACATCTCATAAATATCTAAAGAGCATCATTGCATCCATCTAGCGCCATTACAAGAGATAAGGCCTAGTTTTCTACATCACACTTCATAGGAGGGAAATATATTTTATTCCATGCACACATTTGTTATCGGGGTTCATTTTAAAAGGCCTATGGGAAATTAGAGGTGGGAAATCCCTAGCGAATATACCTAGAACTAATTTCATGGGAAAGAAAAATATTTTGGAATTTTAGAATGAAATTTTTTCCTGGTAGTTTCTTAAGGGAGAGCCATTTTTTTACCTAACAGCTTTGTTGTTGCAAGGCAATGTTTCATGTTGTCGCACGACAACGTTTCTAGTTTTTACACGACAACAAGCTTATTTATACATGATAACTAGTTTTTTTTTCACACAACAAAAAACCTTGTTGACACAAGACAAGACTTCTTGTCTAAAGACACCGCCAAGATAATGTCCCATGAAAGTGAGAGTCATTACCGCATGCCAACAAGATTTTTGTCACATGACAACAAGCATTGTTGTTGCATGAGAACAATATCTTTTGTTTCACGAAAAATGTTGTTTTTTCATGTGAGAACAAGCTTTGTCGTCACATGATTAAAAGATTTATTATCACACGAAAACACACCTTGTTGTAACATGAAAACAAAGCTTGGTTTTCTGTTACAAAAAAATTTACTATCATCCGTCTGTTGGTGTTCAAAATTATCTCACCCCATTTGTGCCTATGAAAACTTATTGATTTACGGCCTCTGTCATTTTCTCCTTCCCCGTGTTAAGCTTGGTCAATCTTTGTGGCCATTTTTAATCTGTTTCTAGGTTGTAAATCACTTAAGGGTCTGTAATTTGGGTCCCCCATTCTCTATTCATCAAAAAATCAGTTCCCATGTTTTTTTCTCCACGGTTGGGATTTGTCCGCCTTATCATTTCTGCCCTTTATACTTGAAGAAGAATGGATTGATGCATCCCTGAAGAACATATTTGAGCCTTGTAACATTTCTAAATTTCTATCCTTGAAGAAAATTTCATTCCTAGGCTCAAAGGGTCATTTTTCTATATTTTATGGTTTGATAGGCATTTCTCCTGTCAAATTTTCATGCTTGTATCTACAGGGGATGTGGCACCTTTTGATTGGATGCAGCTCAGCTGGGTACTTAGAAAAATTCATGGAAAGCCTTAACTCAAAGTGTGTCCATGTGGAGGTGTGATGCTCATTTGAAGATCTGCTTTTGGGTTTTTCCTTGGAGTAGCACCGGGAGGACATGAATTTTTTTATAGAGTTGGAGCTATTTGGTGGAACAGGACACATGGTGAGCTTGTGCTCATTCAGGGTCTCCACTTTGGGCACCATCTTGAAGTTGTGCCATGAAGACATGTGGAGGCCTCTGTCACTTTACATTTTACTTAGAATTTTCAATGGCCAAAAGGAGACTACCTCGGAGCATGACACATGGCGCCTCCCACTGAGCTTCAAGCATTCAGGAAAACCTTGCCAGAATAAGACGTGTGGCGAGCTTGCACTCGTTCAAAGTATCAAATTTTGGGACCGCCTCAAGGTGTGCCATGGTGACACGTGGCAGTTTGAAAATTCAAAAAGGTGGGGAGGCAGACCATTGGAGGAAAATTGGATTTTTTGCCTCCTTAAGGATTAAAATTTCAAAATGGCCCACAAGCCCGATGAGGGAAAAAGTCAATGTTTTTCCCTATCAACGGTGGAGGTGCAGGCTCTCGGGGAAAATTTGAAAAAAATTGTTTTGAGAAAAAGAGTCAAAAGTCGAAAAGGAAGCACGACCCCATTCCAATCACATTTGGACATGTGTCAGGTTTGTTCCCAAGGGCGGAGTTGTGGGGAAAATTTGGAAAATTTTCCTTTTCCAAAAAGAGAGTAAAATGGCAGAATTTGGCCGTGGTTCCATTCCAATCACATTTGGACACGTGTTAGGCTCGTATCCCAAGGGCAGAGGTGCGGAGAAAATGGATTTTTTTCTAATTTTCCAAAAAGTTGTAAAAAGTCAAGGGGATCCCATGGGTCTATTCTAAAGTTTTAATCTATCACGTGGACGGCTCAAATTCAAAGTAAATATCAACAACAACTATGAGTCTAAATATGATTTTCCCCATTTCTCTGAAACATGTCTGGAAGTGCAAGTCTCCATGATTTCTTGGTCTTTTCTACACACCAAGCAGAGAACGAAGTTAATGTTGACATCTGAAGTTTGGTGGGAAGATCTGGAAGGTGTATTTCACCATTAAAATGGTTTGACTTTCATGCCCAATCAGATTTTCTATTTTTCTTCTCATGAGCATGCAAAGGGTCGATTTGATGATTAGGGCGCAAGTGGTTGAAAAATTGAAGAAAGGGTGAACTATCGAGCAAGGAGGAGCTGAATGCGGGAGGAATTCGATGAAATCTACACCCTTGAGCACTGGAGACTTTTGTAGATCTGATTCTGTGAATCACGAAAGAATCATGGCGAAGCCTTTGGTGCATTTAATGTTTTTTATCTTTTGGGGAGAGGGGACTCTGTTGTAAATGATATAAATGGCACAAATTTTTCATATTAATGGTTGGGAGTTTTTGGAAAGGTCAGAGACTGATTTCTCCAATAGAAAAATCTTGACATAGCCCATCCTTTTTTAGAAGCCGTTTAAGAAGCTCCGTATATATCTCTTTGTGTCAAATTTAATTGTGTCAAGGTGGTTGTGAGTGTACAACCACTGAAAAGCTTTGAGATTGTTTTGGAAACTTTCCCTTGCTGATAAATTTGATCAAACTTGAGTTATTATGTGTTAATCTTGAGCAAAATGTATTTATTTCATCTTTGAATGTATGTAAGTAGTTTTTCTTGTTTTTGTTGCAATCTTGTACCAAAATCTGGTCCAATCACATAGGTCTCAATCCTTGTGATGGTTTAGTGGCATCTATAATTTCATTTCTCAGGAGAGCCTTCATCTGGGAGTGAGATAAATGGTTTAAAATCACTTTTCTTTCATTTTTTTGACAAAGATTATCTGTAAGCCTTTAGGTGTACCTCAGGTGTGGTTTGGTTTGAATCTTGGTGCTTTATTGGGTTCTCTGACTCGAGCCTTCATGATAGAATCCCATAGGCTATATGAAAAAGTGCCAATCTAGGCCTCCATTGAAGCACATATTCTAGTTGAAGAAACATTTTTAACTTTTGTGGCATTTATTTGTTTGAATATTTTCATTTTGCATAAGCTCTTAGGGATCTGGTGAGTCAAGTGCATCGTGTCTCCTCTCAACTAAAATTTCATTTAACAACAACCAATCCTACCCACACTACCCCTATTTTTCATGTGTGTACACAAATGCACAATCCTCATCACTTAAACATGCAGAAGTAGGCAGGGTCTCAAATGTCTTTAGTAACCTTTGCCTTGTTGTGAAAGTATCTCCATGATTTGGAAGTGAAAACTTGTGATAGTCGGATCTAGTGTGTTGATCATATTTTCCTCAAGGTATTCTCTATAAAATTTATGAAAAGAAAGTTACTCGTATCTCCTTTCATATAACGAGAGGTTATAAAATAGGTTCTCTTACCTTGGTTGAAAGGCACAACCTAAAATAGTTAGGACCGAGATCACATCCTTTTAAGGTACTATCCGTTTCTCCACAAATCCAAGTAACAAAGGGACAATTAGATTTATCCTCAGCCTATAAAATGACATATTTTTATAATCTAGCTGCCTCTAAGATCCCTACCGAATCTGTGTTTCGCTTGTATTGAAAAGGAGAAAAAAATTGGATACCAACACTGTCAACAAGAGTTGTTGTCATGTGACAACAAGTCTTGCTATTGCGCTTAACGAAAGTTGTTTTTGTGTGACAAGAATCCTTTCGTCATGCGTCAACAAAACTTGTTGTTGTGTGACACCTATATGTTGTTGTCACACCTCAACAAAATATTTCTATCATGCATCACCGAAAATTTGTTGTTGTGCACCACTAGAAATTTTTAGTCATACATGCCAATACCTAGGAACCCTAATATTTCCCTATAAATACCCCTCTGGCCCTCATTTTCACACTTCTCGAATCACAATTTTTTTCTCCATTCTCACAAAGACTCACAACCTATAGGTTCATAACTCCTAGTGTGCCAACAAACAAAAAAACCAAATACAATCCAACCTCCGAGTCTTGATTCAACCTTTTAGGTCTTGTTCTCGATTATTTCAATCTGTTTCACCTTCTGGTCTCTAATCTCGTGTGGTTAATGGATTCTAGAGACTAAGGTTTTAATTACGGTCTACGTCATGACAGATGAAGCTCAAATTGAATCTTACAAAACTAGGCAACCACCCTACCCAAGATTATATACAGGAACTTAATGTGCCTACACATTCATACAGTCTTGCAAATGAATGAAGGTTACAAGGAATGGGTACAAGCTTGTGGGTTTGTAGGACTGGTTAACATGCCATAGTTTGAGATAGATCATAACATTCTAAACTACCTCCTCTTGTCATTCAATACACAAGATAGAAAATTCACTATGAATTTTCTAGATGGACGTATATCATTCAGTTCAATGTTGATCCTGCTGATATCCATCGATTGATATGCCTTCCTTTTAAAGATTCTCGCCATTATAACAACCAAAGCAACTATGATTGAAGATGATAAGATTTTCCTCAAATCTTATTAAAATTTCCATATTGATGGTACGTGTAATGTTCTTTAATTTGTAAAATTTTAATTTTGATATAAATTGTGGTTAATTCAACATCCAATGACTTTTTGTAGAAAATATCAACAAATCAAGATGAGGAGTAGATATGCAAGGAGTTGCACACAATTTTCTTGTTCTTTATGATATATTTGTTTAAGCCAAAATTGTGTTCAAGCTACACAAACAAATATTCCAAATTGGGATATCACCTACATTCTCACAACAATATGAAATAAAATATTTGATTGGTACACATACTTATCAAATAAGATAATAATTGATATTGGGGTAAGTGCACCAGGTTGGGGGGCCAAAAGGGGGTCTTAAGTGGACACATTTTTCTAAAAAAACTTCAAATTGTACGAGTTTTTCGAAATATTTACACTCAAAATTGGAAGATGTTGTAGAAATATAAATCTTAGCATTTTGAGTCTAGTTTCTAAGCTACTAAACTTTATTGAAAAAGATAAGTTTAAGTGGGTCAAACAACTAAAATACCAAAAGATGCTCTGTTTTTGTTAAAAACATAATAGAGTGAATTTCGTTCCCCCACCATTTTTTTAGCACCATTTAGTATTTTTGAAAACCCTTTAGTAGAAAGATATTTAGGAGCATCTAGTTTGGGCTCCATTTTAAAATATTTTTTTAGCGAATATTTTTTTATTTATGATTTTTCTAGTACAAACATTTTATGTTTTGAAAAATAACGGAGCTCTGACCATGCCCCCCCTAACTACCTCAAAAATATTGAATATATATATTTTTAATATGTATAGAATTATGCCTAGTTTGGGCTAGTATAATTTTTTTAAATTTCGATCACCCAAAAAAAGATACACAATGAAAGATAGACATATTTACACTTCAAAAAATAGCTATAAAAAGCCATAGTTAGAAAATAAATAATATGGAAACCTTATATTAGTCAGAAAATTTGAAAATTATATTTTTAGAAAGAAGAAACTCTGCTCTACGTCGTGGTATATTTTTTTAAAATGAATCGATTGTTTTATTTTGATTTATCATAGAGGAAGTGGCATTTTTACATTTTCTTGCAAAAACACGTTGTTTGTTGTGTTTCAGTGAGTCCATGCCTCGTGCTCTTGGGGATCAATGGATCTCAAGCCTTGAGGCATGGCTTGGGAAAAGAGAAAATGCAAAACGCGTATGCATTATAATGCGTACATTTTTCTTTGTTTTATATATTGTGGCCCCCCAATGTCCCTTTCATCTCTTTCATGGGAATTCTGCAAACATTATATTTTGTCTGCAATTTTCTCTACATTCTTGCAAAATTTTTTAGTAGTTCATTTTGTCACCTACCCCATTAGTTGATTTTTTAAAAAAATGGGTGATAAAAGTCGAGCTAAGGACAAGAGGAAAGTCAAGAAAAAGACACCGGAGCAATTAGAAGAGAAGAGAATAAAGAAATTGAAGAGAATGCAAAAACTTTGAGTAGGGCAAGGTACATCCGCTATATCAAATGTAGCTAATGTATTAGAAAATGGGGATGAAATACATAATGAAAATGTAGAGAATAATGATTTTGCAATGAATAATGATATTGAATTGAATGATAATGTTGGTATGGATGAAGAAATTGATATGAATCCAATTGTTGAACCCTTACCTAAGAATCCAAATGTTAACCCCGAAATTTGTATGAAAACACTGAATGAAGAAAGTAACCTTGTAAACGAATCTTCACCTCTAAGAACACCTCCTTCCATTTTGTGAAGAAAACCAATTCACTTAATTGAAATTGATGAAAACATTATAAAACCAATGTCTAACAAAATTTCTGAAAGAAATGCGAGAAGAAAAGCTCGTGGAATTTGGGATAGTTACTTTGAGAATTTAAATGACACACAAAAATGTCAATTACTTGTTTTATTGATGGAATTAATTAAGATGAGACCTATAAGGAAGACCCTGGGTTTAAGAACATCTAATGTTGTTGATCAAAATGCGTCAATTGTTAAAAACATACATAAAGGATACTAAACTGTAGGTGGAAAAATACACACCAAAGATAGTAATGCTACATAGCGTGCACTTACTAATTGTATAGTAAGTGATAAAACAGTTAATAAGTGCTTGATTAGAAAAACAAGTAGTGCTTTAAAGATAAATAGAAAAACAATAATGAAAGAAATAAAGAGATGTAAATGTATTGAGTTAGTCAATAACATTGACTATTGGGCTTTCTCTAGTAGAATTCCATGAAAAGACAAGAATACATCTGATATTCTAAAAGAATTAATTGTAAAATTTTGGAATGAGAACACAAGGGTGTCACCGAATAGAAGATATACAGTAAAAAGAAGAATAGGTTCTCGTAATCGTGAATTGTGTGCAAAGCATTTCTTAGATATGACTCAAACAAAATTGTTCTCTAAGTTTAAGAATGAAAATCCAAAACTTAACATTATCCAAATATTCTTTGAAATGAGCAACCCCTTTAATGTGAAAATCAATCACTCACGTACCACTTGTTGTTGCAGGTATCATGTTGAATTTACAATGCATTATGATGTTTTTTTGTCAAATATGTTGTGTTTTGCATAATGACATCATGTTGCAGGAATGTGGAATAAATGTCCCACAAAAATCTTCAAGGGAATTTATTCCGACAATATTTTGTGAAAAATCAACAAGACAATTTTTTTATAACAAAGCATGTTTGGATGGAACGTGTAATGTATGCGATGGCTTGCCAAATCTGAAAAGTTGTATCCATGAGGAGAGTACTTATTCAATAGGAGAAGAATTGATTGATTTCACCAAATATAAATAAGTGGCATATCAATTAAAAGATGGAAAAGAATATAAGAGGTGTGATCTTGTTAGAAAACAATTACTTGTATCAAAATATATGGTCAAATTCAGAGAGGAAATTTTTTATGAGTATGTAAGGCACACACATAGAGCTCAATGGTTGGATGAACAATTCAAGTTAAGAAAGGACACATTCCCACTTGGTACTATTGTTTCAGTAGTTGACTTCATAGATAATTACACATTGTAGCCACAAATGGAGGTTCAGTCTCAATATTATAACTCAGTGCAAGTTTCTATTTTTGTGCATATAACATTCATGCACTCTCCTGAAAGCACTGAGCAAGATTGAAAAATATTAAGAGAGTATCATTTCTACATCAGTGATGATCGGACACATTCTAGTAATATGTACAAGGGTGTTTCCAGGTGTTTTATGCAAACTTAAATGAGAGGAACATTAGTTTCGATCAACATTACATTTGGTCAGACAACTGCACATCACAATTCAAGAATGCATGAGATGTTTTATTAGATAAAAAGGATGCACAAAGAAACAAATGTACAAAATATCTGGAGTTTTACTAAGGTAGGGCATGGAAAAGGAGAGCATGATGGTGCAAGAGCATGTGTGAAAAGAGCAGTTGTAAGAGAAGAGTTAAAGTTAAAGGAAGGTGCTAAATTTATAGATGAAAAAAATATTGTTGATTGGTGTGTCAAGAATATGGGCCATGAATCTCAAGAGAGATCAATGGTTCGTAGATATTTTTGGTTGATAAAGGAACAAAATCTGGAAAACTTTAAAGATTGTATGATAGTTGTAGGATTAAGTGATGCACTCATTCTGTAGTTCAGATGCAAATGCTTGGACTATTTATAATAGGTGCAAGACATGTTTTTGTATATCATGCATTGATTTTGCATGGAATGAATCTCGAGTCACACAAGTATTGGGTGGATGAATGGACTTGTAGAACTCTAATTTCACTCGACACATATCAAGTTCCACGAGCATTACAACTTTCGGTGGTCTTTGAGATCAAATGACAACATCACCTAACTTCAAGTCTCTAATTTAGTGCAACAAGGTACATACATATATGTATATGCCATGTTTTAGATTTATAAATTATTAAATGGTCAACTCTTAATGTATATATAAATTGATTGAACAGTTGTACTTTGTGATACATAGGGCACGTTTTTGCAGTTATTGTGATGGAATTTAACGAAGAGGGAACATACTACTTCTTGTCTTGTTGTGTAGAGGGGATTTTTTTTGACTTCCATAGTCATTGATGGTGAAGACCTTGAGTATCCCACTGGATCAGTGGTAGTCACTGGAACTTGGCTTCGACGATATCCTATCAAAAATCAAACATTTGGTTGTTTGAAGACTATGAAGTACATCGGAAGATACTTCACTATTCACATTTGATCCTTGCAACAAATATTAAATTGATCAAATATCGAGGTCATCCATTAAACAAAAATCTGTGGAAGGTTCATGAATAAGATCATGAAGTAATTCTCACCATTGTCAAGAATAGAGTTGATCCTTGTGGGTCATTGGATTGAATTTGCAAATGTATGTTCTTCATGAATTTAATTAGAATATTTACTTAAATGATTTTGTTTAAATTTTGTATGATTTAAAATTATTTTTAATTGCTTACTAACATATTTATGTAGGTTAGTGGTGCCAAAAATGATTCCACCTTCACGTGGTTGGCACTTTCAAAGAGAAAATTTATTATTCTCAAAGCCAAGTGAAGATAAGGGAAATTAAATATTAGAAAGGAACAACAAACATAAATTCTCATTTCACCACCTATATTGTAAAAATATCTTATTAAAATTCTCATTTCACCACCTATATTGTATGAAACACCTATATTATTCAAGTGATTGACAATAGAAAATCTTAAACCGACTCATTATGAATGGAGATGGAGAAAACCGCAAGAGGATTTTGTAGAGAGCCCCAATGTGGAGGTATCGGATCCAACGAGACGTCTCTAGGTGCCACTTTGAGTCCGAGAAATCACCGTCGAAGATATGACATGTTTGGGCCTCGGGGATCTTAAGGGACTACGCACGGATGAGGTAGCCTGAAATGATGGGGAGCATAGGAAAAAAAAACAAAGCCTCTACTAGAGTTCATCAGAAACCACAATGTGTTGCCATAGTTGGTTCGGTCACATGAGCTTCCGTTTGCAAACCATGACCTCGCTGACCCTCTACACTCGACTGCATCGCACAATGAGAGAACCAAATGGAGGTGGAGAAAACCATGGGAGGATTTCATAGAGGGACCCAACATGGATGTCTCAGATCTGACAAGACGTCTCTAGGTGCCACGGAGTTTGAGAAATCACCTATTGAAGATATGGCGTGTTTGGGCATCAAGGCTCTTAAGTGATTATGCCTGGAAGAGGTAGCCCAAAAGCACGGGGAGCATAGGGAACCAAAAAAATCCTCCAATAGTGTTCACCTGGCCACCCTGATGTGTTGGTGTAGTTGGTTCAGTCCCATGAACTGCTTGCGTTTTGCAAACTCTGACCTGTGACACTCGACTTAGACCGCACTATTTCACGTGTTTGCAAACAAAAGTACAGAGAGAAGCTGGATGGAGATGGAGAAAACTATGAGAGGATTTTGTAGAGGGTCCCAATGTGGAGGTCTCGGATCGATGAGATGTCTCTAGGTGCATAGAGTCTCGAGAAATCACCCATCGAAGATATAACGTGTTTTGGCCTCGTGTCTCTTAAGGGACTACGCTCGGACGAGGTAGACTAAAAGCATAGGGAGCATAGGGAACAAAAAATAATCCTCCACTAGTGTTCAAAAGGCCACTCCGACATGTTGGCGTAGTTGGTTTAGTCCCTCAAGCTTCCATTTGCAAACTATATCCTCTAGTAGCCTTATATTGACGTGGAGGTGTTCTTAGAGGTGAAGATTTGTTTACAAGGTTACTTTCTTCATTTAGAGGCACCTAGAGATGTCTCGTTAGATATGATACCTCCAAGTTGGGGCCATCTATGAAATCCTCTTGTGGTTTTCTCTATCTCCATCCGGTTCTCTCCTTGTGCTATTGTTTACAAACGTACGAAATAGTGTAGTCGAGTCGGTGTAGAGTTGCCAGCAAAGGCTGTAGTCTACAAATGGATGCTCGTGGGACTAAACCAAATATGCCAACACATTGAGGTTGCTAGGTGAAATCTAGTGGAGGCTTCGCGTTTTGGTTCTCTACGCTCCTTGTGCTTATGGGCTACCTCGTGCCTGGGTGTAGTCACTTAAGAGTCCTGTGGCCCAAACATGCCATATCTTTAACGGGTGATTTCTTGGACTCCGTGGCACCTAGAGACATCTTATCAGATCCAAGACCTCCATAATAGATACCTATATGAATTCCTCTTGTGGTTTTCTCCATCTCCATCCATTTCTCTCGCTGTGCTATTGTTTGCAAACGTGCAAAATAGTGCGGTTGAGTCAGATGTAGGGCTACAGAGGTTGTATTTTACAAACGAAATCTCGTGGGACCAAACCAAATATGCCAACATGTCAAGGTGGTCAGGTGAACACTATTGAGGCTTCTTTTTGGTTCCCTACGCTCCCCTGTTCTTTTGGGCTACCTCGTCTGGGCATAGTCACTTAAGAGTCATGTGGCCCAAACATGCCATATCTTCGACGGGTGATTTCTCGGACTCGTAGCACCTAGAGAAATCTCATTAGATCCAAGACCTCCATACTAGGGCCCTCTATGAAATCATCTCGTAGTTTTCTCCATCTCCATCCGGTTCTCTCGCTGTGCTATTGTTTGTAAAAATGTGAAATAGTGCGTCTGCGAGTCGATGTATGGTTTCTAGAGGCTATAGTTTGCAAAAGGAAGCTCATGGGACCGAACCAACTATGCCAACATGTTGGGGTGGCTAGGTGAACACTGGTGGAGGATTAGTTTTGGTTCCCTATGCTCCCCGTGCTTTCGGGCTACCTCATCTAGGTGTAGTCGCTTAAGAGCCCTAAGGCTTAAACTCGTCATATCTTTGAGAGGTGATTTCTTAGAATTTGTGGAACTTAGAGATGTCTCATCAGATCTGAGACCTCAATGTTAGGGCCCTATACAAAATTATCTCTCATTTTTGTCCATCTCCATCTAATTCTCTCGTTGTGCTATTGTTTACAAATGCATGAAATAATGCAGTCTAAGTCAGTGTTGGTCTGCTAGAGGTCGTAGTTTGCAAAAAAAAATCATGGGACCAAAAAAACTACAAAAAAATTTCAAGGTGGCTTGGTGAACGCTATTGGAGGCTTATTTTGGTTCCCTATGCTCCCCATGCTTTCGGCCTACCTCATCTAGGCGTACTCGCTTAAGAACCTTGAGGCCAAAACACGCCATATCTTTAATGAGTGATTTCTAGGACTCGTGGCACCTAGAGACGTCTCGTCGAGATCCAAGACCTCCATGTTTGGGGCCTCTATGAAATTATGTTACGGTTTTCTCCATCTTCATTTGGTTCTCTCATTGTGCTATTGTTTGCAAATGCGCAAAATAGTGCAGGATGAGTCGGTGTAGGGATGCCTGAGGTCAGTAGTTTACAAATGGAAGCTCGTGGGTCAAAACTAACTATGCAAACACATTGGGATGGCCTGATGAATGCTAGTGGAAGGATTTTTTTTTCTCTAGGCTCCCGTACTTTTGGGCTACCTCGTCCGAGTGTAGTCCCTTAAGAGCTTTGAGGCCCAAACATGCCATATCTATAACGAGTGATTTCTCGGACTCGTGGCACCTAGAGACATCTCATTAGATCCAAGACCTCCATGTTGAAGCCCTATACGAAATGATTTTGTGGTTTTCTCCATCTCCATCTGGTTCTCTCATCTGTGCTATTGTTTGCAAACGCGTGAAGTAGTGCAGTCTGAGTCAGTGTAGGGATGCCAGACGCTGTAGTTTGCAAACATAATATCATGGGACTGAACGAACTATGCCAAAATGTCAAGGTGGCGTAGTGAATACTAGTGGAATCTTATTTTTGGTTCCCTATGCTCTCGTGCTTTTAGGCTACCTCGTCCGGGCATAGTCCCTTAAGAGCCATGAGGCCCAAACATGCCATATCTTCGACGGGTGATTTCTTGGACTCCATGGCACCTAGAGATGTCTCGTCAGATCCAAGACCTCCACATTGGGGCCCTCTATGAAATCCTATTTCTGTTTTCTCCATCTCTATCTTTTTCTCTCGTTGTGATATTGTTTGTAAATGTGTGAAATAGTGCAGTTTGAGTTAGTGTAGGGTTGTTAGATGCTATAGTTTGCAAATAGATGCTCATGGGATGGAACCAACTACAAAAAAACATCATGGTGGCTAGGTGAATGCTAGTGGAGGCTTGGTTTTGGTTCCATATGCTCCCCATGCTTTTGTGCTACCTCGTCAGGGCATTGTCCCTTAAGAGCCTTGAGTCCCAAAGACGCCATATCTTCAACAGTGATTTATCAGACTCTGTGGCACCTAGATATGTCTCATCAAATCCAAGAACTCCAAGTTGGGGCCCTCTACGAAATCCTCTTGTAGTTTTCTCCATCTCCATTTGGTTCTCTCGTTGTTCTATTGTTTGCAAACGTGTGAAATAGTGCAGTCTGAGACAGTGTAGGGTTGTTAGAAGCTGTAGTTTACAAATGGAAGCTCGTGGGACCAAACCAAATATGCCAACACATTGGGGTGGCTAGGTGAACACTAGTGAAGGCTTCATTTTGGTTCCCTATGCTCCCCGTGCTTTCGGGCTACCCGATCCGAGCGTAGTCACTTAAGAGCCCTGAGGCTCAAACACGCCATATCTTTGACGAGTGATTTCTCAAAATATGTGGCACCTAGAGACATCTCGTTAGATCCAAGACCTCCAAGTTGGGGCCCTATACAAAATACTCTTGTGGTTTTCTCCATCTCCATCTAGTTCTCTTGATGTGCTATTGTTTCCAAACATGTGAAATAGTGTAGTCTGAGTCAGTGTAGGGCTGCCAGAGGCTGTAGTTTGCAAACGGAAGCTCATGGGACCGAACCAACTATGCCAACACATCGGGGTGGCTAGGTGAATGCTAGTGGAGGATTATTTTTGGTTCCCTACGCTCCCCGTGCTTTCGGGCTACCTTGTCTGGGCATAGTCCCTTAAGAGCCTTGAATGACTAGATTGGCTTAAGAATGAATTTGATAGGGGTATGTCTAAGAACACACGAGAGTTATCAATCACATATTAAATCTTTCTTGTTTAGTTTTGGATGGGAGTGAGCTGGTCTACGTCTTAGTGACCTTCTATTCATTGATAATATATGCTACGATAAACCCATGGATGCTATCAAAAGCACCTTAAAAAGGATAGGGGTAGTCATCAAGCCTAGTGAAGGGTGTGATGTGATTTCTAAATAACTTGAAATGCCTATAGATTTAAAGGTAATAACATGAATTAGATAGGATTAGACAATCAAGAATCATTGAGTGTCTGAATCATAATGTCATTGCTTCTGGAGACATTCTCAAACATTGAAGTAATGTATATGGAGATACATTCTCAAAATATCAACAGATGAAAGGCATCAAATGGTGACGACTCTTGGGTGTTTTAATAGGAGAAGACTATGAATCATAGAAGAATTTAGTAAGTGCATGATAAGATAAGAACCAAGACAAAGAGACCATGAGCAAGAATAAGCGTAAATAAGGTAAATACACATATACACATTGATAAACTGAATAAATAATTACTTAGATTAGGTAAATCTTTATATAAATACATTATATAAATATTGATTTCCAAAGTTTGATGCATATTATACATTAAAAATTTTAGTACATGTACATCACCAATAAATGAAAAAATAATCCATAATGTCTTAAATATTGTCAAGTGCGCATCATATTAGTTTCATGCGAAAATAATCTCGTAAACGTAAGGTCTCATAAAAATTATCAAGTTCCAAATAGTATTTTAATGTGCATAATAAATACAAAAATTCCCAAATAGGTCATAAACCATCAAGTTCAAATGCCATATAGGTGTACATACAATGCCATGCACATAGCCATACAAAAACAATGTCATGTAAGACATATATATTTCCTACTCATCAAAATCTATCCCTCTTGGCCTTGCTCAAAGAAGGCCCTCCCTTAGACGAAGATGGAGATCCATGAGATGAATTTGGATCATCCGAGCCCATGCTTCGAGTCCTCTTCTATTGAATACTCGCTTGTAGATGAGCCTGTAAATGCAAATAATGTTTTTTTCAAAACTTAATTTATATATGTTTTCAACATGTATTTAAGATCATGCTAGACTGAAAGTATTTACATAAATACAAAAATTATCACAAGTTGTCGATCACGCTGAATTTTCATCTCATTCTCGGATGAGTCATCGGGATCTCCCCGATGCATTTAACGAAGGTACGAAGACGACGAGATGGAGGAGTCCGTGCCCTCAAAGTCAAAATGGAGGGGGTTGAAGTTCCCTACATACACATAAGATCATAAAATCTAACATCATAATTAGCGAAAATAGAACTAAGTACATGTATGTACATAATGACAATATTTTAACTAATTTTATCAATATAGAACTATTGTTTTTACCCCACCATGCCTGTGAATCAAATGAACAAGGTTGCTACCTATCACAGGTAACTCCTGCATATACACAATGAAGGACATTATTAACATAATTTAATAATTCTAAAATGAAATACATTACTAACATGTAATTTAACATAATATGAATTACACAAGAAATTTAACAAAATTTACATGTTATTTGAATACCTCAGTG
Source organism: Taxus wallichiana var. yunnanensis (assembly GCA_018340775.1). NCBI lineage: Eukaryota > Viridiplantae > Streptophyta > Pinopsida > Cupressales > Taxaceae > Taxus > Taxus wallichiana. The sequence goes on from CM031235.1 coordinate 175,847,890, forward strand.
AGTTGCTATGTAGATGAAATTGTAGGCAATGCACAACACCTTTATCTACTTGTTGTAGAGATGGTGGAGTGTCTAATGAGGTCAACATCTTTATCAAACATGTATATCATTAGAGTTAGATAGAAATAAAAGAACATACATATATTTGACTTCAAAAATTATATATATATAGACACACACACACACACACACATGTATGTGAAAATTTTACATAATTAACATTCTAAATTACCTCTGTGAATGTATGTGTATGCATGGTGCTCACCGCTGTGGTCGAGATGAAGATGTGCCTCCCGTACGCTGTAATATCAATGCATATACATGTACAAATACAATTATTTCAAAAATTTAACATATATAAGTAAATCAAGTACTCCAAACTTTTTGTAACACACATAACAAAACATAAAAATTTACCTACGAAGGTGACGCCGATGAATGTAATCCAAATGTCTCACTCAAAAGGACATCTGACATAGTGACATTATCGTGTTCACCCCTAGCACCAGGTGCACCAAAATCAGTATGCATGAAAGTATCATCCTCCTCGGGCCCCAAACATATGCTACCACATGACGAGAAAATATGTGGCCTCATGCTAGTACTCCCTAAGGGAATACTCTGTGTACCTTTGAAGCATCTCGGCTCAAAAATCTCCTCGTATGTCGAAAAAGGGTTGCAGATAGCCTCGAAGATCATGGAGTGTATCAATCTCTATTGTCTCTCTGCACCGCTGAGGGAAAATCTCGTGGTGAGGGGAATTCTGTGTGGGGAATCTACCTTGCTGAATAGGTGCATGTTATGCACATGGTCGATCCTGTGCAGATCCTTTTCCTCGGCCCTAGAAATCTTGGAAATCAAAATAATTTATGATCTTGTTGAGGATAAACTCACAATAGATTTTCCTCATACAATATAGTGGCACCTTGTTATTATTACAAGGTGGAAAATCAAACACATTCCACCATCGGTCCCAACAATTATTTTTAATTAAATTATTATTGCACTAATGGATGGGAAATTGTCTACATGACAACGGAATAGGAAAATTAGTGGGAGAGTCCGTGAATAAGGTATATGAGGTCTTTTGAAATTTATTTTTTCTTTACATCCACATATGACAATTTATTAGAATAATAAACCTAAAACCCTCTCTATAAGTTGTCTAACGATCAATTTGCCCCGTTTTCGCATCAATTTGAACAATTAATGCCTCCAATGTGTTTGTAAGAGGTGCGGTGGGGGTTTGTAGATTGTGAATCCCTCATTGTTTTGATTAAATCATCAATTTCAATTTTGTTTTCAACTATGTCGATTGCTAAATATTCTTGACTACCCGAGGTATGTTGAGCAATTATAGGAGTGTCGGGAGGGTCACACGAATAATGTGGTTTGGTTGTAGTTGATTCCCTTGACTTCTAACTGTAACAACAAAAAATATGTATTCAATTCAAATTTTAATCTATAATTATCATATTTCAATGCAATTTTGAGAAAAGAATTGTGCTTACCTCTTCTTTGTGGTGCCATCGTTGATTCCAATCTTCTCAATGATCCAGAAATGATCCTTTAAGCTTGAGATCTAGCTGAATGAAAAATACGAGGGCACGGTTAAGCTCTTAAACTCACATTTGAGGGAGATAAAATGATAGAGGCTCGGGCCTCTTTTTTTTATAGTAGGCATAACGTGTACGTGTTATGCTTCGGTAAATCCCAAACTTGACAATTGAAAACATGATCGCATTTTAATAGAACATGTACGCGTTTTTCTTTTTTCCAGATTCTTGTCCACTTTTTGGCCCCCTAACTTTGAGTACTTACCCATTGAAATGTTGGACTTTCTTAAAAAGAAACTATTTTTACCACTATCTCCTTGGTTTTTATTTTGAGGCATATTATAATTTAAAAGGTGAACCCCACGCTACTAAAGCATGAACGACATGATGTAAAGAATGCCAATTCCATTTGAATAACAACAATTTAATAGTTTATATTTCGATGTTAGTAAGGTTATTGTTTTGATTATTCACTTATGTTATAAATTACATATGGATGTTACTAACATTATGTAATTCTGTTTATGTCTTTACCTTATGCAAAATTTTTTTTGGAGGCCCTTCCACGAAAAAAATTAGTAGCAAGAGGAAGAGGCCAACAACATGCCGAGGCATCAGGAGATTCCTAGTCCGACATGGAAGCTCACTCATCACCTAACCCTTAATCATTTTCATTAGTAAAATGACAGAGATGTAATACCCTTAACATTCAATATTGTTTTTTTACATTTTACCATTTAGTATTTATCATTTACCATTTTGATTTAACATGTTACAGGGAATTTGGACTATCCTCCACTTTTACAAAAAGCATCACCCACTCACTCAGTTCAATTGCGTGAATCTATGATGTTCAATCGTTCAAGCGCAAAACCCTACTTCACCATTCCTATCACCCACATGTAGAACACAACCATTTCAAACTCATATATGACCAAGACATGTTGCCTCTCACCAAGGTATACATTGTTGTTTTTGTGTAATTTTTAACATTTTTATATAAGCTAGTAATGATTTTTTCTTAGACTTGACAATGCATTCCAGTTCATCACTGTCTATTCAAAAATGCCACCTCCTCCACTAATACCACCATTCCAAGTCAAACTTTCAAAAAGAGGTAAAAAGACCACTCGTAAATTTATGATGCCACTTACAAATTGACCCCTAGCGAGACACTGAAAATTCCTTTTAAATTTTCTAATATCTCTTTCGGTGGCTTTCCAAACACAACAAGAAAATCAATTTTAAATCAAATAAATTTAGATTAATATTTTTTGGGCATTGATAATAATGATCCAACAGGGTTTTTTGACACATGCGATATGATTCAAGGCCCGCAGGTATATTTCCATTTTAATGTACTTTATTTAAAATTGATGCATATCAATTTCTCATCACTTTTTAATTTTTATCACATCCAATTTTAATATGAATTTATTTTATCACAAATACAATCAGGGCACATAATGGTAACAAGAGTCGAAGCATAGGTACCTCAAGTCTTAAGCCCCATCCTCTCCATCAAGACATCATCCTCTTCGGATAGTTACTAGTTGATATCATTTTATTTGGATACCTTGATTAGCTTTGATTGTGAAACCCATATCAAAGATTTTTTTATGACTCATATAAGTCAGCTCATATAACAGAGCAAAGGGATAAAGTGTTAATCAAAGAGATAAAGAATCATTTTGATAACCATAGCCAAAGGTCTAGTTTTATATGTGATCCACAATCATCTTCTGCTAAGATAGATGTCTTACTCAACCAAGCACAAGGTGGGACTGTCACATATAACAACAGATTATCAGAAAATGTTTTAAATAAATTAGAAAATATTAATGCTGACGCCCAAACATATTTCAAGAAATGGTCAAAGGAAAAATATTTGGTGGAAATTGCAAATGCTGAAAGAGATAGATCTGTTGTAAGTATTATCAATTTGAAATCATATTTGTTATTACTTTCTAATTTTAGTAATATTTTTTTAATTGAGCTCAATGTTTTTGTTTCGGTTGAAATATGAAAAATCAAAAATTCAAGCAAAGGTGTTCCAAGTTCACTTGGAAACAACTAAGAAAAGTTTATCCTCAACAATGCAACTTAAGCAGAATATTGTTTTGGTTAACAAGAAAAACAATAATCTGAAGAGGATTATTAAAGAGAATGGCATGAATGTTGAGATTTTCTCTAAGGAAAATGTAGCTTCAAATCCTTATTTGTTATCCTATGGAGATGATTCCAAGGAAGATGAAGCAATAGTTAATAATTTAAACAATGTTGCGGAGAATATTGTTAGTTCTGAAACTCTTGAAGCAAAGAATAGAGGAGTACCAACCATTAGGAAAAGTGACACAAAATTTTCTATATAAACTGAAAAGGAAAGTGTCAGTGGGTGTGGGGAAGCTGTTAGTATTTGAGTACAAAGATAAAGTGTAAATATATTTGTTAAAAAGTGTTTACAGAACTTGAAACTTGAAAATTTTGGATGTTTGAATCTTGAAACTTGAATATTTGTTTAATTTGAAGAATTTTTAAAGTTGAATATACGTTGTAATGGTTTTAATTTTCATGGAATCTCTTTTTTACACGTATTATGTTGCAATCTAGAATTTGTGGAATGTATTTTATTTAATGTTGAAATTTTAATTATTTACAATGCGATGTTTTTGATGGAATATCAATTTTTACACGTAATTTAATTGACTATCTCATTTCACATGACCTGAGTACCTTCAATATTTCATGTAATGATTCTCTTCCACTTAATACAACAAAATCTTCTACTCTCTAGCTATGAAATTCGAACTATGTAATAGGTTTCTTCACATTACCTCTATAACCCTTCTCAGAATCCTTTGGAAGAATCACATAACATTTTTTCCTTAGGAAGTCCGAAGAAACACATCTCTATAGTGCATGCACACTAAAATGGTCATGGAATCTCATTTTTTTCACATATCATGTTGGAATCTAGAATTTATATTTTGTTATATTATATATATATATATATATATATATATAGAAATTATATATATGTGAATACCGATATCAAAATATGTATGGAATGCATTTTCTTTAATGTTGAAAGTTTAATTATTTACAATGTGATGTTTTTGATGGAATATCAATTTTTTACATGTAATTTAATTGACTACCTCATTTCACATGACCTAAGTACCTTCAATATTTCATGTAATGATTCTCTTCCACTTAATACAACAAAATATTCTTCTCTCTACTTGTAAAATTTGAACTCTGTAACATGTTTCTTCACATTACCTGTAACCCTTCCTAAAATCCTAGATGTATGGAATGCATTTGATTTAATGTTGAAAGTTTAATTATTTATGTCTAATTACGATATTTAAAAAATGTATTCCAAAAATGCATGTCACAAACACTACATCACAACAGTTTGAAAATACCAAAATAAATAAAACAAGATTATTATAACTCCAGTGTATGATAGGGTTTAAGGTACCTCTAGTATTCTAGATGGGTGACAATGTATATGGGTGCAAAATGAGAAATCCTCCTTCACAGCGAGCTAGATGACCTTCAAATCCATATAAATCAACACAAAAATGGATTAGTATATAGATGGGTGGGTTTCCTGACAATGTCAGTCCTAGAAGTGAGATCTTCTTAGGATGGATGTCAACCCACATTTTTGATAAAGGAAAGAGTAAATATTGATTGAGTGGATGAAGAAATAAACATAAATTGAGATGCAATAAGGATAAAGTGAAACGAAATATGTTCCAAGAAAATTAAAATAAAACAGAACTTGTGCTTGTCGATGATGCCACATTGCACAAATGTCAAGATCTCGGAATAACAATAGAAAACAGATTCGAAGGCCTTGCAAATTAGTATTCAAAATGCATGTCACAAAAAATCAAAGCAAGTTTGAAAATTCCAAAATACCTATTAAATAAAATAGAATTATTATAAATAATTGTATTTACATAAATGTAAGTATATATATGTAACATCTTAAATGATAACTAGAGCTGAAATAATACATTTTCAATACCCTCTTAACAGTTGATATTTACATCTGTAAAATTAGAGGATGCACCAAATCCAATCTCATTACAATTGCATTACGTCTACCTATAAACAATTATATTTTAATCTATTACTATGAAATTGAATACATAATTTTTTAAAAAATGTTACATGATAGACAATAAATGTAAGTTCAAGGTGATACCTATTATCTATAACTTTTGAAATCATATTTAAAGCTGAAATAATACATCACAACAAAAGTTTGAAAATACCAAAATAAATAAAACAAGATTATTATAACTCTGTGTATGATAGAGTTTAAGGTACCCCTAATATTTTAGATGGGTGACAATGTATCTGGGTGCAAAATGAGAAATCCTCCTTCACATCGAGCTAGATGACCTTCAAATCCATATAAATCAACACAAAAATGGATTAGTATATAGATGGGTGGGTTTCTAATAATATTAGTCCGGAGAAGTGAGATCTTCTTAGGATGGATGTCAACCCACATTTTTGATAAAGGAAAGAGTAAATATTGATTGAGTGGATGAAGAAATAAACATAAATTGAGATGCAATAAGGATAAAGTGAAACGAAATATGTTCCAAGAAAATTAAAATAAAAACCAGAACTTGTGCTTGCTTCGACGATGCCACATTGCACAAATGTCAAGATCTGGAATAACAATAGAAAATACAGATCGAAGGCCTTGCAAATTAGTATTCAAAAATGCATGTCACAAAAAAACATCAAAGCAGTTTGAAAATTCCAAAATACCAATTAAATAAAATAGAATTATTATAAATAATTGTATTTAAATAAATGTAAGTATATATACTTGTAACATCTTAAATGATAACTAGAGCTGAAACAATACATTTTCAATACCCTCTTCATAATTGATATTTACATCTGCAGAATTAGAGGACGCACCAAATCCAATCTCATTACAATTATATTACGTCTAACTATAAACAATTATATTTGAATCTATTACTATGAAATTGAATACATAATTTTTTAAAAATGTTACATGATAGACAATAAATGTAAGGTCAAGGTGATACCTATTATCTATAAGTTTTGAAATCATATTTAAAGCTGAAATAATCCATTTTCAATAGCTTCTTCATAGTCAATATTCGCATTTGCAGAGTTTGAGGATGCACCAATTCCAATATTATCAATGAGAACATTTGTATTTTTAGTTATATTATCTACACCTCTTCTTTCAATAAGGGATTTCCAATGTGCCCTCGCTCTGTCAAAAGGAAATGTGTCCAAGGAGTAGCACGAAACATATAACCTCATAAAACTTTCTAGATTTTTATCAAACCTATTTCTCATTTTTGATTTTATAAAAGATAAAGTACTGAAAACCCTTTCATCCTCCATCGATACCAAAATCATTGTTCAACACAACTCATAATCTAAAATATTCACTGATGTCTTCCTGTAACACACTACTTTGGTAGATTTTTCATTAGAGCCTTGTAATAGCACCACTCTCGTCGGGTTTGTTTAAAAATGTATATTGGCTAATCATTGTCATTACAAGATCAGTTGATTGAGACTTTATTAAGATAATATTTAGTATACCTTTGATTTTAATACCATTGACCTCTGACGTCTTGGTGAAATGATCCATTATTGTACCCATGGATTTATGGAAAAACTTACTTACAAAATCTACACGACCACCTTCAGTATTCCAAAAATTTGGATTCATCACACCCATAGCTTCAAGAATTTTATCTTTACTGAAATGTTCTCTTATTTCAGATGCTAAGGATTGTGCAATTTTTTAAGTTTTATTCATGTATCAACTGTAATAGAATAAAATAGTACACGTGTCACATGAACTTATTCTCTTTCTGATCCTGTAATATCTCGACATTTATGCAAAATGTGCAGTGGTATCTCCCTCCCATTAACATTGATACATAGGTGATCATGGATATTAAATCTCAAATAATTACTAGGATTCTTAAGATCCAATAAAACTTTCTAGTTATCGAAAACATGTGTATCAAAAATTCTTGTGACAAGTACAGACATCAAGATTTTGACATACACTATTTCTCAACCATATAAAATCAACAATATAGATTTCTCTCTCTTGTGAATGATTCATCAATGCATGGATCTCCTTCAACATTGGAAGAATGCCAAATAATGTAAGCAATGTTTCCAGATCCGTTAAATGGAACAAAAATCCTTAGCCTTGTCAACATCATGATGATATTTTTGCATGAAACCAACCAACGATGGATACTCCTCACGAATTTTGCATCCAGGTCATACAAATAAATCCACCTTGTATCAACATCCTTTAGAAACTTTTTTCCATTTTTAATTCTAATTGCAAATTTTAGAAACTCAAGAAATCACTTTCAATTTCTTGACATATAGGCATGCATTTATTTGATAAGGTCTTCTACTTTTGCAACATTTTCAAAATTTTTAACTATTTTATATGCTAGATTCATTATGTGATCCATAGAATGAATTGCAAGAATATAAGGGGATACTATTGTTTGAAATCGAACACACATCCCAATTCGATGGCCCTACATGACTGATGCACCATCTACACCAAACAATACCAACTTCGTATAAATTTCATAATCAGTCATGCGAGAAATATCTTTCAAATGAGAAACAACTATTTTATATAGGTTTTCAGCATTGCAATTTTCACCCATTTTCTCTTCACCCAGCAGAGATGCAAAGTGTCATTATATGATTTTCTAAAGTATAAACATGGATACATACCCATGCGGTGTTTTCAACTTCATGTTACTTCATCAATTGATAGAGAGATAAACTTTGCATGTTTTACACTCTTTCAAATATTCCTTCTCAATCATTGCAAGGCATTTAGCCATTTCCCATGCACTATTGTTTGACAAATGAGATTGAGGAATGTTGTGCATTCCATTATATTAATAAAAACTTTGAAATCAATGAAATCTAAAATAGCCCTTCCCTTCTTAAGGATGTGGAATATAGTAGAGAACTGTATGATTTTAGCATGTAAATTTAATTGATTCATCTTACCAATTTGTGATGTGATTGTTCCACCCTTTTCCACAAGATGTCTGCATATTTTCTTCTTAGTGTCATACTCTACTGTGTATTTAACATGCATACATTCTTTTTCATTTTTTCATCTATGTTTTTTTAATTTTCTGGCCATCCTCCCATGTACAATCAGATATTATTTTCCACAATGTTTTTCAATTGTGTCTAGCTTCAGTTGCATTTTTTGTGCTTTCCCAATTTCCAGGTACATATTGTACATGTACATTCAGACGGGATATCTTCTGAATTAGCTGGCTATATAGGTTCAATAAAAGGAAATTTGGCAGCCCACTCGAACTTATATGTCCTCCCAAGTGTCCACATATTATTTTTTGCTTTCAAAGTTTTACTTTTACAAGCATAATTTTGAGGAATATCATGATCATCTGGTTTCCTCTTTTGTGAACCAAAATTTTCATTTGATTTTGGTGTTACATTTTTCTAAGTATTTGTATTTGAGATATCTTGATGCACTCTGGTTACACCTCAACAAGAATATCTTCAAGCTCTGGCATCTCAATAGGAATATCTTCAAGCTCTGACATGGTTTCATCATAGGTATCATTTGGTTGATATTGTGTTGAAGCCATGTCCACTTCAATAATACCTTCCACATAGTCTGTACTCTAATTGATTCTAGTGACAGCTGTATGGGTGTTGGTGGTAGTTGTATCGGTAGCAGCAGAGTTTCCAAAATACTTGAACAATGAATTTTGAGATTTTTGTTACCTTTTGGGTCTTTTGAGCATCAAAAATTTCATTTCTCTGAATGGTGAACCCTTATCATGCGTCACTCAACCTTTTCACGTGTCAAAATAATCTCTTTTCATGTGTCATCAACCCCTCTTGTCACTCATTTACAAACCTCTCTTGTTGGACATCAAGCAACCCCTATTGCCATGTATCAACAACCCTCTCTTGTTGACCGCTTGTAACACCCTCTTGTTGCATGTAAAAGAAACTCTCTTTTCACCCATTAACAACCATCTCTTGTCGCATGTCAAAGCAACCCTCTCTTGTTGTGCATCAACACCTTTTCTTGTCACCCATCTACAAACATTACTTGTCATGCATCGATGTGATGTTTCTTGTTACATGTCCGTAATAACCAATCTAATACTTTGATCCACATTTCATCTCTTTGGTACTTCATAAGTAATTAAGATGGTACCTCAATAAGTTAGTAGTAAGTTACTAGTATACTACCTGAAAAATTACCTAAGTTTATATAGAAGTATTTTTCAATGGTAGGCGTAAGGCGACCCCTTAAAAAAATTATACTGGAAATTTTAGGCAAACAGTATGTTGATCAGCTCTAAAACATTCACCTTTTAAAATTTCTTGTATGGAATATTCGCCAAATTACGAATATTCACCATTAAAAATCCTTATTTACTACATCATCTTTTACATCTATCTACTTTTCTCGCTATCAAGTGTGAAACACACAAGAGCCACCTTGGGCACAATTTCATACACACACACACACATAGAACTTAAATGGATATGTAGTGCAATGCTCAATCGTAAGATCACCATTGTGACGACCGAGGATAGTATAACCCCTCATTTTGCATCTTTATTTTTTAGGATTTGATTTTATTTTGAGGTTTTTGTAGGTGATCTCATTATTCCAGTGGTATTGGCGACATCCTGCAGGATTTGTACCTCATACTAGTGATAAACAACGAAGGTTTCAGATCAACTAATGCGACCCTACAAAATTGATTTATGGACCTCCTGTGCATACCTCGACACCTATGTAGGGATCCTACCATCTGTAAGCTCTAGTACCACCCAGGTGCCCCCAATCCTAGCTCCTCCTATACTTCGTACGCATTTTTCTCGGACTCGGTTGTGATGTCCTATGTTCTATTTTGATCAGTTTTCCACCTTCACACATTGCCAGAATATTACGAAATCAGCTAAGTGTCTTAACTCTTCATTGCACTTAGGGTTTTACTTTCATTACTTGTTGCTTGAGTCCTCTAGTGTACCTTACTGCCATATTTTCTTGTTGTAACACATCTTAGAATTTAACATAAGTAATACTATCCATTTAGTTTATTTTTGTTAAATCACTAGTTACCATCTCATTGAGTAGAAAAATATTTATTCTATCAAAGTTTAGTGTATCCAACATACTTCATCTAACTCCACTTTGATCTTCCATGCCTTCACATTAGTCCGGACCTTTATCACATTAATTTTGATTTGAGAGTCACCTTTAATGACCACTCTCCTCCAACCTTTTAAAAGGGAATTTGAGATACTTTTGAGAATCCCTCTAGTTTCTACCATACTATTGGATTCACACCCAATATCTAGTGAGAAAGTGGAAATGGATTGCCATAGATGATTGTGAAAAGCTCTATCGTGTCTAACCAAACTTGGGGTTCCCTTAATGAAACAACCAAAAGTGAATTTATAAACACCACTCTTAGGGGGATACCAAAATATTAGTTTAGGGTAAATTGCATTAATACCCATGTCAAGCCTCATAAATTATGACAACATTTGATATATGAGTGGGATATCTCAAGTGGTTGAGTGCATTTTGACTAATGTGGGAGGTCTCAAGGTCGATTGCTCATATTGGTCACCTCTTAGGGTCACCTCACTTGATGTCCCTATCGGATCAAGTGCCCGCTAACTAGGAATTGTTGGTTTACCTTTCTTACATTTCCCAACTTACGGGTGTGTCGGTGGTGGGTTTCTACTATTTATCCAATTAGGAAAAATATAGACATTCAAACGCTTTTCAATGATAAATATTGTATATAAAAATATTCAAAAAATTATTATTTAAAAACTTACCGCCACATTAACTATCTCAATCATTAATGCAGAGAAGAAAATGTAAATATTTAAATTTTGAGGCTATCATTACATAAATTACTCAAAATAGCACCTACATGACTTAACCCACAATTTACCTTGCTATATAGATCATATTTCATACATATATGTAATTTTAAAAATTGGTACTATATTAATTATCTCTAAACAATAAATAGAAGAAAATATAATGCAAATATCTAAAATTTGAGATTATCCACGCATAAATTGCTTAAGATAGCAACCACCTTACTTGACCTACTATACAATCCAACTTGCAATATGAACCACATAAATAACTTTTATTAATAATAGAGAAAGGAGAAATAATATGAATATCTAAATTTTTAAAGTTATTCTTCTATAAATTACCTAAGATTGCAACAACTTTACTCAATTGATGAATTACATTTTATATTGATATCCAATTAATAATCATTGTTAATAATAGAAGAAAAATAATACACATATCTAAACTTTGTGACTATTCATACATAAATTACTCAAAATAGCAAGTACCTTATTTGACCTTTTATACAATCTAACATTATGCCTTACTTGACTTATTATACAATCTAAATTGTATGAATCACATTTTATATATAGTGTCACATTAATAATCATTCATAACAATAAAGAGAAGATACCTAAATTTTGAGGCTATTCATGCATAATTTACTCATATAGCAACCGCCTTACTTGACCTACCATACAATCTAACTTGCCGTGTGGATCACTTTATATTAAGAAATATCGTCCTTTCTAAACCAGCTGCACGTATTCCCACAGTCATTGCTAACAACTATAAATTCTCACATTCATTTGAACTTATTTGAACGAACCCAGATAGACGTGGGTCTCCTCGTCACCTTAGATAGGCCTGTACTCTGCTAAAAGATCCGCCAAAAGAAAAAAACACTAGGTACAATCCATGGGTCTCTCTTATCTGGTTTAAGTGGGTGGGACATTTTGTGGCCAATATTACAGCAGTCTGTAATCAGCATTTCAAGCCATTTCTCTCTCCTCAGTCTCATTTGTTAATCTAGTTAAACTAGCCATTCTTTTCATTTCTGAGCATACCAAGGAATTGTGGAGATGGTGGGCATTTGTATAATGAACTCCCAAACCCAACATAATGGGTTGCAGCTTGTACCGCTCTCTACAGCCATTGGGAATCCACACCACACAATACCCATTTCATCCGCAGATGAAATTTCAGATGGTAATGAGGAAGAACAAGAAGCCAGAACTGTGTGTTTGGAAAATATGGTGCCACAATTCAGAGAGGGAAGAAGATATCAAAAGATATAAAGAAAACTAAAAGAGTCACCCTTTCCGGTTTTCCATGAGATGCCTCTTCATTATCCCAGGTTCAAGAAATCTGAGTATGAGGTGATGCCAGAATGGAGGCTGGAGTTATTGCTGCAGGAATATGGGCTCCCTGTGAGGGGCTCTCTACAGGACAAGCGCAACTATGCCATTAGTGCTTTTCTCTTCCCTGCTCAGCTTCTTGCTCAAGATGATGATGAAAAATAGTAGTATCTTCTGATAAGTAATCATTGCCACACCAATAAATTGTTGCAGTTATTTAAATTAGGCAATAGAGATGGGTACTTATTTGATACATTTTTCTTGTTTCATTGGATCAGGGGCTCCCCCACATTACCTAACTAGTAATGGGCACTAGGCACTCATTCTTGTTATAGTTATTTATGTTTTATTGTGTAAATTTGCTGAAGGTTAACACACTATGAATTTTACAAATTATTTGGATAGAGCATGGAAAATCCACTGCTTTTTGTTCGATATGGACCCCAATTTTAATAAAATCTCATGTTAAAATATTTTACCGATTCAATTTAATATAATAATATTAATTTTTATATTTTCCACCTCGATTCATTCATGTAGAGATTGGTTCTCGAATAGATAACTTTACTAGGAACATTGAGGGTATGAACCGATTGAGCAACACCTTAAACCTTCACTCACTCAAAGACTTTTAACACTATATGAAGTAAGTTATCTTTATTTCTACATGTTCTTTAAAATTTTTAGTTAAATAAAATAAAAATCAAGCATAACTATACTATGACCACCAAATAATTATACAAGGAAATTCATTTTATATTGGTGGTCTAGGCCAAAAATAGAATATAATGACCAAGAATGGTCACGCTAGTGGATGCAAAGAAACAGACACACTACTAGCACATATATGGAATTATTGGATCTATAAGTCTTGATGATATAGTTTTTTTCATACACCTTTATTTTCTCTTGTTTGACAATAACCTCTTCTTGATATAAAAATTAATGTGCAAGGATGTTAGCATGTCTCTCCTTTGTAATTCGACCTCCAAACCCTATCAACTCACCCAAAAAGACAAAACATGAAGAATAGTTCTCTCGAGACACCCACGAATCAGTGGGTTGCACTATATAAGTGGCTAGGAATTAGGGCTCATGTAGCTTTATGAAAATAGTATCCACTCCCAAGGTGAGAGATGCCTCAAACATCTCTCTATTCCTAAGAAATGAAAGAAACTATATGATATCTCTATTGCTAAGAAATGAAAGAAACTATATGATATTTCACATAGAACATATTTTGGTACAAGTATTCAGAATATAATATATCCTTGAAAAAATAGAATAAATAGATGGATACCTAAGTAGAGCATAATCGTTCCTTTTTGCTTATGTGTTACATATTAGGTGACTTGTTATTAAAATTCCCTTAGGGGATTTGTATATATAAACTTCTCAATTTTATATTGCAAACATATTGGTGCTAAAGTAGACCAAAAAATAATGTAAAATTTGACAAAAAGATGTCCAAGTAGAAATAAAATTGTTAAATACAAGCAGGAAACAAAGACCCTTAACCACTAGCAAGTGCCATTATTGTTTGGATACCAATAGGAAATATTACTATGATGTAACTAGTCAAAGACTTTAAACAAAAGGAGTTAAAAATAGATAGGGGTCCCATGAAAAATTTAGAAGAGTATATGGACACACTAAGAAGAAGAGAGAGGGAAAATGTAAGAAACCCTCAATGAGAATACCATAAAAATGTATCAATTTTTTGTATATTCTTTCATCTGATTTTTCATGTAATTCCATTAAGGATAAGAATTACCTCCTAATTCTTAACTTAAACCATCCACAATGCAGAAACCAAAGGAAATAACTAATGCTTGTTTATGTTGGCATATTTAATACATTGTTTATTGGTTAGTTTGATATAGGCGGTTACATCTCCTAACCACATTCTCTATGTATTTATTCACCCCTCGTACATTCAATAGATTATTCAGACATTATTTTACATTGCTCTTGTGCTAACATTGGTATCAGAGCATGGAAGTGGGAGCGAGGGAGCCAGAAAGGTTTGTATTTCATTAGTTTCATGGACTGTTGAATATATGCTGGAAACCGCCGCTTCCCCTCCTGCGTGGAAATTTATTTGAGCCTCTGTCCATCCTCTGCCTGCGTGCTGTGCGATCTTTGCTGTTCTTTGCTGGTGCGTCCTCTGCCTGTGCATGGAGATTCAGAGAGGAGACTCAGCGTGAACTGTAGCGGAGCGTGGAGATCTGCTTGGCAAAGGATCAAGTCTTAATCCAGCGAGATGTGGCTATTATGGTCATCATCGAATCTGATTTTCAATAATCCGTGAGGAAACGCCGCCAAGGAAGGAGCGTGGGAGAAGAAAGAAGACTGCAGGAGGAAGCAGTTAGTTGTGAAACCATTTTTCTATTCATCCCTAAAATGCGTGGAGAGGAGACTCAGATTCCTTTGCCTGTCCTGTCCATTTTGGCTGTGCCTCGTCGTTCTGGGCCGTGGCTTTGTGCGTGGAGGAAACGGGTGTGTATGACTTTGGCCAAGGAGATCCTCACCACGTGGAGATCCAAATGACCTGATTTCATTTCCTTTCATTGGAGCCGCTGTTCTTTTGTTTGGACGTGGCTGGAAATTGATGTGCAGACCTAGCGGGAAGGAGGTAAGCCGTGGAAGGAGCCCAAGCCAGCGCCAAAGGTGACCTGCGTGGAATTTGGAGTCATCTTGGCGTCAGAGTTGACTGTATGTGAGCAAGTGCCATTCCAAAATGCATGTATTCTGCAAACACGAAAGGATTATCTAAACGTGGAGCTCCTGGCAGAGACGCAGGGATAAGGAGAAGTCGCACAAGGAAGGAACAGAATGGTTATGATGGTTATGATTTACCTTTCAACTCATTTCTATTGATGTAGAAAGAGGTCTACGTAACTTTGAAGAGTCGCAGCACAACCGTGGAGGAAGAAGTAGTCTCATTGAGAAACGGTGGAGTCACCAAAGAGGGAGAAGAGAGCATGTGGCAATGACCACTGACCAATTTATAAGCACTGTGTGGAGTTTGACATGAGTGGCATCGACCACCGAAAACCCAGGTGTGCGTTGGTAGACTCCTTCCCCCAACATCTTCTCAACTGTTGTTCGCAGACCAAGCGATACATTAGCAAGCGCATTGTACAAAAGATCAAGAGACGTGGAATTTGTTTGAATCAAATCGGAACAAAACGAGATTAAGCCCCTTCATTCATTCATCAAATTTGCTATCAAAGATGGATGCGAACAACCAGCCTATGATCCCATGCACAATACTGAGAGCATGAAAGTCATGCCCAGAGATGTTAGCAACATTGCAAGCAACCATAGAGACGTGCCACATTTGAGAGAACCGAAGAGCATCGGTATCTACTCTTCGAGTCTCCAAAACTTGCAATCCGAGGACATAATGGACTGAGTCTTGTTCGACATATAGACGGAGAAGAGTTGTGTCGATCCAGATGACAAATGCGAGATTAAATGCCCTCAGGCACATCTGTGGCGCACCACACGAGCTTTCGAGCTCACTTCATCTATTTTTCTACAAACGAGAGCACATCTGTCGCAGAGATTCAAGAAAATCTAGACAAATTCCTTGTTGCAAGAAGCAAATAGGACATGTCGCGACGTAACAAGATGATGAATCTGGGGTAGATTTGTAAAAACAATATATTAAGGGGGGGAATGTTGGCATATTTAATACATTGTTTATTGGTTAGTTTGGATACAGGCGGTTACATCTCCTAACCGCATTCTCTATGTATTTATTCACCCCTCGTACATTCAATAGATTATTCAGACATTATTTTACATTGCTCTTGTGCTAACAGTTTACTAAAGGTAAAGTACAATAATAAAATGCATGACATCATCCATTTGCAATTAAATCAATTGAGTAATCATATTGTAATCAATGGAGGGTGGAATTATTGTCTGCAGGAATATGGGCTCCTATGAGGGGCTCTCTGTAGGACAAGCACAACTATGCCATCGTGCTTTTCTCTTCCCTGCTCAACTAGTCGCTCAAGATGATGATATTAGTGTCTTCTCATGAGTAATGAATGAATTGTTGCAGTTATTTAAATAAAATATGGGTACTTATTTGATACATTTGTTTAATGTTTCATTGGATCAGAGGCTCCCTAAGCACTAACTCATGCTTGTTAGAGTTATGTATGTTTCTTGTTATAGTTATTTATGGTTATTTTACAAATTATTTGGATGGGCCATGGAAAATCAATGGCTTTTCAAGAATGCTTAATGGGCATTATTCATTCCTTTTATATTTATTTATATTTTAATGTATAATTTTTTTAGAGGTTAACAAATTATCAATTTTACAAATTATTTGGATGGAGCATAGAAAACCACTACATATTTTTGTTCAATATGAACCCTAATTTTTACAATTTTTACTATTGGAACTACCCTTTATATTAATTAAAAATAAAGAGAGTTATATAGTAAGGGGTGAATGGAAAATTCACGGTCCCACAAAACACTACAAAGGTAGTAGAGAATGCCCAAAGGGCACGATAAAAATGAACAAGAAATGATTCAAAGGCAGAGTTAAAAGGCCCGGGCCTAGAAGGAGCTTTGAGCCAAAAACATCGAAAGCTGTCGAAGCCATAATCGATCAAGTAATAAAGTCGAGTAACAAGAGGCTCAAAGCACCATTTAATCTCCTTAGACCTTGTGACAAAAATCCAATTCTTGGGCTGGGAAGGAAAAGCTAATAGAGAATCAAGGCAAGGACGATCCTGCTCAAGGTTGGAGCTAGATGATTTAGACACATGAAATCTTATAACACAACCACCAATAGGGGAATCTCCTCACTCATAGTCTCTGAACTTCTAGAAAGAGGATTTTCTTCATGCACTGTGAATGATTGTCAACCTTTAGGACGAGAAGAAATCATTTTTTTCTATTTTTGTGTCTTATTGAGAAAGCAAGCCTCTTGCAGGTGGTCGGTTTGATGACATAATCTGCATCGGAAGGTTGTATTCTCATAATCAAGACCAAAATTCATTTGAAACCATCATGAAGTAACTCCAACTTATCTGGAAGACCCTTGTTGAGGTCCACCTCAATGCAAATACGAGCATATGTGAATAACCCTTGTTTAGACCGTTCATCATCCATCTTGATGAAACGACCAACAAAGTTACCAATAGCCGCACAAACCGCATGGTGCCAAAAGGGGAGAGGAAGATTTGGGAGATGAACCCAAACTGACATTTTGGAGACTACCATAGTAGAAGGATCGAAATCCAAAACCACGGAGTAAGAAAAAGGCCAGCCCTACCCCAAAACCATGGACCCTCAGTAAGAGCTCGTTGATAATTTGTAGGAGAATAGAAATGAACAATAAAAAAACCCTTTGCAGAGTTGAATATCACTGTCATTGGACCAAGTAGAGTGAATCCATTTATGTAGATCTTCTATGTGAGGCCAAGATCCTTAAATCTACAAATAATAGAAGACGATTTTAGGCGAAATATAATGAGCTACCTTTGACAACGAAATAATAACCACTTGGAGTCTCTTCATATTTTTCCACAATGTACGGGATCCTAGAAGCATCTCTTGAACCCTTCCCTTGTTTTCTTAACACCCCAGGAAAGAATTTCCTTGGGAAACAAATTGGCATGTTTTTCCACCATGATCAACAAGGAGGTGCACATGAGCAAGAATACACAAGCTGCAACAACTGTGAGGCACGTAAACTTGTGATGGCCCTCCACTAAACCCTAGTGTCATCTGTTTTAGTCATCCATTAATTCTCGGGAAAGAGTATTTTCAAGAATATCTAGAACTAATATCCCCTACAAAACATCGAAAAATATGTGCTTGTGAATTATATTTATTTTTATTTTTATGTTAAAATACTTTACTAATTCAATGTACTATAATAATATTAATTTTGATATCACCCACCCTCAATTCATTCATGTAGTGATTGATTCTTGAATAGGAAACTTTGCTAAGAATACTAAGGGTACAAAATGATTGACCAACTCCAAGAACCTTCACTCACCCACCACTTTTTATACTATATGAAGTAAGCTATCTTTATTTCTACACCTTCTTTCAAATTTTCGGTGAAATAAAATAAAAAATCAAACATAATTATACTATGACCATCGAATCATTCTATATTGGTAGTGTAAGTTATTTAATTAGAATAATTAAGTTGTTTATTATTTATCCATCTATATTTATTGTAGTTCATCTAATTTCCATGCATGTGCACAAATGCAAATTGAAATTATGAACTAATCACTTGAAATCAACACAATAAAGTACAATGAATTCAAAATTTGAATAGGGCATGTAATTAGATTAAAATAGATGAAAGCAATTGATTTCAAATGGAGTCAACAAAGTTAAAGGAGACAATGTACCTTAGATTGATATGTCTAATTGAATTTTTTTGGCGATGCTCATGAAAGACTCTAGGGACAAACTAAAATAAAATCTAAAAAATAAAATTTACCTAACGATCTAGGCAAAAATAGAATATAATGACCTCTAATAGTTTCCACTACTGGTTGTGGACTAGAAACAAACACGGTAATAGCATGTATATGCCATTACTTTGGATCTCTAAGTCTTGATGATATAATTTTCCATTACTACTAGCACACTACTAGCACGTATATGTCATTACTAGATCTATAAGTCTTGATGATATATTATAGGCCATTATAAGTCATGATGGTTCTACTAGGAAACAAACACACTACTAGCATGTTTATTTAATTACCTGGGTCTATAAGTATTGATGATATAATTGTATATGCCATTATTATATCAGTTGTAAATCATATAATATAATCATATTAATTTTTATATCACCCACCCTTGATTCATTCATGTAGTGATTGATTCTCGAATAGGTAACTTTACTAGGAATACCGAGGGTACAAACCGATTGAGTAATGCTAAGAACCTTCACTCACCCACCACTTTTACACTACACAAAGTAAGTTATCTTTATTTCTACATTTTCTTTCAAAATTTCACTTAAATAAAATTAGAAAATAAAAATAATTATACTATGACCATGGAATCATCCTATATTAGTGGAGTAAGTATTTTAATTATAAGTTTTTATGGTTTATCCATCTATATTTAGTGTATTTCAGCTATTTTCCACGCATGTGTAAAATGCAAATTGAAATTATGTGCTAATCACTTGAAATCAACACAATCAAGTACAACGAATTCAAAATTTGAATAGGGCATGTAATTAGAATAATAGATGAAAACAATTGATTCCAAATGGATTGAACAAAGTTAAAGGAGACAATGTACCTTAGATTCATATATCTAATTAAAAAAATGGTGATGCTCATGAAGACTCTAGGGAAAACAAAAACTAAAATCTAAAAATTAAAATTGATCTAACACTCTAGGATAAAAATAGAATATGATAATGAGTAATATTTTCCAATACTGGTTGCAACTAGAAACAGACACACTACTAGCACGTATATGCCATTACTAGCACATATATGCCATTACGTATATGCCCTTAGTGTTTTACATGGTTTAAATAAGGGCTAACGGAACCAACACTATAACTCATCATGAAACCTGTAAAAATTCCTCTACATGATGAAAACAATATAACATACCTTTATAAGTGTTCTCAAGAGCTCACACATACTGTAAGTGCCTATCATGCCTAATTAGGCCTCCAAACACTAGGATTAGGCCTAGTGTGCACCATGACCAAGTAGAAAAACCTCATATCTCTACTTCCCAGCACTCCAAAAGGACCTAACAACATTGATACATCATATCTCACTCACCTACATGACTCCATGAGCTCACATGGCTCTATACCTCCTCATTTGGTCTCCAAGCACCTAGACTAGGTCTAGATGAGCACCTACAACTGGGTCTTCAACCTATACTTGCAATGTAAAACTCATGTGAGTGCCTAAACACACTCCTAAAATTATCTCCATGCTACTACTATGCTCCTCAAGTCACCATGTAGCTCCACTCACCATGCTTCATCACCTAGGATAGCTAGGTCACCTGACTAGGCTTGCTAAACCAAGCTAATCTCAATAAATACACTCTTGCAATCACGAAACCACCTAAGAATGCATTTCATCAACCTACTAAGAATTCTCTGACACTACTCCATCGTCCTCTTTGTCATTAATGATTTTTTACATAAATGACAACACCAAGAACTCAACATGCCAACAAAGACTAATTAAGGGGAATTGAATTAATACCAACATTGAGCCCCTTATTATGCAAACATTTGAATTCCTTTCAATTTTAAACCATATATATTGTATACAATTTTTTTTTAAATTTTAAAATTTTAATATATATACACTAATTTAAAAAATTTGTGCCATGTTAACTATATTTATTAATAATAATGAGAGCAAAGAATAATGCAAATATATAAAATTTGAGGATATTCTTGCATAAATTACTTAAGATAGAATTTTTTTAGTTCACTTATTAAACTTAAGAAAACATGAGTTTCCTTGATATTTATCAAACCCTCAATTAAAGAACAAATTAATAATGATTATATGTATGTATAGATGCATTCAACAAGCAATATTTTATAGTGTAATTTTTCCAATATTTATCCATTCAATGCATGCAAACCACTCCTAGAGTGTGTGCTTAAAGATTGAACTTTTATTTTGGTAAATCCAAAGGGATGCTTAAGAAATAGAAATATTCTTTTTTTTTTTCCTAAAGATAATTTTCTTTTCCTTTGTGTTCTCATGTGTCCAAACATCCACTAGTTCACCTTTATTTTTATAGACTTCTTGAAATAAAATCAAGACCCTATTGGCATGTAAATTATACACACAATACGAAAACAGATGACAAACATGGGTTGAAAACCTTGAATCACCTAAAAAATCGCAAAAGGGTCCATGAGACAAACAATAATTTCTATACTAATTAAAAAGTTGTAAAGACCATTTTTTTACCTAACTGAAATGACAACATGAGAAAATAATAGAAAATAAGTGAGGTGAGAGGAAATAAGGAAATAGGAGAAATTGTAAGAATGGAGACATATGAGGCCAAAATATCTAGAAGAACAAGAAATCGATAAGAAGGAATCAAGATCAAAAGTGTCAAAAATATACGAAAACAAGTCAAAGATCAAAAGTAAAATAAAAATAAAAATTTAGTTTAGATCAATGATTAATAAACACATAAACACATTATTATTAAAGCCATGAACTAGCCCTATGTCAAATTTAGGTGTCTATAATATGATCAAACTAACACCGAGTGTACAATGACAACAAAAAGTTGTAAAGACGATAATCTCATACTATAATCCAATGGTACAAACTAGAAAGAAAGATCTCTAAGGTCATCAAGAAACACATGTGATTGTGTGAAATGCATATAATCACCACTAATATATAATGTGTGATTGTCAATTATATAAAAGTTGTAACATGTCTTACAATAATTAAACTTACATTTTTATGAAGAGATGTATCCTACTGGAAACAAGTTGTGTAATGGCATGAGTTCATTTTTATGGCCGACTTATAAAAATAAACATTAAATAAAAAATAAAAAATTAGTATTGCCAACTTATAAAAATTAAACTTATAAAAATTAAACGTTGATATATATATATATATATAACACAAATTAGTGAAGATTAAAAGTTAGTGAGTAAAAATATTTATCCATTGTTGAGATTTGTTCGGTTTCCAAGGATATATTTTATAGTAAGTTTTATTTTGTTTTATCTTATAATCATTATATAAGATAGGTTTTAGTGATAAATATTTAGTAAATTATAGGAGTGTATCCATAATTTATTTTTATTTTTGTTATTTATTTATTTTTCTTCCAAAAACATCTTTTTGAGCTTATGTTAAGGTAATCTTTCCTTAGTTAGAATTTCATGGTAATAATAATAAAATTATTTAAATTAATATGGTATACACAAAATCTAAACATTAATATACTTAGAATTTAGATGTACATATTCATAATGTAATGATAATCACTTTGTATATATAAGGAAAACACTCGATATTTATGCATATAGTAAATACTATGATATATGTTTATGCCTATATATATTTATGCATAATTATAAATATATTAAATGGTATAGATATCTTAAATACTAATTCGAAAATGGTTTTCACCCTGGGTCCCGTTTTAAAATTTTCAGATACTTTAATTTCTGATTTTAAAATTGATCAAGAGTGCTTAATGAATCACTTTTGGGTGTTTTGAAACCCCAATTTTCCAACTTTTCTCTTAACAATCAATTTATCGTTTAACTCAAATTTCTATGATTTAAATGGAAATATTACAAAACCATCAAAATTCTGATCACAAGTTGAATCTGATAATGCATTCAATTTGATTTTTAATTTGAAATTGATTGTGCATTCAGTTTTTATGTTGTGGTTGATGAATTTACAAATTTGAACTAAATCCAAATTTGCGTTATTTTCTGCTTAATCAATTTATTCATTCCTTATACTAATATTTTTATCTGATCAAAAGCAGCAAATAAACTGAAAATAAAATCCACACTTTGATAATGGAGTTCACCCAATTGGGCTACATCTCTGAATTCACTTAATCGTGAATTGATCTATTTATTATCAATAGAAGTACAATTTTTACCTTCAATATTGACCAATAGATCACTTGTCACCTATAAATGGGATGATTCAAATTTGTGTAACCCTACAATTTACCAGAATCATGTTCTCAAATCCATCCGTGGCCCTACAACTTCTTCACAGTGAGATCTCCATGTAATCATGTCAAAAACCTACACCTGGAAAAATATAGAACTTCATAAAGAATCGATTACATGGTTGTGTTCATCTCTTAATTCTTAACACTTTCCTTTTTAGGCCATAGTCTAATTTGTACTCTAAGTGCTTCAAATTTAGTGTTTTCTAAAAAATTCTCCTTCACTACTCTGTCACAGTCTTGTTAATAGTCGTTTTTAAATGACAATGAGATAATTTCCAACATTGCTGAGCCCTTTGGAATGTTTTTGGGAACATGTTTTGTGACCCATAGGTTACTGATGTTGATCCCCCTTCCCTCTCCTTTGTTGACGATTCATTTTCCATTGTGGGGGGTTTATCCTACATTTCCCATGTGTTTGGAAGTTAGGGAGTTTAATAATAGGCTTCCCCACCTATTAATACGTGGCTTCGGCCACATTTTGACCACTTTTTTGCCCAATCCTTGGGCTGCCTATGTGAGAAGGAAAAAAGTCGTCCGATTGGGAAGTGCCATGTAGTGGTGAGTGGATTTGTTGACTCACCACGCAATGTGTATGTGGTGCCAATGGGTTTGTTCGAACCACCCAATCCATCGGGCAAGTTGTTAGGTTGTTAAGGCCATGTCAATGTGGTTAGTTGGTGCATGGAGTTCACTGTGCTAGTAGTTATGTGGACCAACTAAGTTTCTAAGGCCGAGAAGGATATGTAACCCTCCACGCCATATAAGGAACCAAGCCCAATCAATGTGGATATAATAAGGTCAACTCAGTGGGGAGTTACCACCCCACCGAGCTGGTAAGTAGCTCGGGCAAGTTGTCCTTAATATAATGTAATGAACAATTAGAAACCTTCATTTAAATTCAAATACATGTAACAATATAATCCCACATGAAGGATATATAAATATATAATGGAAAATATATACAATTTCTCATAAATGGTGATATGATTCGGAGGCCATGGCACCCCTCTATTAAAAGAGTGTCTCGAACTTGGATGAGGGCACCCCACCCAAAAATAACATGTCAAATACCGACGTCCAAAACATAATTTTTTTCTTCATACCATTTATACCACTTGTTGCATTCTAATTCGTTCACATCAAAAATCTACACACTATCCCCGAATTTTCCTGTTGGCTAAAAATTTCAGCGGACCATAACTTGCACATATGAGCTCCATTTTTCAAGTTTTTCATATTGATGTAAAAGTATCAATAGTATCTTCAACGTTGTAATGATTTAGGATATTAAGGGGTCATCTACACTCAGACTATCCTCCATATCACTCCTTCCCGATAAGACCATTTTTTCCTCAAAAGGGAAACTCACCTAGTTGAATTGTTAACAAATTCTCTGCATATCACAAACATTTATAACCTAGTTTATAGCATGGTAAGATTTTAAAAATTGTAATAAATATCAAAATCCATTGAAAATTAACATAACCCATGGCCAATAATGTAATTGATATGACAATTGAAAATTCCATACTCATATGTTGTACACTAATCTTGCACCACTATCAAATATGCAAAATTTAATTTGCATTCACATTTTGTTAGTGCAATAATTGCACAACCTATTTATAACCATGTTTGATAGTTACAAATATTAAAGCCTAAAAATAAAGACTTATAACATGGGTAAGCATCATGCATGATTACAAAATGTTTGTATAATTCTTACACATACAATTTATGCATGATACATTTTACACAATTTTAAAAAACAACACTCATACATGTTTTCCACAATTAGACATCTGATCAACAAACCATGCCCCATAATAAAAAATTGTACATGTTGTTACCAAGATGAAGTTTTTCCACAAACCATCAATAAGAGAAATTATCCAAGTATGATAAACTTGTCACCCAGAATTCCCTTTCAAGTCACTTCACTAAATCAAAGCTAAAATACATATGAGAATTTTTTATTTTTCACAAATCAACAGAATCTCAATTTTTTTTTCAATTTGCATGTTATTCATCGATTGTAACTATGCAAACATATACTCAAGGAATTGTTTACCCATCATTTTAATCACATTTTCCTCTTTAAGTGGTTCATTCACTTTAGTGTTTACTTGAACCACTGCAGGGGTCATATTTACCTTTTTTTGAGTTAATATTGATTCCTTCTTAACAATTTAAATTTTTTCTAGGATGAAGCTGCCAACACTTCTCAATTACATGACTTGTCTTTTTACAATGATCACAAAATCTTTTGTCCACATTTTTAGGAAACTTACCTAAACTACTTTTCTCTTAGCCATGTTTAGGAGAGTGATCTCTCTCAATATTTTCCAATAAATATTTTCGTTTCCTACATTTGGCCACACAATGGTTAGACATCCCAAAAAACATGCATGGATAGCTATACCACATTTTCTCGTATATCATTTCCAAATTTATCAAATGTAGATAGTGGATCAAGATGTTTACCTTTTTCTTATGTTTATGGTAAACAAGAGGTGGAGGAATCTCTATACCTCTTCTTGGTGATCTCTTACTAAATCCTTCTTCTAAGGATGATTCACCAGATGCTAATGGGGAATCCTCTTTGTTGTTAGAAGCTTGTCTTCTTTTAGTGGTTGTGGAGCCTTCTCCAACTTCCATTTCCTTACATTAGCATACCTCAATCTTGTAAAATGAGGTTGTTCTTCAACCTGTATGGGGTTAGTTATGCCTTGATTATCCTTACCAAGGATAATTCCATTAAATCCCATTTTATTCAAAAGTTTAGATCATATGCCCCTTGTGTGCTTTTCAAAGTCACCTAGAACATTACCTGAATCCATTTGTATGGGAAGAGGAATTAGATGGTGCAATACTTATAATGCATTCTTATGTCATAGTGGATGCATCGGTAGTGGATGGTACCTCTTTCTTTGGTTCACCACGTTGCAACACCATCAAGAGCTCATCCTTGGATTCAAGCTCTTTTAAAAAAAATTAATCAGTTCCTCAAGAGCAAACAACCGATACCTCAGAATGTATTCTCATCTTCAACTGATTCAATTGAATGCCTCAATTTCATCAAGATTTTCCTTTTTGACATCTTGCCCATGGTTTCTGCACACATGTATTTCCAAACTCTACACACTGCAATGGAAAGATCAAGCTCAAATTGTAAAAACAAAACCGAAAATTAGATTCAATCAAGAAACTACTTGAGCTAAACCAAATTTGATACCAAAACTTGATAGGAAAATGGTTTTCACCCCTGGGTCCCATTTTAATTTTTTTGGATACTTTAATTTCTTATTTTAAAATTGATCAAGAGTGCTTATTGAATCACTTTTGGGTGTTTTGAAACCCCGATTTCCCAATTTTTTAATAACGATAAATTTGTCATTCAATTCAAATTTATGTGATTTACATGGAAATATTAAAAAACCATCAAAATTATAATCACAAACTAAATTTTATAATGTAATCAATTTGATTTTTAATCCAAAATTGATTGTGCATTAAGTTTGTCTGTTGTGGGTAATGGATTTACAAATTTTAACTAAATCCAATTTTGCATGTAATTTCTCTATTTAAAAAATTCATTCATTCCTTATACTAATTTTTTTATCTAATCAAAAGAAGAAAATAAACTAAAAATAAAATCCACATGTTTGATAATGGAGTTCACTCAGTTGGGATACGTCTCCAAATTCACTTAATCATGAATCGATTTATTTATTATCAATAAAACTACAATTTTTGCCTTCAATATCGACCAATAGATCACTATCACCTATAAATTGGGTGATTTAGATTCGTATAACTCTACAATTTACCATAATCACGTTCAAATGCATCTCGTGGCCTCAGAACTTCTCCATAGTGTGATCTCTATATAATTATGTTCGAAAAACACCTACATCTAGAAAAATATAGTAGTTCATGAAGAAATGATTACATGGTTATGTTCATCTCTAAAATTTAAACATTTTTCCTTTCAAAGTCTAATTCGGACTCTAATCTGCTTCAAATTTAGTGTTTTATGAAAACTACTCCTTCATTGCTCTGTCATAGTCTTAACAAAAATCCTCTTTAAATGATAAGACACTAATTTATTACATCAAGTGAGACCTTTGTCATGTTGGTTGAGCATAAGGTTTGTGACCCGAGGTCTATCCCCCTTCTCTCTCCTTTGTTGACGATTCATTTTCCATTTTGGGGGCTTATCCCCATTGCCCGTGTATTGGGAGGTCAAGTTTTAATCATAGGCTACCCGCCTATTACTCCATGTCTCTAACCATGTTTTGACTATTTTTGTTGCCTAATCCTTGGGATAGCTATGTTGAGAAGGCCAAATGGTCGGTTGAATTAGGAAGTGCCACGTAGTGGTGAGTGGCTTTGTTGACTTGCCACGCAATGTGTATGTGGTGTCGGTTGATTTGTTCAAACCGCCCAAACTATTGGGCTGAGCTATTAGGTTGTTAAGGTCACGTCACTATGGTGATTTGGTGTGTGGAGTTCGTCAGACCGGTAATTATATGGACCAGCCAAGTTGATAAGGTTGAGTTGGATATGTAACCCCTCCACGCCATATAAGGAACTAAGCCCGATCAATGTGGAGATAATAAGGTTGACTCGGTGGGGAGTTGACCACCCCACCAAGCTGATAAGTAGCTCAAGCAAGATTCCCTTAATACTGAGTGCAATGCATAATTAAAACCCGCATTACAATTTAAATACCTATAACAATATAATACCACACGTAGGAAATATAAACATATAATGGAAAATATATACAATTTCTCATCAATGGTGATATGATTCGGAGGGCAAGGAAACCCTTCGTTAATAGAGTCTTTGAACCTAGCTAAGGGCCCCTAACTAGTAAATAGCGGGGCCCACAATTTCGCAATAATGTGTCAAAGACGGATGTCCAAAATGAATTTTTTTTCTATTCATACCATTTATGCCACTTTTCACATTCTAATTTGTTCTCATCAACAAAATTGCATGCTGGCCCCAATTTTTTCTGTTGGCCGAAAATTTCAGCGGACCATAACTTGCACATACGAGCTCTATTTTTCGAGTTCTTCATATCGGATGTAAATCTATCGAGAGGATCTTTAGTGATGTAATGTTTTAGGGATATTTATGGGTCATCTACACTCAAAAATTCTCTACATCAATAACATCTATCTAAAATACATCGAGAGATATCAATCTCAAGGAACCTATCTAACTATGTAAGTGTAGTACAATTATATGAAAAAGTACCAATAAAAAATAAATATAATATAATAAATTTATATATATGAAATACATGAATGGATATCAATTTCAAGGTTATTAGGTTTTAGTTCTTACTACATGAACGAGATATTACTATTTTTTATTGACTTCTCCAAGAAAAAGAAACAAGGTTATTTAAGTTATAGTCCAATCAAAGTAAAATTTATGAATGAATGGTCACATGACGGTCAAATGAACATCAAATTTAATGTTGAGAATAAAATTGAACAACGCATTCCATTATAGCCTTGTCTTCCATCGTAGAATGCCTCTCCACATAATAATTTGAATATTTTTATACTAAATATAATACCTATACATTATTGATTATAAATGATATCTTTTAACTATAATCACCGACGCATTGTTTCAAAATACAAATATAAAGGTATATCTAACAAATTAGTGAGAAGAAGAAATATATATCCTTTGTTAAAATTTTTCATGATTTTTAATTTATTCACTAAAAATAGGTTTGAGATTTGTTAGGGTTTTCATTTCAAGATTAAGTGTGGTAAGTTTTATTTTGTTTTTTAATTTTTACTATTTATTATATAGTAATTATATATTTGTACCTATTTAACAAATATATATAATATATAATTATAATTTAATTATATGTGAAATGCATATATTTTATAATATGCCTATTTAATCGTATAGAGGAAGTTAAGCTGTGACAAAGCATGTATGTCAATAGCTCAATTTGATGATGTGTCTGCGTAGAGAAGGTGAGTGATGGTGACGATGTTGAGGAAGAGGATGTAGAAACTGTGGAATGCACATTGGGGAGACAAAGATAATGATGAACGGCAGGTCATGTAACATGGTAGTGGTGCAAACCGGTGGGGAGTGGTGTTGGTGTGGCGGTGGAAGCGCAGGACATTGTAAAGGAATAGTCTAATGTGGACGATGGTCGGTGGCCACTATAGGCGGGGAACCTAACGGTAAATTTGAATTCAAATTCAGTATTTAATGCTACCGATAATATGGATTCTTGTCCTTAGAATTCCATCCAGATTCTAATTGAAAGTATCTCAAATGATGCTTTCCTAGGAGGTGGAGTATAACAATCACAAATACAAGAGGTAGAAAATGAGGATTAAAAAAAACATAAAACAATATACACCATTGCATTCAAACATATTTTATTAATCATATCCATTAAATCAGATTTGTTCAGTTGATCTATCCGACAACTTCTGTCTAAGCCATGTGTGGATGAGAAGGGTGCATCTAGATCTCAAAAATCTCCCTTTGTCACTACATGAGTGATAACTCTTACTAGCATTATGGCCCAACCCTTTAGAGGTTATGGGAACCATGTGAATGTCCTTTGGTCTACCTAGAAGCTGGTTTCCTAGCTTCATCATCTAGTATTTGACCATTTTCTACCTCATGTTCAATGTTTAACATTCCATGATCTAGTTACCAACAATGTTTTTAAGGACAGGTGATCGACAATGCACAACCATAGATGCATTAATTTGGAAAAAGTTATCTACTTTGTGAAGTTTACGGCTAAACTCAAGACAACACACTAGTCATATGAGTTTTAAGTCTTATGCCACCTCACAACTATCCCTTTCACAGTTGTCTAGATCTTTTATTTTACATTTACTTATTTCCAAATTAGAATCATCTTGCAATATTTCATTTCGAGATAGATTCCAAAGGCAAACTAGGTGCATTACGAGATAGGTACATCTGTTATGTTGAAATGTAACTATTTTAGCATCTCACATGTTCACATCCCTTAATATGCCTAATGGATCATTTCATCTATTTACCTTCTTACGTGATTACCAAAGAGATCTAAGTACATTTCTACACCATGGTTGTCCTTTAAATACCTGTTCCCATCCTTTTCAATAATGCAAATCAAAATATTTATCATAATGTTTTAATTTTTATCCCATAAGTACAATAAGTTCATTTTGACAAAATCTGCTAATATGATCCCACAACAACACTCAATAGCAACCTATTATTGAAGCACCTATGTTCGAGAGTAGATAATAGGTTAGCTCTAGTTCATACTAGGCACTTAGGTTCCTATAGATACACTTCATGTTTTATCCAACTTAGTCATTAGTGACACCACCTCTACAGGCCCATATTCTATTTCTTATTTCCCTTTCATGTACTTATTTAAACTCCCTTTCAAAACTTACTAATTTCAAGACACCATGCACTTGATTTTTAAAGATGATTTTAATGAAACTAAAAAGTGACTTTAGTTCCCTATTGATCGGATATTAGTTTAGGCATTAAAATACATTCCTTTGGAGAATTGGGGACACAAAGTCTTCATTTTATCTTGCTTCCCTAAATACATTATTAAACCTTTACTTAAATTATAATTCCCAAATAAATTTTATGCTTAGGATTACTCTAATTCATTTGAGAAGGATTTAGATTGATATCAAGCATTTAGCATAATATTGCAACGTAGCCCATTCCGATTTCCTTTGTGATGAAGAACATTAAGAGGGACCTTAGATTTACTTTAATAAGACATGACTGATATTTTAGGATATTCCCTACATTTTTCCATATCTTTGACCACTTAGCATTCTTCCATTTACTCATATACAAATTCTACATTCATAGAAGCTTATTATTTAAGAGATGCATTGCTCATCTCGTAACTTTAACTAATTGAAACACTAGGTAAATGAATGTGTGATTCCCTATCTCAAGATCATATTTAGTTATGGATTCACTAGTTACCCCATTTTAGCTCAATTTTATGCATGCTAGCAGGACCTTATTTCTACCAAATTTCAACCCATTAAGGAATTAGAAAGTCAGCTAATATTAAGTATAACTTAGAAACTTATCCCTAATCCTATACATTGAGTAGGAGGAGTATGAGATACCACAAGTCACTAAATAGACTATAACCACATATGATATTTATCTTTCATATATACTAGTAATGTAACTCAAATTGCATACATTCCACTTTCTAAAATTAATACCTTCTTCCATATTAGTAAACTTCTATGTAGATGTACCTCTAGTATAATGACGATATCCATTTAAAACGAATGATATTTAAATATATGATTCCTTTACTTTATACAATACATTGTTCACTTTCTCAAGACCCAAATTCGATGATTAATAACACTTAAATTATGCATCTCATTCATTAATATGTAATAATTATCGTCCGCTTAAGGACTAATACCAATACAATCAGCGAGAGGAAAATAAATTCATTTGTATGTACAAAAATATAAGGATAAAATATCCATAAGAATAACATCCGTACCTAACGTCAATATCCACCTTTGCCAAAGTGTGATAATTTAATCAACTTTACAAAACCCGTGACATTGTTTTGTTTGGGGTGTCAGTTCAAATAACTAGTAAGAAGTCAAACTACATGCCCTACTAAGTTTTTGATAAAGAAGAAGATTAAATCCTTGCATAGAAAGCACCATCCAACTATGAATTAAACTAAAAAATTCTAGGTAATCTTCTTGTTTTACATTCCGTAATATGCGGTTAAATGTTCCTACCAAGAAATTCAATCATTTATTTTAAGCCCGAGAAAAACATGTAAGTACTAATTTCTAGAAAACATTTTCCATAGTTTCCCCTTGTATTTCTTACTTTTAAAATTTTCGAGAGTCAATAAAATCTAATTAAAACACATAACGAAACAAAAGCTACAAATTAAAAGGCGTAGATCAAGTGATCCAGCCCTCTGAGTCATAGAATATCGGGATAAAATAAAAGAAAGGAAATACTACTATTAAAATAGATCCTTACCGAAGCTGAGTTTTAGATTTGCATTTTTTTAATATTATAATCCAAAATATTCTTGCATAAAAATTATTTGCCCACTGTAATATAAGCAAAATGAAGTGATTTGCATTTCTTCCTTTTCATGCACCAAGTTACTACCAATCCTTTCATATTACAGCTAATAGACAATAAATTCACCCAGTTTCTTCTCTCGAACAATAAGAACAAACAATTTAATACTTGTTTCTACATCAAATCAAAATAACCATACCATTATATTGGGAGAGAAAAATCCATAACCAGCCATGCACATCTTATTAGAAACATGACAGCCATAACAACCATGAAAATTCATACCAGGAAAACAAAATATTAGCCAAAAACTTTTCATAAAATACACACAATTACAATAGCCATACATCTTCCAAGAAAGCTTTTTAATCAAAGACTTTGAACTATATGCAAGTAATAGCTAAACATGGTAATTCAGGAGAACAAATTTATTTATTTTTATTTCTTTTTAACCATGTACTCAACTGTAAATTAACTTCATGAACAACCATACATTTTTTGAAAATAAAACCCTTCACCCACATTTTCAGAGCATTTAATCAAATACCCAATTCATCCATTAAAATTTCTTGCCAGAAATGACATAAGATCCCACAAAAATTATTTTTTTCATACACAAATAGAGCCCAAAACAAGGAAAAAGAATTTGATACGAGGATCTCAATCAAAAACCAGATTTTAAAATATATTGTTTTACCCAAAAAATAATACCAAACTCAGCCATAAGTTTCCTGTCTATAAAGCTAATGGAAAAACCAAAGAAAAATCAATTTTCACCTTCAAATGAAAAACCCATAACTGAAAAACATTTTTAATATTGAGGAAAATCGATTTGCACCTTCAAATGATAAACCCATAACTGAAAAACATTTTTAATACTGAGGAAAATCAATTTTCTCTTCAAAACAAAGGAACCCATCTTTTCCACATAATTTTGTTCCCATTCAAGAATTAAAACTAGATTTCGTGATTTATTTTCCAAAAAAAAGAGATGAATGCAAAACCCAAAAAGGTAATAATCATTTTATAAATCAAAACTAGGAGAACATCAGAGAAACCCTTTCCTGGTGAAATCAATTTGCTCCAAATGCAACCATTTCAAAAACCAAAGTATGCAAAACAAATATGGTCAAAGCTTCCCTAAAGTGGTGTCTTGTAGTGCCAACTTCCTTCGACACCTTTTTGATTATTAACTTCCTTATGGATATATTATAGCTTCCTTGATTTAACATGTTAGTGATTATCAGAGTTACTGAAATATTTTTTGATATGGACTATTAGAGACATTTGATGTTGACATTGATATATTGTTGACATGATTATTTGTCGATATTTTTGACATGTGATATATTTAGTCATATTGAGTAGACCTTTATAATTGGATTAATGTGGTGATCGTTTTGACATGGATAAAATGTAAAATAGAAATGTGCTAGAAACTTTTAGTGATATCGTATTTTCATGGATATATTATTAGCATATAGTTGATTTAACATGTTAGCATGAAGATATCATGAGTTACTGAAATATTATTGATTTTTCATTATATTATATTGCATATGGAGGACTATTCGAGAATAGACACTAGGTTCATGTTGACATAATTGTGTGTGATATTATTTGGCTTGACATGATTATTTATAATGATATTTTTGATTTGTGTTTACCCCTTTATTATTATGGGTTGTGTGCTAATTAAATGTGTGACCAAAAGGAATATTTAGTCATATTGAGTAGACCTTTATAATTGGATTAATGTGGTGATTTACTCTTGACATGGATAAAATGTAAAAGCACAGAAATGGTGCGAATTTGGCCTTAGAGGCCAAACTAGAAAGCTTGTTTAGTGATAAATCATGCCAACCCTATTTGGGTCAGGGGGTCAAATTTAGGATCTTTTATGTTTTGGGGGTATAAAAGGTGAAATGTTAATTTCTTTTTCTTTTCAAATATTTAATTTTTGATTTTAGACTTATATCACCATATTTTGGCATGAATAATGTTTTGATGCGGAGTGGAGAGGAAATGAGGTGGCATCCTACTTGGAGCCAGGAGGTATTCTCTTTTTTTGCATTTATATTATATTTTTGAGATAATTTTTGAGAGGATGGAGAGGTAGGAGCTTCACCTTAGATTATATTCTTTGTTTTATTTATGTGATTATATGTTGTGTTTTGGGTAGATTGCCTAAGTTGGGAGGATAAGAGATGGGGAGTTTTCTTATGTGGAGGGAGAGTTTGGGTTCTTGTGGAGGGAGTTTGGGTTCAAAGTGCCCCACCTAGTATGAGGAATGCTTGCATTTCTTCTTATTCTTACTATGAGGGAGGCATAAGAGATTGAGGGAGGCATAAGAGTATATGGAGGTATAAGGGGTACTTGAGGGAGGCATAAGATTTTATAGGGGAATTGTGATTTGCATTGGAGGATTTTAGGTGGGCACTCATTCCCATTGGGAGGCATAAGTGGCCTCCCCATAGGTCTTACTCTTTTGGATTTCTTGACAAGCCTTGTGATCTTGTTGCTTTGTTGATTTCTTCTTGTTGAGTTGTTGTTGTGTTTGTATGTAAATGGAATGAATGTGAAATTATATGTTAAGTATTGTGGAAGCTAGTAGTTTTCATGAGTTAAAATATTCTCCCATTGTAATGTGGTTGGGGCCCGAGGGCCAATGGAGAAGATGGATTCTCCTTTCCATTGGATATCTTAGTTGGTTGGAGAGCATTGCCTCTCCCCCTATTTTGTTGTGAATTAAGAAAATTCTTGGAGGAGATATCTTGTTGGTGTCTGAAGATTGGAGCCTTGTTGGTGACCATGTGAAACTTCCTTGTATTTTACCCACTTAGAGTGGAAGAAATTATAATAATGTAGAAAATTCTTTATTTAGATCTTGTATCATTTTCCACTTCAATTGGAGGAATTGTAATGAATTTGTAAAGGAAAGTTGTATTCAAATAAGTTTTTATTGTTATTTTATTGCATGTGGAAAAAAACAATAAGAAAAGAAGGAAGAAAGAATGTCATAGTAGAGCTAGTTGTGCAAATAAAAAAAAGTAAATATTTCTCCTTGTTGAAATCTTGGTTGTATTGTGAGAAAAGTAGTCTTTGTGATTAAGAGAAATGAGCTATTTTCCAATGGAAAAGAAAGTATATTTTCATTGAGTAGTTATTGTATTGTAAATGTGAGAGAGAAGAAAATGTAGAAATTGTTAGAAGTTGAGCTTGCTTGTATAATAAACTTGAATGGAAAAATAAAGTTATTTTAGCTATTTTGAATGTATGTACATTGTAGTAAAATGAAAGAGAGAACAAATTATATTATATTGTATCTAGGAAAGTTGATTTTATATGAGGAAATGACAAAGAAATAAAATAGATTTATATTCCTTTTTGCTCTTGTAATGGAAAGAAGAAACTAGTTAAACAAATGGAAATTATTCTTGTAAGTAGATGAATTTTAATAGAGTTGAAAACACTTTAAAATGAATAGATTTAGCTAAGAAATGAATAAAAGAGCAATAAATATCAAATTTGGAACTTTAAAATGAACAAAGACAACTCAAAATGCATTTTTACATCCTTTAGCAACTTTAAGTTTTTGTAAAAATCTCGGCTTTAAGGTTCTATTTTTCAAAAATATGACCGCCTCCTGTGTAGAGTGGCGGTCCTCGTAACCACCACTCAGGCTATGGTGGTGGTCTCAAAACCATCACTAAGTAGGGTGGAAGTCTTGTGTTTGTCACCCAGGTAAGGCGGCGGTTTCACAATCACTCTGCTCTGTAGGGCGGTGGTCCACGGTTTGTCACCCAGGCAGGGTGGCGGTCCCAGGACCACCGGTCTGCTCTAGGTGGTGGTCTTGTCACTTATGATAGAATTCCATGGATCCACACCTGTGCGTGAAATTTAGCTTGTTTGCTCTAATTTCTAAGTTGAAAAATTTAATCTATTATTACCAAGTAAAATAAAGAGAAATACTATGGAATGGAACCACAAAACACACAAATGGTGAATCTAAAAGCATTCTTTCATTTATAACAAGGGGGTAGGGTTTGCCCCAAATTTAAAACCCAATACACTATAATATTGGAATAAAAACCAGATTGGAGGAGGAAATCCCTCCCAATCCTTGAATGAAATAGATTACATAAATAAAACTAAAACTAAGCTAAGCCTAGACTAAATCTTCATGTAGAATCCTCCATGGCTCTTCCTCTTTTGCTCCCATGGCTTCCTCCTCTCCAACCTGCAAATTTAACAAAAGGAAATGGACCAAATGAGAAGATTAGAATGAGAAAAGGTTTTAATAGACTTTCATAAGGATTTTAGGGCTAAGCTTGGAACCCTAGGATCTAGTGGCTAAGATGGATTTGATCCAAGGGTGGAGGATTACCCTACCTTTATTAAGAATAAATGTATTTTAAATGTTTATATAAAATCCTTAAGGGTATGTGTAGATGGGTGAGTGGGGCCATTTAATTGCCTAGGGGTGTGATGTCCCTTTTGAACCCTTAGTATTGTGTAGAAATTTAATAAAGGATCCTTTAAGCTATTAAAGTAATGAATTTAATAATTTAGCATAAGGTTAACCTTGTTAGGATTGAACTTAATTGAAGAGAAGAAAACATCTAATTAAGTGAATTAAACCTTGTTACCTTCCTATAGAACTATTGATTAATGGACCCTAGAGATAATTGTGCTAACATGTAACTTTTAACTAGACCTGGTTCTTCAATCGTAAAAACTGAGTTAAGTAGTGTAAGTAAGTTAATGAACCCTAAAGGTTAAGCACCCTTGTAACATCCTTGTACCTTAACCTTTGTTGTACCCTTCTCTTATAAAAAAAAAAAATTAGTCACATTTTCGGGTTAAGTGTTAGGTTGGAATGTGTTCCTAGAACGTCATTTTTGGGCGTTCCATGTCTCTCCAAGTCAACTACATGAAAAATTCCACAAAAACTCCCTCTTTTCTCATTTTCTTTTCCTTTCCCCAAACAAAACTAAGTTACATATTTCAATGTGGGTGGAAATTTTATCAAAGTAAATTTTATTTCATCCATTAAATTTAATCTCCTCATCCACGTGAATATCCATTAAAGTGGATAATTTTTATTTATTAACTTTAAACCATACCTCTTTTTCTTTAATTCCATTATAAATTGTATTAACTATAAACCATTTTTTAAAGCCATCCCCAAGATAAGCTTTATATCAATTTCATTATAAAAATTGAATATGCAAGCCTTCACGACGTTAAATCACCATGTTCAATTTTTGTTGACAAGACTGTAGAATCAACATTACCTATCGATTCTATGGGTGTGACAATTTCCCCCAACATTTCAAGGAAGGCAATAATAAAATAGGTCATAATGAAACTTACTGTGCTAAATAATACCAATAGGTGGCATTTAAGTATCTAAGTATTGTTTACCATATTAATATTTAATTAATCGAATAACATGTTTATTTTCTTTTTTTTTAATATTTATTGGATTAATTAAATTGCTGCAAGGAAAAGTGTCAAAATAGCAGGATGTTACATTCCTCCTAACTAAAATGATTAATCTTTCCTAATGAATTAAGTACCAGAAAAAGTAATCAGCTGAAACTTTTACTAAATAAACCATAATTTAGTATCCCAAATTTCAGAATCAAGTTTATAAAAGTATCAACATTGCTAAAATAGCCTTATACACTGAAAATAATTTTTTTATCAACTTCCATGTTGAATAAATCATATGTATTCAACTATCAAAAAAATAAAACCATTCTTTGTTGTAAAATTTATCTATTTTTAGTTGAAATTCTTATTTATTAGCTTTCATAGCACATCAACCAAGAAAAACCATCAAAAAGTTAACCATATGACTTATTTTTGTCATTACAACCAATTATTTCATGTAATATTTACAAAGGACATTATCAAATATAGGCTTTATCAAGTTGAAATAACAAAGTACAAATGTAACGCCCACAAAAACGATGTTCTAGGAACACGCTTCAACCTAACACTTAACCCGAAAATTGTGACTAATTTTTTTTTTGTTACAAGATAAAGGTAAGAGGATAAAATAGGTTACAAGGATGTTAATCCCCTAGGGTACAAAAACTAACTAACACCACTAAACTCCACTTCTCAATTAAATAACCGGGTCTAGATAAAAGGTTAACATAATCTCAAATTTATCTCTAAGGTCCATTAATCAATTATTCATTAGGAAGGTACCATAGATTA
The DNA here is from genome assembly GCA_018340775.1 of Taxus wallichiana var. yunnanensis. Classification (NCBI taxonomy): domain Eukaryota; kingdom Viridiplantae; phylum Streptophyta; class Pinopsida; order Cupressales; family Taxaceae; genus Taxus; species Taxus wallichiana. The sequence continues at coordinate 175,886,847 of CM031235.1, forward strand.
ATTTACATAGCTAAATGTTTTCTTCTCTTTAGTTAATGTTCAATCCTAAAAAGGTTAACCTTATGTTAATTTATTTAAATTTATTATCCTATTAACTTAGAGTCCTTTCCAATGACTTCCTAAGGCTTGCTAAGAACTCATAAAGGTTTAGCACTCTAAGGAAATAAAATGGCCCCACTCCCTAGTTACACATACTAATAAGGTTTTAAACAACATTTAAAAAAATCATCCTCACCTAACAAAAGTAGGGTTGATCCTCCACCCTTAAATCAAAGCAATCTTGGCCACTAGATTCTAGGGTTCCAAACTAGCCCTAAAATCCTTATGAATTTTTAATAAAGCCTTTCCTTCATTCTATTCTCCTCATTTGGTCTATTTTTTTTGTAAAAAAATTGCAGGTTGGAGAGAAGGAAGCCATGGGAGCAAAAGAGGAAGAACTATGGAGGATCCTATAAGGAGATCTAGTTTAGATTAGTTTAGTTGTAGTTTTATCAATGTAATCTATTTCATTCAAGGATTGGGAGGGGTTTCCTTTACCAATCTGGTTTTATTTCAAGCTATTTGTATTTGGGGTTCTCTATTTGGGGCAAACTTACCCCCATGAATAAAAATGAGAAGGAATGTGTTAGATCCAACATTTGTAGGTTTAATTAATTTAGACAATAAGATTGAAACATTTTTGATTGCTGAAATTTTCCTTGTTAAATGTATAGCTTAAAATTTAGTATAAACTAGTGAAAAAAATTGCACATGCGTGGATCCGAGAAGTTCTACCATAAGTGACAGAACCACCACCTAGAGCAAACCAGCAGTCCACGAGACCACCGCCCACCTAGGTGACAAACCATGGACCACCGCCATACTGTAAAGCGGTGGTTTTGCGACCGCCGCCCTAGCCTTTGAGCGGTGGTTACAGGACTATCGCTCTCACACGGGGAGACGGTCTTGTTTGAAAAATAGAACCTAAAAACCTGAGATTTCACAAATTATAAAAGTTACCTAAAAGTGATAAAATGCATTCAAAGCTCTTTTTGTACATCTAGAGTTCCAGTTTTGGGATTTAATTCTATTTGTTCATTTCTTAGTTAAATCTACTCATTTTTAAAGTATTATCTAATCCAATAAAACACATCTACTTTACAAAGTCATTCCATTATGTTCAACTAGTCTTCTTTCAAATTCCATGAGCAAAAGGGATTTAAATCTACTTTTACATTGTTATTCTCTTACTACAAAATCAACATTTCCAAGTAACAATAAACTTCAAATTTGTTCTCATGTTCTTATTTTCTCTACAACTTTATTTTCCGTTCAAGTGTACTATGCAGACATTTTTCAACATCTATAACTTCTATATTTTCCTTCTTTCTCTTACACAATAAACAACTTTCGAATGAAAGTAAATTTTTTTTCCTTTTTTCAATGCAACTTCCAACTAACTTTTACACAAGATATCTTTTTTATTTTTTTATCTTATAAAATATATAAATATTGGAATGCAACTGTTCTCCATGAAATTATTACAAAGTCTTCCACTCAACTAGGAACTAATACAACAATGTAAGCAAAAGAAAATACATTAATATAAGTTCCCCCTACCTAAGTGGGAATACAATAAATTCTTCTCAAAGGAAAGGTTCACAAGGTCTCCAATAAAACTCCAACAAGATAGCTCCTCCAAGATTTGTTTGATTTAAAAAAAAATGGGGAGAGGCAACACTCTCCACCCAACCAAGATATCCAATGAAGAGGAGAAGCCATCCTCTCCATTGGCCCCCGAGCCCCAACCACATTACAATGGGAGATAATTCCAACACATGAAAACAACAAGCTTCCACAACACAAAAAAATATTTCACATCCATTTCAACCACATTCAAATCAACTACAACACAAGAAAGAAGAACAACAAAACAACAAATAACAACGCTTAAAGTGAAATTCAAAGGAGAAAGACCTATGGGGAGGCCACTTATGCCTCCTAATGGGAATGGGTGCCCACCTTAAATACTCCAATGCATATCTCAAATCCCCTGCATAATCTTATGCCTCCTCAACTACCCCTTATACCTCCCATATACTCTTATGCCTCCCTCAATCTCTTATGCCTCACTCATAAAAGAAACAAGAGATAAATGCAAGCATTCCTTGTACAAGGTGGGGCACACAACCAAATTCCCTAAAAAAAAGGTAAAATCTTATGCCTCCCTACATGAAATCTCTTTATAGTCTCCTCCTACTCAAAACTTTGGAAATCTACCCACACCCAACAAACATTCCAAAGAAAACAATACTCAACACAAACACATAAACACAAAATAAAGCATAACATAAGTAAGGTAAAGCTCCTACCTTTCCATAGTAGAGCTTGTTCTAAGATTAAATCTCCAAGCTCCTCAAACCAAGCAAGCATGCACAATCTCTAACAATCCACAAGCACTCCCCAAAATTCCTCTAACTCTCCAAAAATGTAAGAGCACAAAATGACGAGGTAACCCCTAAACAAGTGAACAAACTTCAATAAATAGAAAAGGGAGAGAGGAGGATGAGGTGGCTCCATGTAGGATTCCACATCACTCATCCTCAACTCCACCTAAGAAGTCAAACCTCAACCCTAATGCACCATAAATTGGTGGGTGAGAGGAATGACAAGTTACTTACACACAATATAAGCCCACACCCCCTAAGGACAAAATTAATTACTTGAAAGAAAGTGCAATAAACATTTCACCTTTTTATCTTCCCAAAACACCTAATGGGGTCTAATTTTGACCCCCAACCCATAGGTAGGGTTGGTATAACAATTTAAGAGGCATGGAACAAGTTTAACTCATCCCACAAGCCTTTAAAATTGGCCCTTAAGGTCAAATTCAAGTTTCCCATGAAGGGTAGAGTGTACAACACTCAAGATCTCAAGCATTCAACACACAACACAAAATCCAAGAGCAAATCAAGTCTAATAAATGAACTTATTTTGGTCACATATTTAATTAGTTTAGGACAAGATTTATTAACTTTAATAAGACACTTAGACCCATTAAGATAAAGGGAAAAACATACATAAAAATCTAAATAAATAAAACAAGTAAATTACATCACTAAAAGAACCACATACTAACATCAATTAAAGGAACTAATAAAAAGAAACACATGGCCCCTTGGTCATAATTTCCTCATAACCAAATAGTTCTAACACACACACACAATTACATGTTGCCATGGTGACCCTAGTTGAATTCATCTAGAATTCCAATGTGGTTGGTCTCCAATCCCCCCGATGTTTGTTGTGAATAAATTTACCTACAAAACACATAAATACCTCCTTCGGCATCGTGGATCCATTAAAAACATCTATTATAAAATATGTAATATAAATCCACAATCATCTATATCTGAATCAATCAACATCCAAGAAAATATGACATCATTTACAATTTCTAGCAACATTTCTATCCTACATTTTATCCATATCAAAATGATCACAACATTAGTTCAATTATCAAAGCCTACCCAAAGTGTGATGAGAGCATATATATATATATATATATATATATAACCATGTCCATAGCATAACAACATCAATATAAAATGTCTCTAATAATCCACATGTATCATATATGAATCGAAATCAAAACCATCTAGAATCTCTAACATCTAATATTATACTAAATTAAAAGGCTACAATATATATCCATAAGTGTAGTAAAAGTCTCAAAATCAATGACAAAAAGGTGTCAAAGGGAAGTGGGCACTACATTCCCTCCCCTTAGACTTGGACTTCCTCTTGGAAGTCACTAGACAGTGTGGGAATTGAACTCGTAAAGATGTAGCATCCTCCCATGTAGTAATAGTCTCATCATACCTGTCCCAATGGACCCAAACCTGGTCAATCTCTCTGCCACGAAGGCCTAGGGTCCTACACTCTATAATGTGGATGAAATCCACCATTACCTTCCCTAATCTTGCACCTGCAATGCGGTCCAATCTAGCACGTGAGAAGGATAAGAAATATATCTCCTAAGCACATAAATGTGAAACACATCATGGACGCAAGACAAGCTAGGTGTTAACACTAGATGATAGGCCAAGGGACCGATGCAATCCAAGATTTCAAAGGGACCCACAAACCTAGGAGCAAGATTAGAACCTTTTCCATAATGGATAGGGATCTTATACGGTTTGACATGAAGAAAAATCTTCGTGCCCACCTCATAACTATGATGTGTCCTATGTTGATCCGCATACTTCTTCTACATGTCCTGTGCCTCCTGCAAACTCTGCCTGATCAATATAACCTACTGCTCCATGTTATGCAATAAGGTTGGCCCAAGAGAAACCTTGTCCTTTAACATGTCCCAACTCAGAGGTGTCTTGCACTCTCTGCCATATAATGCCTAAAAAGGAGCCATGCCTATCGAACTCTAGAAACTATTATTTTAGACAAACTCAACCAAGTATAGATACTCCTCCCATCTCAACTGGTGATCCATAAGGTACATCCTAAGCATGTCCTTTAGAATCTTATTCACCCGCTTAGTATGTCCATCTATCTCAAGGTGATATACCATGGTAAAATTTATCGTCATCCCGAGAGCATGCTGCAAGGTGGTCCGAGAAATGGGAAGTGTACAAAGGGTCGCGGTCACAAATGATCTTCTACGAGAATCTCATGTAATTTGAAAATCTCATCAAGATATACCCGTGCCACTGCACTAGCTATGTAAGTGGTCTTCATCAGATAAAAATGAGCCACTTTCGTCAATTTATCCACTGTAAACTTGATGGCGTTGTGGTGGTTTCTCGACATCGGTAACCCAACAATGAAGTCCATGGAAATGGTGTCCCACTTCTAATCTAGTATGGCGTGAGGAAAAAGAAGGCTAGCTAGATGTTGATGCTTGGACTTCACCCTCTGAAACTCTAAACAATGTCACACAAACTAAGACACATATCTCTGAAGTCCTCTCCAATGGTATAACTGTCTCAAAGTGGTGTGCATCTTCTTCACCCTAGGATGGGCTGAATAAGGTGCACGATGAGCCTCTGTCAAAATTTCTGTCTCAAGTCTCCATCTCTAGGAACATATATCCAACCCCTATGTCTAAGAAGACCATCTACCTCTAATGAAAATCCATCAAATATCCCCTCAAGGGGTCTTTGGGACTCAATCTATGCTCTGGATGCAAGGTAGAAACTATCATGAGGAAGCTACTTTATAAAATTCTTCTCCACAAATCCATTCCCATTGAAGTAGCCATAGCCACATGTCATTGTCTTGCTCAAGGTGTCTTCAACCACATTTTCCTTCCCCTTCACATGATCTATCTCTATATCATACTCACAAATAAACTCCATCCAACGCCACCGACGATCGTTGAGATTGAGCTACGTGAAGAGGTGGTGAATAATTAAGTGATCATTCTTGAGTGTAAATCTTCGGCCAAGAAGGAAATGTCTCAACCGCACTAAGGCATGCAAAATCTATGTTGTAAGCTCAAGATCATGAGTTGTATAATTAATCTCATAATCCTTGAATTTGTGGGACTCAAAAGCATCTACTCGCCCTCCTACATCAACACACCTCCAAGCCTTACCAAAGAAGCATGTGTGCAAACGTAGTACTCACCCTAAGGATCGACACTTCTAGAATAGGGTTTTTTGTGAGGCATTCCTTGATGTCCTAAAGGACAGCTCACATCTATCTCGACCATGCAAAATTCTTTCCTTTCCATTGAAGGGAAGTAATGGGGTGCACAATCCAAGAAAATTCTTGAAAAAATATCCTGTAATATCCTGCCAAACCCATGAAGTTGAGCACCTCGGTCACATTGGTGGGTGTTGGCCAATCCATGATAGCTTGAATCTTGGAAGGATAAGCTGTAATACCTTCCCCAAAAATGATGTGGCACAAATACTGCACCTATGTCTGAAAGAACTCACACTTCTCTAAGTTCCCGCAAATATCTTGCTCATGAAGACTTGAAGAACACGATGAAGTTTCTCCTCATCATCCTCATGTGCACATGAGTAAATCAGAATTTCATCAAGGAAAATGAGCACAAAGTGATCTAGAAAAGTTCTGAATACCCCATTCATAAAGCTCATGAACACTGCGGGGGCATTCGCAGGACCATAAGGTACCACTTGTAAACTCGTAGTGGCCATACCCTTATACAGAGGCAGTCTTATGAGTATCTACCTTTGTAATCCTTAGCTGATGATACCCTAACTTAAGATCTATCTTAGAGAAAACTATAGCCCCCTTCATCTGATCAAATAAATCATCAATGCGTGGAAGGGGGTAACGATTATTGATCATTACTTTGTTCAACTAGCGGTAATCAATACACAACCACAGAGATCTATCCTTCTTCACAAAAATCATTGGTGCACCCCAAGGGGATACACTAGGATGGATTAGGCCTTTCTCTAGAAGGCCCTCAAGCTACAACTTGAGCTCACAGAGCTCAGGGGTAGTCATCCGATAAGGTGCTCGTGAGATAGGCTCTGCACTGGAACCAAATCTATGTGGAAATATATCTCACGTGGGGGAGGTAACCCTAGTAGCTCCCTAGGAAAAACATCAGCAAACTCTCTCAAGATGGGATGGTCATCAAGGGATGGTCCACTAGACTCATCCTCGATTTGTCACTAACCGTAACAACATACATCTGACAACCCCATCACACACACTACTTAATTTGGATAATGAGATGGCATGAATCGAAACGAGCCTTCTAACCCATGCTATCACTGACTCCACTCCTAGATCATCTTGTACAAGAAATAGTCTTATGGTAACAGTCCACTCTAGCTCAGTGCATGCAACAACCATCCATGCCCAAGATGACACCATAAGAACCCTACGGAAGGATTCAAGATCTCGAGGTATTGGTGAAGGGTTCCAAATCTACTACACACTCCTTAATTAGGAGTCTACTGAAATTTTGGCTCTAGAAGCCATCTCAACTCCCAACTATGACCCTATCTAAATACCATCAACCTGTAATGCTCTACTAAGGATGGTGTAATAAAAGAATAAGATGAACCAAAATAAAATAATATAGAGGTAGAAACACCACAAATACTACCTTTCATCTCTATCATAGTGCTTTGGTTCTCAGCCTGGTAGTTCTTGACCACTGCATATATCCGATGGCTCCATCCCATATCTCCAATAGTAGGAACTAAAATTTGCATCTTACCCTTGTTGCTAGGGTTATGTGGGCACTCTCTTTAATGATGTCTAGCAATGCCATAACCATAATAGCTGCCTGGTCCTCTCCAGTGAGATGTAGCTCTAGCTGGTACTCTAGAGGTCTGAGATGTGGATCCTGATAATCCGGCTATGGGTTGTTGAGGTCTCTATTGATGAGCTTCTACTTACTGCTCTCTCAACGCTCCTATGTCCTTATGGGACCCCTAGGAGGAGGCCCCATACTCCACCCTCTCTATGCATCAAATCTCTAAGGAGGTATGTAAGGTGGGCGGGTCTGATTCTGCTCACTTTGCTAAGGTGGCTACTATGATGGCTTGAACGAATCCTATCCTAAACTCTGTCCACCATGTGGAGGAGTAACTGACCCCCTTGATCTTCCATCCTGCATCTACGCTAGATGTGGATCCAAACTCTATCTCTAGCCTCGCATGTTCCCCGTGTCTCCTCTATAATATAGGCCTTCTCCACCTCTACTAATGTCTATGGGAAGTGAATGTGCACCATGCCACCCAAATCCAAATTCAGGCCCTTGATGAACATGTGAATCCATACCTTCTCATCCTACATATAGTCGACATACTGGAGTAGGTCCAGAAATCGACTCTCATACTCGAATACAATCATCGATGCGCTGAGAGGTCATTGATTCGAAAATAATCGATTATTACGACGATATCGGACCCTTATAGGCTTTAATTATTTGCCGATAATTTACTCCTTTTAAGTAATCAATTTAAAAGAATGCAAGACAATAAACAATTACTGCATGATTGATTACGGAGTTCGGCAATCGCCTACGCCTCCGGTTCGTGATCGAACCATTCCACTAGTCAAAACTTGTAAGTTACAATAGTACTTTCACAAGAAAACCTAATGGAATTTTACTTGCCTACCAGTACACCAAACCTTCGGATGACAAGGGTGAAAAATAGCACCCATCCACCTCCACCTTCAAGCTTCTATAATCTCCTTCGGTGTGATCGGCCTTCCCGACGCAAACAATGCGAAGCCTAGCACTCCATCGACAATCCAGATTTGCAAGTAATTGGTGTGGCTCAATGGGCCTATTGGGTAGTTTACATTTCACTCCCAATCACAAATATTCCATCTAATATTGCCTAAAATAATAGGCCAATAGACAATACTTGTCGACACATCCCGCAAATAAGCTTAACAAATAATAAGCTCGGGATCGGTGTCTCCGTTGCACTGGTGTCCACAACAAGCCTAACAAATAATAAGCTCGTGTTGTGTCCAATGTATTTCACCAATGTGTGTAATGTGTTACACCCGTGTGTTGTTTTTACAAAGGAGAGGGTCCCCTATTTATACAAAAAATAGGGCCTCAAATATTGCAATAAAATATTATCCAAGGCTAATATTAGCCTAGCCCGTACCATGTAAAATGGGATTAAATTCCCAAATAGGGCCGATGCATATACTATGGGATTAATACCCAATTTAGCCGCGGCATGCATGTTTATTGGGATTAAATATTCCCATAAGGGCCGCATTTGCTAAGGTTAGGCGGTGGGAGATAAAGCCTTACCTCACGTGGACTCCTCCACGCATGGGCTTAGGCCCCTCCAACACCGCTTCACTCACCTTCTTCCACGTGGCAGGGCTTAATGCCTCCCAACAACCGCTTCACCACCCACGTGGTCAGCAATACATGGTTTAATATTAATGTATTAAACATTAATATATATATATTGTGGCATTTGAGAAGTGGCATTACCAAAATAATATTATTTCGACCCATGCAATGTGGAATAGAAATAATCCTGTAGTCCACTTGTCGCTTCCCGATAGGCAAATCGAGCGAATTCGACGAGTGTTGGCAAGCCACGTGTCACAGTGCGATTGGTCCAATATTGACCAGTTGACCATAGTTGACTTTCCCGTTGACCGAACTTTGACCGAACATATCTAGAGCTCCGATGTCCGTTTGTCGCATTCTCACAGTCATTGGAAAGCTCTCGAGATGATCTTCTACACTGACACCATTTAGAGATGTTTAGGGAACTTTTGAAAAATGATCCCCTGATCACACCTCCCCACTGAGAAAAGCTTTTTGTCCCAAAAAGCTTCCATACTGTCCTGAATCTGAAAACTCTGCTGCCACCTCGGAAGTGCTGTTGTAGTAGACCCTTGGGTCTTCTCCTCCAACCTTCTCACTTCGAAAACTCTGCTCCGATCCTGGGACCTGTGGGTTATGGGTCCACGATGCTTCCACTGCGCCACTTTGATATCCGAAGAAGACCTCCACGCCTCCGCTTTATGGTGCTAAGTTTCTGAATGAAACCTCAACGCTCCTTCTGTGCGGTGCTAAGCTTCTTGATATCTGACAACAAGGATCTTCTTTTACTCTATAACATAGCTCCTGGCTCCGAGTTGATTCCGCAGAATCCAAACTGATTTGAAGGAACTCCATGTTACGTAGAGCTTTGATTGATCCGATGTCGGTGATGGACAATGCCTTGTCCCTTCTGCACCTCAACGCCTCCGATGCATGATGCTAAGCCTCTTTCAAGACCTCGAGCCTCCTGCACGATGCTAATGCTTTGACATGACATGCCTCCGATACATGATGCTAAGCCTCTTTCAAGACTCGAGCCTCCGATGTATGATGCTAAGTCTCGTAGACCTCAACGCCTCCGACACATGATGCTAAGCCTTTTCAAGACTTCGAGCCTCCGATGTACGATGCTTCTCTGTAGACCTCAACGCCTCCGATACATGATGCTAAGCCTTTTCAAGACCTCGAGCCTCCGTGTATGATCTAAGTCTGTTGATCGGCTACCATTCATATGTTTGGTCACAATGCCTTGACACCGAATGCCGTTCCAAACGATCCTTTGAGAGCTCCTCTTGTTGACATACTAATATATCAGGTACCATTCTGCGCACGGCCGCAATGCCTCTACAAATGAAGTTCGGGCCGACGTCAATGCCAACGGTGATTTACCATTCTACGCACGGTGCAATGCCTCTGCCACACGGAATGAAGTTCCGAGCTGATCTCTGCGAACTACTGCCTGCACAAATGGAAGATCAATCTCCAAGCTTTATATGAGTCAAAACCTGTATCCAATCTGTAACAGTACTCACACAGCTGATTAGGAGATATGTTTGGAGCATTAATCAAATTTTCTAAGTAAGAAAATCCACTGAGTATGGTAAACCTTTCTCTCAGCATTTTCTCAAGAATCGATCTCCAAACTTAATCGCATACGATCCATCAATCTGAATTATCTGATATATAATTGAAAAATTGTTGACTTACCCATTTTAAAGGACTTTCACTTTCAGGTATTACCTGGTCCTAGGTTGACTTGTCAACTAGTGGTGGAGTAGAAACTTCCTTTGCCTTTGCAATAGGCCTCCATTCCATCTTTGGCTTGCCATTACTCTGATGGCAAGATGGATGCGATTTCAATTTTCCACCCAATGCCCATTCCTCCGGCAATGTGCACAAAATTCCTCTTAAACTCCTTCGGGATGAGGAACTCTTTTGCCATTTCGACTCTGCATGACGAATTGGTCTTTCTCCACATTTTGCATTGTAATGTGGATTGACTTCATTTGTCTCCTGAACAATGACTAAACAAGGAAAATATGCATTTTATGGTGTTAGAAAAATCACCAAAATAATTGCCCTCGGGGTCTTACTTAGTATAGCAGTACAAACATTGCCCAAAATTGGGTCTTTAACTAATGTGTCTTGTATGGTTAGATGTATACATACATTGCCCTCAAAGGGGTCTTACCAATACATTCTACCCTACACAATAGTTTTTCAGGATTCATCCAAATAGAAATGAGAAAATTTACCGAGTCATTAAACTGTCTCTCAGTCTATCCCACCAATCTGGAAATCCAGAAGTACAAGCCAATGCCATCCTCCACCAAAGCAACTGTCTTGATTAACTCCTGCTCCATACCAACTTGCTTGAAGATTAGTAAGTTTGCAGGTGTCGATTACCAGCTCTGATACCAAACATGATCCGAAAATAATCAGATTATTACGACCTGATATCGGACCCTTATAGGCTTTAATTATTTGCCGATAATTTACTCCTTTTAAGTAATCAATTTAAAAATTCAAGACAATAACGATAATGCACACAGATTGATTACGGAGTTAAATTTACGTCTCCGGGTTCGTGATCGAACCCTCCACTAGTCAAAACTTGTAAGTTACAATAGTACTTTCACAAGAAAACCTAATGGAATTTTACTTGCCTACCAGTACACCAAACCTTCGGATGACAAGGGTGAAAAATAGCACCCGACCTCCACCTTCTTGGCTTACAATCTCCTTGTTTGTGATCGGCCTTCCCGATGAAAGCAATGCGAAGCTAGCACTCCGTCGACAATCCAGGATTTGCAAGTAATTGGTGTGGCTCAATGGGCCTATTGGGTAGTTTACATTTCACTCCCAATCACAAATATTCCATCTAATATTGCCTAAAATAATAGGCCAATAGACAATACCTATCGACACATCCATGAAATAAGCTTAACAAATAATAATCTAGGGATCGGTGTCCTTAGATCGGTGTCCACACAAGCCTAACAAATAATAAGCTCGTGTTGTGTCCAATGTATTTCACCAATGTGTGTAATGTGTTACACCCGTGTGTTGTTTTTACAAAGGAGAGGGGTCCCTATTTATACAAAAATAGGGCCCTAAATATGCAATAAAATATTATCCAAGGCTAATAAGCTAGCCGTACCATGTAAAATGGGATTAAATTCCCAAATTCGATGCATATACTATGGGATTAATACCCAATTTAGCTATGCGGCATGCATGTTTATTAGGATTAAATATCCCATAAGGGCCGCATTTGCTAAGGTTAGGCGGTGGGAGATAAAGCCTTACCTCACGTGGACTCCTCCACGCATGGGCTTAGGCCCCTCCAACACCGCTTCACTCACCTTCTTCCACGTGGCAGGGCTTAATGCCTCCCAACAACCGCTTCACCACCCACGTGGTCAGCAATACATGGTTTAATATTAATGTATTAAACATTAATATATATATATTGTGGCATTTGAGAAGTGGCATTACCAAAATAATATTATTTCAACCCATGCAATGTGGAATAGAAATTCCTAAGCCATTTGCTCGATTTCGAGGAATTCTCGAGTGTTGGCAAGCAGTATCACGTGTCACGGTGCGATTCGGTCCAATATTGACCGAGTTGACCATAGTTGACTTTTCCGTTGACCGAACATATCTAGAGTTGCCGAGTTTGTCGCATTCGCATACGGTCATTGGAAAGCTCTCGAGATGATCTTCTTGATCGACACCATTTAGAGATGTTTAGGAACTTTTGAAAAATGATCCCCGATGGGTCTTTCATCTATCTGGTATTAAATAAACCTCTTGGGAAAATACCTACTCTTGAAACACTCCTCAAATATCTCTTAGGCAAATGTCTTCGAGTTAACATGAAGCTTCTATTCCTTGGTCCTCCACCAGACTCCTTCTCCATCCCTTAGAAGATGATTGCAACATGAGATTTCGTTTCCTTTAGTACAAGGCAGAGGCAAGCTTAAAGCTTAGAATCTACCTAAAAACTTCCTTTATAGTGAATAGTGAGATGGTCATAGCTTTAGGATCTCCCCTATATGGTTTGAAGCTAATGTTTGATGACCCCTAGGTCTCTCTACATGCTCCTCCCTTTGTGTAAGGCTTTGAGATCTTTACCTATGTCCTGAAATCATTTCTCCATTCCCTCTCTATGTTGACTCTGCCTACCCGACTCCATGCGGAATTTCTCTACCCTATACTACTCCCTCGTTGTGTCCTAAAGACCCTCAACGTATAGGCCGGCATTAACATCACCTGAAGCATCTATAAAATCTGAGGTAGGATGGCTACAACCTACTCTGGAGGTGGTACATCTAGGTCTATGTGAAAAGACACCTCATCTAATCCGCGCCTCCTCCATACCAAGGCGAGAGTTAGTTCATTGTTCTAGGTATTGTTTTAGTTTTCTATGTTTTCTACATTATACAATTATCAGACAATGTGGTTTTCTAGGTTAAAAGAAAAACAATTTTGCACTAGGTTAAATTTCATGTCTCATGTTTTCTAGTGTGCCCAAGGTTCCAAGCTTTGAACCCACATCTCTGATACCAAATGTAACACCAGCAAAAACAATGTTCTAGGAACATGCTACAACCTAACACTTAACCCAAAAATTGTGACTATAACAAGGTAAAGGTAAGAGGATAAAATAGGTTACAAGGATGTTAAAAGGTACAAAAACTAATTAACACCACTAAACTCCACTTCTCGATTAAAGAACCGGGTCTAGATAAAATGTTAACATAATCTCAAATTTATCTCTAAGGTCCATTAATCAATTATTCATTAGGAAGGTACCATAGATTAATTTACATAGTTAAATGTTTTCTTCTCTTTAGTTAATGTTCAATCCTAAAAAGGTTAACCTTATGTTAATTTATTTAAATTTATTATCCTATTAACTTAGAGTCCTTTCCATTGACTTCCTAAGGCTTGCTAAGAACTAATAAAGGTTTAGCACTCTAAGGCAATTAAATGGCCCCACTCCCCAATTACACATACTAATAAGGTTTAAAACAACATTTTAAAAACTGATCCTCACCTAACAAAAGTAGGGTTGATCCTCTTAGATCAAAGAAATCTTGTCACTAGATTCTAGGGTTCCAAACTAGCCCTAAAATCTTTATGAATTTTTAATAAAGCCTTTCTTGATTCTATTCTCTTCATTTGGTCTATTTGTTTTGTAAAAAAATTGCAGGTTGGAGAGAAGGAAGCCATGGGAGCAAAAGAGGAAGAACTATGGAGGATTCTACAAGGAGATCTAGTTTAGATTAGTTTAGTTATAGTTTTATTGATGTAATCTATTTCATTCAAGGATTGGGAGGGTTTCCTTTACCAATCTAGTTTTATTTCAAGCTATTTGTATTTGGGGTTCTCTATTTGGGGCAAACCCTACCCCCATGAATAAAAATGAGAAGGAATGTTTTAGATCCACCATTTGTAGGTTTAATTACTTTATACAACAAGATTGGAGCATTATTTGATTGTTGGTAGTTTCCTTGTTAAATTTATAGCTTAAAATTTAGTATAAACTAGTGAAATTTTTTGCATAGGTGCGGATCCGATAACATTGCCACCAGAGTAGATCTACGGTCTGGGACCGCCGCTCACTCTGGGTGACAAACCATAGACATACTAAGTGGTGGTTTGAAACACAGCAGCGACACATGTGGACCGCCACTCTACACACGGTGGCCATGTTTCAAAAAACATAACCTAAAAACCCAAGATTTCACAAAAACTAAAAGTTACTAAAAAGTGCTAAAATGCACAGAGATCAACACACATCTAGACACAGTTTTGGGATGTAATTCTATTTGTTCATTCCTTAGTTAAATATAATCATTTTTAAAGTATTATCTAATCCAATAAAAACACATCTACTTTACAAAGTCATTCCATTATGTTAACTAGTCTTCTTTCAAATTTTATGAGCAAAAAGGGATTTAAATCTACTTTTACATTGTTATTCTCTTACTACAAAATCAACATTTCAAATAACAATAAACTTCAAATTTGTTCTCATGTTCTTATTTTCTCTACAACATATATATATTCAAAACAACTATAACAACTTTATTTTCCCTTCAAGTCTACTATGCATACATTTTCAACATCTACAACTTCTATATTTCCTTCTTTCTCTTATACAAGAAAAAACTTTGGAATGAAAGTAAAATTTCTTTCTTTTTTCAATGCAACTTCCAACTAACTTTTACACAAGATATCTTTTTTTTTTTTTTTCTTATACAATATAAAAATATTGGAATGCAAACTTTTCTCCATGAAATTATTACAAAGTCTTCCACTCAAGGTGGGAAATAATACAATAATGTAAGAAAAATAAAATACATTAATACAAGTTCCCCCACCCTAAGTGGGAATACAATAAATTCTTCTCAAAGGAAAGGTTCACAAGGTCTCCAACAAAACTCCAAGCTTCCCAAATCCAAAAAGATA
The DNA here is from genome assembly GCA_018340775.1 of Taxus wallichiana var. yunnanensis. NCBI lineage: Eukaryota > Viridiplantae > Streptophyta > Pinopsida > Cupressales > Taxaceae > Taxus > Taxus wallichiana. Next base: position 175,902,127 of record CM031235.1, read on the forward strand.
GCTCCTCCAAGATTTGTTTGATTCACAACAAATTGGGGGGCGGAGGAAACACTCTCCACCCAATCAAGATATCTAATGAAGAGGAGAAGCTATTCTCTCTATGGGCCCCTGAGCCTGAACCACATTACAATGGGAGATGATTCCAACACATGGAAACAACAAGCTTCCACAACAAAAACAAATATTTCACATCCATTTCAACCACATTCAAATCAACTACAACACAAGAAATAAGAACAACAAAACAACAAATAACAAGGCTTAAAGTGAAATCCAAAGGAGCAAGACCTATGGGGAGGCCACTTATGCCTCCTAATGGGAATGGGTGCCCACCTTAAATCCTCCAATGCATATCTCAAATCCCTACATAATCTTATGCCTCCCTCAAGTACCCCTTATACCTCCCACATACTCTTATGCCTCCCTCAATCTCTTATGCCTCCCTCATAAAAGAAACAAGAAAGAAATGCTAGCATTTCTTGTACAAGGTGGGGCACCCAATCCAACTCCCTCAAAAAAAAGGTAAAATATTATGCCTCCCTACATGAAATCTCCCCATATTCTCCTCCTAATCCAAACTTAGGCAATCTACCCACACCCAACAAGCATTCCAAAGAAAACAATACTCAACACAAGCACATAAACACAAAATAAAGCATAACATAAGCAAGTTAAAGCTCCTACCTTTCCATAGTAGATATTGTTCCAAGAATAAATCTCTAAGCTTCTCAAACCAAGAAAGCATCCATAAGCTCCAACAATCCACAAGCACTCCCCAAAATTCCTCTAACTCTCCAAAAATACAAGAGCACAAAATAATGAAGTAACCCCCAAACAAGCAAAAGAACTTCAATAAATTAAAAGGAGTGAGGAGGATGAGGTGGATCCATTTAGGATGCCACATCACTCATCCTCAACTCCACGTAAGAAGTCAAACATCAATCCCAATGCACCATAAATTGGTGGGTGAGAGGAATGACAAGTTACTTACACACACAATCTAAGCCTACACCCCTAAGGATAAAATTAATTACTTGAAAGAAAGTGCAATAAACATTTCACCATTTTATCTTCCAAAAACACCTAATGAGGTCTAATTTTGACCCCCAACCCATAGGTAGGGTTGGTATAACAATGTAAGAGGTGTGGGACAAGTTTAACCTGTTCCACAAGCCTTCAAAACTGGCCCTTAAGGTCAAATTCGAGTTTCCCATGAAGGGTAGAGTATACAATAATCAAGTTCTCAAGCATTCAACACACAACACAATCCAAGAGAAAATCAAGTCTAATAAATGAAATTCTTTTGGTCACATCTTTAATTAGTTTAGGACAATATTTATTAACTTTAATAAGACACTTAAACCCATTAAGACAAAGGGGAAAAACATACATAAAAATCTAAATAAATAAAACAAGTAAATTACATCACTAAAAGAACCACATACTAACATCAATTAAAGGAACTAATAAAAGGCAATATATGGCCCCTTGGTCATAATTTCCCCCAACCAAATAATTCTAACATACACACAATTACATGTTGCCATGGTGACCCTAGTTGAATTCATCTATAATTCCAATGTGGTTGGTCTCCAATCCCCCCGATGTTTGTTGTGAATAAATTTACCTGAAAAACACATAAATACCTCATTGAGCCTCATGGCCACATGAAAAACATCTATTATAAAATACACAATATAAATCGATAATCATCTATATCCGAATCAATTATCATCTAGGAAAATACGATATCATTTACAATTTCTAGCAACATTTCTATCCTACATTTTATCCATGTCAAAATGATCACAACATTAGTTCAATTATCAAATCCTACCAAGTGTGATGAGAGTATATCGCATGTCATATATATATATATATATATATATATATAATATATATAAATAACCATGTCCACAGCATATCAACATCAATATAAAATGTCTCTAATAATCCACATGCATCGTATATGAATCAAAATCAACAACCATCTAGAATCTCTAACATCTAATATCATGCTAAATCAAAAGGCTACAATATATCCATAAGTGTAGTCGAAATGGGTCTCAAATCAATAACAAAAAGATGTCAAAGGAAGTAACAAGTACAAACCAAGTTTTCTTTTATCAAGGCATTTCAATATGCGAGGTGTGCCATTAAGACTTTTTTTCCTTTAAGGTCATACTGGTATAATCTCAATTTCATTCTTTACCCATGTGCCTTTCTCATCCATCTCAGTCAAATTAGACTTTTTGTCTCAATTAAGAGCTTATGCTATTGAACTAAGGCACTGGGAACCTTATTTAAAGGTATACATGATCAAATTTGATGCAAATTTTCCTACTTCCATAACCCATGCACAACTCAAATATTTCACACCCTTGGGGTATTGGTGTAGTCAAAGTCCACAATAACTTTCTAACATTTAACACAAAGCTTATACCATCAAATCCACCTTACCTGCATATGAAAGGTCATACAAGGTTCATAAGGTTCTTATCTTGACCTCTGTAAGCAAGAATTGTGATAGTTTACCTCTTGGAGGATACGTTTCCACATCATGCCCCACCTCTAGTTTTTCTTTCAAAACTCTAAGAAACTATATAGTGAGCTCGAGAATCCTAATTTGGCAACAAATTTTCCAAATATTCGATCCCAAACATCAAATTTTCACATGAAGTCTATGTAAGGGCTATTCATTGATTAATATTATTAGTTCTTGTTATTGTTATTATCCGACAATCATTCAAGCATTTAGGTTACTTTCTTGTTTCTTATTCTTCTGCACTTAAGGGAAACCCTCAATTCTCTTCACTTGTGCTAAGACAAGAAACTCACCATTCACACTATGCAAGGTTGATCACAATCAACTTGTTCCACAGAGCACAGTCATCTTATATCATAGTTTACATAATTTCACTATAGAGGTTTGTTTTAGGCCTGATTTTACACCTTTCTCACCAAGATAAAACACTCATTACTCACCCCATTTGTCTCCTCATCCTTACCATAGTCTGAAAGCAATTAAAACTCCCAGTTATGACCAAATTTCACTTTTCACACAAGAAGCATGATGCAAAGCACTAGGAAACAATGCATAGATATTTCAAGGACAATTTTTTTTTTAGCAAGTTAGAAAATAAACTCTTCAAATCGGTCCTTTCACCCCTACCAGAGGATCCACTATCTCAAGCCTCAATAAGCCTAGAACATGTTATTTTTGAACTTTGTAGTATAGAGTTAGTTTTTGACTTCATGAACCTTGTTCACATGATCTTTGAATGTACTTTCAACTCTCAATTCAATTAAAATAAGGAAATTTTCACGTTTTACTTATTTCTTCCAAAGCTGCCCTATGTTTTTCTAAAACAATGTCATTGGTGAGTTGTAGTTGGGAGCAACCTAGAGACAACCCAGAAAAGTGAGACTATATTTGGATACCCTTTATCAAGTTTTAGATTTCCATAAAGTTTCATGCCTCAACTCAATGCTTAAGTCCTTTAAACTAAAGATTTTCTCCTTTCTAGACAAGTGTTCTTAGCATCTACAGGTATACAGTCTGAGTTTTCACATTTTTCATGACCAAATGACTTGAAAATTTGGATTTACCCTTATTAGGTACCCAAGAACATGTTAATTTTTTTAGAATGTTTCCATTTAAAAAACTCACATTATGCATTATTTTCTATTGCATTCCTAGTGCTGCCAATAACAAGACAAAGACCAAAGAAAAATCAATATCTTGAGAAATTTAACACCTCATTATCTTAAATTAGCTTTAAAAGTTCTGTAATAACATTTAGAAACTTTCTTCTTTTAACATCAACACATGATTCCTTGTATAATTGTCCCACCAACTCAGTTTACACACTCTTTTCATTGGAATACCATGTTTCCCTCATGCATAGTTAGAGATATCAATCATATTGCATTTATTATTCTTCAAACCATATAATAGGATTTAAAATACAATAAAATAACTTACCAACATATTTTTCATGCCATTAAATAATCAATTTATGAGATCCTCATACTCAAACACCTTTATTTTTCTTTAATGGAGGATTACATCCTTGTTACAATCATGTTAGACCTTCATTTCTTCAAAAAATCCTCCTTTTTCCCTCCTTATCATGCCTTGAACCTGTCTCTTTGGGAAGGCTCTTCATTCATTTGTCCTCCTCTCAAAAATTTCTTTCTCATTTGAATATATCTTTCCCAATAACTAACTTTCCATAATTATTAACCTAACTTGACTTAACATCCACTAACTCCCTTTAATTAAGAACTTTGCAAGAAGACATCATAATAAATCATCTCAATCACTGAATAATTACCATCCAAAAGTATTGTAAACTTTTTTTCATGAACTGTAAGACACCTTAGCTTCATAAGAAAACTTATAACAAGCCCAAAATTGGCTAGAAGGTAGCAAATACCTTGATTTGAAATTTAAACTAACTTTGGAGGGAAATATTTTATAAAGCCCAAATTCAAATTTCAAAGGCTTCCAATGACTCCAAACCACACCTAATGACTTACTTAGATCCTCCATACCATTTTTTTTACCATGAAATTTAGCTTCAAGAAGCCTTGTAGATTGATGTTCCTTCCTCAAAGCATCAACATCCACACCATAACAATTCAAAAGACTTGTACCTAATGTCTCCCAAAAACATTTATAGCCTTACCTACATGCATGTATCAGATTCCTCTAACATTCACAAACCACAAAGATGTATACATCATTAAATCCATTTAACATAAGAGGATCTAATGCAAATTACAGGAATCACAGGTCACCATGACCAAGAATATACGGATAAAAGGATCATTTCAAATAGATAGTCTGATTTATTGTTCTTCAATCAAGACAACAAACCTTCAAGCCTCTCGGATCTCTTTCCCTTAATTATTTCTTCCTAAAATTCAATGACAGGGATGAGCCAATGCTCTCATTTTACTTTTACTCTTTTTGAGTCCACATTTACTGCAGATTTCACTATGGCCTAATTGGCCTTTCGATTTTCTGCAGCAACAATAGATAGTCCTCTACTATCAACTTCTTATACCCTATGCGGGTTTTTATTTATTTCATATTGGATTTAAGTTCCAAATTTGTCATTAAGAAAATTCAACAATCGAGTAACCCTTTATTGATTGTTATCATTCAGCTCAAGTGGTTTAACTTGGCTGATCCTATTCACACTTAACAGTTGCTCCCCACATCCTTCTGGTTTTCTGTCCCATGAAGGAATGTTAGAGTATTTTCTAACTTACTTACCATTGAATCGAATGCATTATTTCATCTTGGTTTGTTATCCATGGTAAGTCCTTCTCCCATTCATTTTATCTTGCTAATAAAATCAGAATTCAACAAGCGTAAGGACTTAATAGGTCCAAGAGCTGCAACCTTTAGCTCTGATACCAAAATATAACAGTCACAAATACAAGAACTGGAAAATGAGGATCTTTTTTTTTAAAATCTTAAAACAATATAAACCGTTGTAGTCAAATATATTTTAATAATCATATCCATTAAATCATATTTGTTCATTTGATCTATCTGACAACTTTTGTGTAAGCCATGTGTGGCTAAGAAGGGTGCATCCAAATCTCCATGATATCCCTTCATCACTACATCAAGTGACAATGCTTACTATCATTATAGCCCAACCCTTTATAGATTATGGGAACCATGTAAATATCCTTAGGTCTACCCAAAAGCTATTTTCCCAACTTCATCATTTGGTATCCAACCTTTGTCTACCTCATGTTTAGTGTTTAACATTCCATGATATGGTTACCAACAATTTTAGTTTAAGGATAGGTGAGCAGACAATACACAACCATCAAAGCATTAATTTGGCAAAAGTTATCCTTTGTGAAGTTTACAACTAAACTCAAGACAACACACTAGTCATATGAGTTTTAAGTCTTCCGCCACCTCACAACTATCCCTTTCACGGATTGTCTAGATTTTTTATTTTACATTTACTTATTTACAAATTAGAATCATCTTACAATATTTCATTTTGAGATAGATTCCAAAGGCCAACTAGGTGCATTATGAGATAGGTAATCTGTTATGCTAAAATGTAACTATTTTAGCATCTCACATGTTCACATCCCTTAATATGCCTAATGGATCATTTCATCTATTTACCTTCTTACGTGATTACCAAAGAGATCTAAGTACATTTCTGCACCATGGTTGTCCTTTAAATACCTATTCCGTCCTTTGCAATAATGCAAATCAAAATATTTATCATAATGTTTTCATTTTTATCCCATAAGTACAATAAGTTCATTTTGACAAAACTGCTAATATGATCCCACAACAACACTCAATAGCAACCTATTATTGAAGCACCTATGTTCGAGAGTAGATATTAGTTTGGCTCTAGTTCATACTAGGCACTTAGGTTCCTATAGATACACTTCATGTTTTATCCAACTTAGTCATTAGTGACACCACCTCTATAGGCCCATATTCTATTTCTTATTTCCCTTTCTTGTACTTATTTAAACTCCCTTTCAAAACTTATTAATTTCAAGACATCATGCACTTGTTTTTTAAAGATGATTTTAATGAAAATAAAAAGTGACTTAAGTTCCCTATTGATCGGATATTAGTTTAGGCATTAAAATACCTTCTTTTGGAGAATTAGGGACACAAAGTCTTCATTTTACCTTGCTTCCCTAAATACATTATTAAACCTTTACTTAAATTATAATTCCCAAATTAATTTTATGCTTAGGATTACTCTACTTCACTTGAAAAGGATTTATATTGATATCAAACATTTAGCATAATATTTCAACTTAGCTAATTCCATTTTCCTTTATGATGCAGAACACTAAGAGGGACCTTAGATTTACTTTAATAAGGCATAACTGATATTTTAGGATATTCCCTAGAATTTTTCGTATCTTTGACCACTTGAGCATTCTTCTATTTACTCGTATAAAATTTTGCAGTCATTGCGACTTGTTATGTAAGAGATGCATTCTTTGGTCTCATAACTTTAATTAATTGAAATGCTAGGTAAATGAATGCATTATTCCCTATCTCAAGATCAAATTTAGTTATGGATTCACTATTTACCCCATTTTATGCATGCTAGCAGGACCTTATTTCTACCAAATTTCAACCCATTAAGGAAGCGAAAGTCACCTAATACTAAGCACAACTTTGAAACTTATACCTAATCCTTTACATTCATTAGGAAGAGTATGAACTACCACAAGTATTTGAATGCACTCTAACCACATCTGATATTTATCTTTCATATATACAGCCACGTGATAGGAAATAAGAGATAAAATATGTGGAATAATCCCTTACTGTAATCGCAAGCAGAGAAACTAATATGTAGAAAATATTACAGGATGTCAAATAAAAGTGCGAGAATAAATAACACAACATAGAAAGACGAGTATTTAATGTGGTTCACCCAATTTGGGCTGCGTCCACCAAGAATCACTTGCTCGATTTTATTACAAGCCTCCACTCTCTCTCAATACAATACCTAGATGCATTTGGAGCTATGCTCAACAAACTCTACAAAATTCACACCCGAATTCAAAGCACATCTACAATGAATTTGATTGTATATGTATCATATGCATAAGACCATATAAATAGAAAATTGCTTAAGCAGTTTGATACAAAATATTTGGTATCAAAACCATGGGTGAAAAATCGTGGGTATCAAAACAATGGGTATCGAAAAACCATGGGCCCAAAAATAGCCCATAATTGTTACCCATTACCCATGGGTTAATAAACCACCCATGAAAATTTACTTTGGGGGCTTTGCCCCCGAACCCCTTTGACCCGCTCTCTAGTGAGTGGGACCATCGTAAAAATACCCTAGTGTAACACATAGAAGGTGTGCCACACTCGACATGAAAATAGGCTCCACAAACATAACACCACGTAACTCAAATTGCATACATTCCACTTTCCAAAATTAATACCTTCTTCCATATTAGTAAACTTCTACATAGATGTACCTCTAGTATCATGATGACATAAATTTAAAGAGAAGGATATTTAATTATATGATTCCTTAACTTTATACAATACATTGTTCACTTTCCCAAGACCCAAATTCAATGTTTAATAACACTTAAATAATTCAGATCATTCATTAATATGTAACAATTATCATCCGCTTAAGGACTAATACCGATACAATCATCCCAAGGAAAATAAATTAATGTGTATGTACAAAAATACAAGGACCAAAGATCCATAAGAATAACATATGTACTACTTCAATCTCCATTGCAAAGTGAGATAATCCAATCAACTTTACTAAACTTGCGACACTATTTTGTTTGGGGTGTCAGTTCAAAGAACTGGAAAGAAGTCAAACTACATGCCCTACTAAGTTTTTAATAAAGAAGAAGATTAAATCCTTGCACACACAACACCATCCAATAATGAATTAAACTAAAAACATTCCAAGTAATCTTACTGTTTTACATTCCACAACTATGTAGTTAAATGTTCATACCAAGAAAGTCAATCATTTATTTTAAGCCCATAAAAAGAGTAAGTACTAATTTTTGGAAAAAAATTCACGAGTTTCCCCTTGTATTTCTTACTTTTAAAATTTTCTAGAATCAATAAATTCTAATTAAAACACATAACGAACCACAATCTACAAATGTAAATATGTGGATAAAGTGATCCGACCCTCCGAGTCATAAAATCTTTGAATAAAATAAAAGAAAGGAAATACTAATATTAAAATAAAGCCTTACCCAGCTGAGTTTCAGCTTTGCATTTTATTTTAATATTATAATCCACAATGTTCCTGCATAAAGATTATTTTCCTCTGTAATATAAGCAAAAGGATGTGATTTTTGTTTCTTCCTTTTCATGCACCAAGTTAGTACCAATCCTTTCATATTACAACTAATAGACAATAAATTCACCCACTTTCTTCTCTAAACAATAAGAACCAACAATTTAATATTTGTTGCTACATCAAATCAAAATAACCATACCATTATATTAGAAGAGAACAAGCCATAACTTGGTCATGCACATCTTATTATAAACATGTCGCAAAACAACCATGGAAATTCATACCAACAAAACAAAATAATACCCATAAAGCGTTTGATAAAATACAAACAATTCTAGCACCCATACATCTTCCAAGAAATTTATTTAATCAACGAATTTGAATTATATGCAAGTAATAGCTAAACAAAGTAATTCGGGAGAACAAATTTCTTTTTTTCTTTCTTTTCAACCATATACTCAGCTGCAAATTAACTTCATGAAAAACCATACATTTTTTGAAAAGAAAACCCTTCACCCATGTTTTTGGAGCATTTAATCAAATACCCAATTGATCCATTAAAATGTCTTTCTAGAAATGACATAAGATCCCACAAAATTGATTTGTTCATACACAAATAGAGCCCAAATAAGGAAAAATGAATATGTTACAGGATCTCAATCAAAACCAGATTTGAAATATATTTCTTTACCCAAAAAATAATACCAAACTCAGCCATAAGTTTCCTGTCAATAAAGCTAACAGAAAAACCAAAGAAAAATCAATTTTCACCATCAAATGAAAAACCCATAACTGAAAAACATTTTTAATACTGAGGAAAATTAATTTGCACCTTCAAATGATAAACCCATAACTAAAAAATTTTAATACTGAGGAAAATCGATTTTCTCTTCAAAACAAAGGAACCCATCTTTTCCACATAATTTTGTTGCCGGATTCAAGCATTAAAACCAGATTTCAAGCTTTATTTTCCAAAAAAACAGAGGTGAATGCAAAACCCACAAAGATAAAAATATTTTTATAAATAAAAAATAGGATAACAATAGAGAAACCCTTGTGCGGTGAAATCAATTTTCTCTAAATGCAACCGTTTCAAAAACCAGTAGTATGCAAAACAAATATGGTCAAAGCTTCCCAAAACTGGAGTTGTCTCTCCAAGTCGACTACATGAAAAACTCTACAAAAACTCCCTCTTTTCTCATTTTCTTTTCCTTTCCCCAAACAAAACTAAGTTACATATTTCAATGTGGGTGGAGATTTTATTAAAATAAATTTTCTTTCATCCATTAAATTTAATCTCCCTCACCCACGTGAATATCCACTAAAGTGGATAAATTTTTATTTATTAACTATAAACCATACCTCTTTTTCTTTAATTCCATTATAAATTGTATTAACTTTAAACTATTTTTTAATGCCATCCCCAACATAAGCTCTATATCAAGTTCAATATAAAAATTGAATATGCAAGCCTTCACGGTGTTAAATCACCATGTTCAATTTTTGTGGACAAGACTGTAGAATCAAACATTACCTATCGATTCTATGGGTGTGATGATTTTCCCCAACGTTCCAAGGATGAAAATAATAAAATAGGCTGTAATGAAACTTACTGCACTAAATAATACCAATAGGTGATATTTAAGTATCTAAGTATTGTCTACCATATTAATATTTAATTAATCGAATAACATCTTTTTTCCTTTTTTATATTCATTGAATTAATTAAATTGTTGCAAGGAAAAGTTTAATAATAATGGGAAGTTACATGGACGGGAGGGACATTTTTGGTGACCATTTCATTTTCAGCAAAAACGGTCTTGTTAAGCGAAATTTGGATGCATTTCAAATTTTGAATCTTGTTTAAATAATTTGGTGTCTCCATACCATGTGGAAGGATGGAGGATGTGCGTTGCCCCTTCCAAGTGGTGTGGGAGTGATGGTGGATAGACAAAGGATGGATGATGTTAAGGGTGAGTTGTTTGTCACTCTTGTGTTGGATGGATGATGGTTTTGGGGATCTTCATCTTATGGGTGGGGGGGACAGTCGACTATGGTTCTCCCTAAATAAACTTTCCCGTTTTGGTCGTGTGACGTGAAGTTGTTCCATGGGGGCAATTTATGTTTGATCCTAATTCAAGTCGTGTCAAGCTTTTTTGACCTAGCTATCATTATTACGTCCTTTGTCTGGCCTTCTTCTCTATTGTTTTTTTAGACCTCGCTTCTCTTGTAAACACTTTGGTGTTTGTTCTCTCGTTATCTCTTTTCACTTTGTTAGTAGTGGTGGTGTCATGTTACCTTCTTTGTTTTATATTCTCTCTTGTTGTCTTGGTGGGAGTTTTTGTCCCCTCAAAACCAAATAATTACCTAATCTACAAAAAAATATATATCTATTTAATATAATTATATTAATTCAAATATTATACATAATTATATATTGTACTATTTGTATAGATAAATAGTATATAATGAACGAATAAATTTATTATATAGTTAAATTATATTTATCTAAGGATTTGAAAATTTTTATAATGGGAAACTTACAAATATTAATTATATTTTTATTTTTATATGTTGGTAAGGCTCGCCCATGTTTGAATTTTGAAAATGAAGACCAACGAAGAGAATATCGAAGACAATATGGTCGATGATATCGAATACACCAATGTGAATAAATGTCGAGGAAGAAAGGAAATGTTGAAATGAGATTGAAAGAGAAATACGTACTAAATGTAGGGTAGAAATTATAGTTGAAGAACTCAAAGCACAAATAAGACAACATGTAGATGAAATGGTAGTATATCATGCTAAAACATCTCAAGGTGAACAATATATTTTAAGATTAATATTGCAAAAATAAAGGCTTTAATAAACATTCACGGAGGCATAAGGAAAAAAATTACAAGAACACACTCGTCAAGCGGTTCAAAGGCATCATCAAAATAATTCGAATGTTGATGTTAGTTTTGAAGGATTGAATTAGGTAGCCATAGATTGTGTTCTATAAATGACAGATAATATAGCAATGGATTTTGATGTAGAAAATAATATAGAAGATAATGATCAACAAGTGTATATGACATCACAACCAAGAAGAAGAGAACAAAATACAATTGATCCAAATGTACATTTGCTTAGGAGAGATTTTTATACATTTCAAATGATTTTTAATCATTGTTTAGATAAAAAATTTCACCAAGTATGTGTTATATTTGTTAAGAAATTTATGTTGGAATAAATGTGTCTCAAACACTCGTAGGTCCTTTATGTAATAAATGTTGACAATAAAAAGGACATCATCAATTTTTAGCATCAAATAATATGGATCGTTTGCTAAAACCACTAGAGCTTGCAAATTTAACACAAGTTAAGAAAATGTTGATAGCCTGCGTTGAAACCAAATCCTACAAGTGACACATGTAACTAGAGATCTACATAAATATAAATGACATACAAAAAAAATTCCTCAATATTAAACGAAATTGTGAAGGTTTTACCACATCAAATAAAATATTTGCCGATGATAATTGTTCGAGAGAAGGGATCAATTTGGAAACAAATACAAATTTACAGTTAGTAAAGAGAGGGTACATATGACACTAAAATATAAAGTAGAAAATGAAAAGTTCTATTTAGATGTTCAAATTGATGAAAATTATTTTGATGAACATCTACCCAACTTTGATGAAAATATCTTCAACAAGCTAAACTTTGTCCACATGGAGTTTGATTGAAATGCAAATTAAATTGTATTTGTAGGTCCAGTCTTGGAGATGGATGAAGGAAATATTATTAATCACACAACATCAATGGCCTCCAAAACATCAAATGTAGAAGAGAAATGGAGCAAATCCATGCATGGATAAATAATATTGATGCTAAACTTCGATAACTAATTGATTTTCATGGATCGGGGTATCTCCTATCAATGTGTATGTCACATTATAATTACTTGATATGACATTCGCAACATTATTTCCGATGGAAGATGTGACTGGATAGAACCACACTTGAAGAGGGTACATTTACATGATTTTTTCAACCATTTATTTCGATATAGGGATCATCAATTTGGATGACGAAAACCATGTTCTAGATATTATATGATGAGCATGATTATGATACATTGGGTACAAATTTTTTCTGCGGTGTTTGTGAAAATATTCCTTCAAGATATGTCAATCACCATTAATGAGTTGTGTGAACATATGGAAAATGTGCCCCACTCTAATCTAGTTGATCATTTGATGTGGTTTGGAACCAAATTGAGGGGAACAAGGTCCTATTGGGAAAAATGTCATGGTGAATTAATTGACATGTTGCATCAAATTGGTTCACCTACCATTTTCTTCACTTTGAGTGCAATTGATATGTATTGACCTAATCTACATGTGCTAATGTCAAGAACATCATTAGATAACCCATGAGAAGCCCAAAATGGTGAAGATAAAATATAATTGATTATCCTCATATTATGGCTGACTACGTGCACTTGTGACATACCCTTTTCTAAAAGGAGATAGTGCAAAAAGGAATAAAAGTTAAATATTATTGGTCTAGTTATGAATGGATTTATATGGCTAGAAGAAGAAAAAGTATGGACAATATTGATTGGAAAAATAATTTTGAACAAAGAATATTGAGAATTAATTCCATTACATTATTTATGCATGGAATCCTTGTGAAGGCCCACACCAATGAAACATTCAGGTATGTTTAGAAATTTTGCCAAAATATGTTTTTTATAGGATTAATATTTTATCAATATACCTTATTTATATTTTAAAGTATAGGTATATCAAATTTTTTAGAAAATTTGTTTCTTCAAAATACAAGACAAATTTTAGAGATGGAAATGGAACATGAAAATGAAGAGATTCTTAATTTTGTAGAATGACACAAAATATGTAGAGAGGGTGCTTTCCTACGTAAGAAAAGAGGAAGAATGGTTTATAGGTAAGAAAAATTAAAATAAGTTGACATAAATTCAAAAAAATATGTGTTCAAACATCTTAATGGGTTATTATTTCTTATGGGTATAATACACCTTGGCCATTAAATCTTGAGGATTAAAATCAAGACTTGGAGATATGAGATAAAAAAGCTTGAAGCTATAAGAAATTGTGATGGATTAAATACACACAATCACTACATATTATAATTATGGAGAGAAAATGTAGATTGGCATCATTTTATTTCCAAACATGTTGTAATAAACTACATTTCCAAGTATGCAACAAAAATAGAGAAGAGTTCTGATACATATCATGAAATGTTAATGTGTCTTGTGAATATTTAAAGCCTTGATGAATTAGCAGCAATAGTGTAGATGAGACTACTAGACATTGGTGCACAAGAAACATGTCACATGTTTTTAAGCTTCCATTGTTAGAGAGAAGTAGAGTATTTTCAGTTTGAATGTTTCACGTGAGGTGTTAAATACAGTATCTAAAAAGGATGAAGATGATAATGACGCACATGTTAAATATTTCATTGATGGGTATAAGAATAGACCACTTTATATGGAAAGTGTTACTCTTATTGATGCAACTAGATCATGGATATATAATCCATGAAGAAAATAAGATAATAAGTGGGTACCAAAGAGCATGGAATCTATTATGAGAGTATTCCCAAGGTTTTCTTCCATACTTGCACATGAATCTCATAAATGGGTTGATTTTTATTGGTCAAAGTTATTACTTTACAATCCATTTCGTGATATAGAAAAATATATTGGACTTAATGATGATGTAATAAAATCAAATTGGGAGTCTTTCAATTATAATCCTTGACATGTTAAATGGAGGATTATTATAGAAAATATTGAAACTCATAGTGATATTAAGGATGAGGGTAATGAACCAATTCATCAAAATATAATGGAACATGAGTGGGAAATAATATTTGGGATTCAACATGGTCAAATCATGTGAGTAACTAAAATAGATATGTTGGGAAGAAGATATTTAGATAGACATGAACCATGGAGTAATGAATATCAAGGTGAAGAATACATAAATAAAGCAATAAAATTCATAAGCACCATGAAAGATAATGGGTTGGTGATAGACAATGATTTAGCTCCAAATATGAATTATGGAAACTTAGGTGCTAAACAAAAATGAGCACTAGATATAATTATGACACATTATTGTCAAGGTCAAAATGTCTCACCATTATGCATGATAATTCAAGGAACAACATGAACAGGAAAATCATATCTAATTAGAGACATTTGTCAAGAATTTCTAAAAGCAACATTCTCATATTATTCTCCTCTTCTATTACTTGCACCAATAGGAGTTGCAACATTTAATATTTGTGCATTGACTATCCATTCACAACTTTGAATCCCTATCAAATATTTCATAGAATTAGAAGGAACAAGGCTTACAACTTTCCAAGAAGAGATCTGTCATGTAAGATACATATTGATTGATGAAATGAGCTTCATTAGACAACATTTTCTAGAAAACATAGACTCTTGACTTCGTCAAGCATTTCTGATAAAGAAAACATGAGTTTTGGAGGTATTTCTATGATTTTGGTGGGATATTTGGGGAATTTGCATCTTATTAGTGATAAACCACCATATGATAGTAATAGACATGCAAAGCTATTATGGGAAGAATTCAAAATAGTTGTTACTTTGGATAATATATTCAAAAAAAGAAGGAGAAAACTACAATCATCAAATATTTTGACAACTTCTCACAAATTTGAGAGATGTATATTCAAAAATTGATGATTGGAAGTTATTGATGATCTAGGATATAATATAGAGAAAGGGGGCATCATTCCATAGTGCAAGCGTCGTCATGATCGTTGTTGTGCAATCTATACACTAACCTTTAGGGCTAGGGGGCCAACCGGGAGAGATTGCAAAGGGGAGTGAAGTGAATGGGGGAAGCAAGATTAGGCTCAGATCATTTGTTTAAGATTAGAGGCCTTTGGGATAGGCTTGGAATTTATCAGGTTTCTATGTAAAATATGTTGAGAGGTATCATTCTTGAGATGACTATTCCACTTATGTCTCAAATCCAATATAGGTACCTCAGGAATGATACCTCTTGGTATATTTTACATATATTTATTTAAGATAAGTATGCTAATTATTTTATCATTTCATTACACATTTTTAGTGATAAGTAGGGATAGGCCCTATCCCCAAACTAACAAGCCATGTAATGCCCGCAAAAATGATGTTCTAGGAACATGCTTCAACCTAACACTTAACCTAAAAATTGCGACTAATTTTTTTGTTTAAGTTATAAGAATGTTACAAGGGTGCTTGACCCCTTAGGGTTCATTAAATTAACTTACACCACTAAACTCAGCTTTACGATTGAAGAACCAGGTCTAGTTAAAAGGTTAACATATTTTCAAATTTATCTCTAAGGTCCATTAATCAATTATTCATTAGGAAGGTACCAAAGATTAATTTACTTAATTAAATGTTTTCTTCTCCTTAATAATATTAAATCCTAATATGGTTAGCCTCTTGCTTAATTAATATAAAATCATTATCTTAATAACTTAGGGTATTTTCTATTATTAACTAAAGTTTGATAAGGACTAACAAAGGTTTAACACTCTAGGGCAATAAAATGGCCCCATTCCCAAATTACACATACCCCTAAGGTTTTAAAAGCAACATTAATAAAATTCATTTTCACCTAACAAAGGTAGGGTTGATCCTCCACCCTTGGATCAAATCAATTCCAACCACAAGATCCTAGGGTTACAAGCAAGCCCTAAAATTCCATAAGCATTCTATTAAACTCTTCCTTTATTCTATTCTCCTCATTTGGTCTATTTTCCTTTGTGAAAATGCAGGTTGGAGAGGAGAAGGCCATGGGAGAAAGAAGGGAGAAATCATGGAGGACTCTATAAGGACCAAGCCTAGAAGGTTTATGTTGTAGGATTTAACATTGTTTTCATTTTCATTCAAGGATTGGGATAGATATTTTTCCCTAATATGGTTTTATTACAAACCATTTGTATTTGGGTTTTTAATTTGGGGAAAACCCTACCCCCATGAATAACATGAGAAGAAATGTTTTAGATCCACCATTTGTATGTTTTATTGCCCAATCTAATGGTTTTACTCATTGTTTTGATTTTTGGTAGTTAATACATAAATTTTACATCTTATAAATTAAAGGGAACCAGTAAAAATTATGCACATGCGTGAATCAGAAGGTTTTGTCACAAGTGACAGAATCACCTCCTAGAGCAGACCAGTGGTCTTGGGACCCTCCCTGCCTAGGTGATAAACCGTGGACCACCACCCTACTGAGTAGTGGTTTTGAGACCACCACCTTATCTGAGCGCGTTATGGGACCACCGCTCACTGCACAGGTGGTGGGTCCTATTTTAGAAAAATAGAACCTTAATTCTGAAGTTTTCAAGAAACTAAAAGTTACCAAAAGATGTTAAAAAACATTCTAAGCCTATTTTTGAGCATCTAGTGTTTCCAGTTTTGTGATTTCAATCTATTTGTTCATTCCCTAGTTAAATCTACTCATATTTAAAAGTTATCTAAACCAATGAAAACACATCTACTTACAAAATCATTCTATTATGTTCATCTAGTTTTCTTTCCATTTCAAGAGCAAAGTATTTAAATCTATTACTTTACATTGTCATTTTCTTGCTATAAAAAAATCAACATTTCTAAATACAATATATTCAAACTTGTTCTCTTTTTCATTTCACTATAATATGCATACATTCAAAATAGCCACAATAACTTTATTTTCCATTCAAATTTATTATGCATAATAGTTCAACTTCTTACAACCTCTATTTTTCCTTCTCTTATACAATGCTACAATATTCACAATGAAGAAAACTTTCTTTTCCATTTCACAACTAATTCACACAAATATTTCTTTCTCTTTTCAATATACAAATATTTGAATGTAAACTCTTCTCCACAAGATTATTACAAAGTCATCCACTCAAGGTGGGAAATAATACAAGAATGTAAATAAAGGAAACTACAATAATACAAGTTCCTCCACTCTAAGTGGGAATACAATAAATTTCTTCACAAGGATAAGTTCTCAAGGTCTCCAAAAACTCCAAGCTCCACAACTCCAAGCAAGATATCTCTCTCAAGATTTTTTGATTCACAACAAAATGGGGGGAGAGGCAACGCTCTCCACCCAACCAAGACATCCAATGAAGAGGAGAAGCCATCCTCTTCATTGGCCCCGAGCCCCAACCACATCACAATGGAAGATGATTTCAACACATGGAAACAACAAGCTTCCACAATACTTAACAAAAATAGTTTCACAATCCATTCCATCCACATTCAAACACAACAACAACACAAGCAAGAAGAATCAACAAAACAACAATATAACAAGGCTTATCAAGAAAGCCAAAAGAGCAAGACCTATGGGGAGGCCACTTATGCCTCCCAATGGGAATGGGTGCCCACCTTAAAGCCTCCAATGCATATCTCAAATCCCCTACAAACTCTTATGCCTCCCTCAAGTACCCCTTATACCTCCATATACTCTTATGCCTCCTCATAACAAGAAAAAGAAGAAATGCAAGCATTCCTCATACAAGGTGGGGCACCCAACCCAAACTCCCTCCAAAAGAAAGTAAAATCTTATGCCTCCCTACATGAAATCTCCCCATAGTCTCCTCCTACTCCAAACTTAGGCAATCTACCCATACCCAACAACATTCCAAAGGAAAACAACACTCAACACAAACATATAAACACAAAATAAAAACATAATTTAAACAAAGGTGAAGCTCCTACCTCTCCATAGTAGAGCTTGTTCCAAGAATGAAATTCCAAGCTCCTCAAAACCAAGAAAGCATCCACAAAGCTCCAACAATCCACAAGCACTCCCAAAAATCTTCTAACTCTCCAAAAATTCAAGAGTCCAAAATGATCAAGTAACCCCCAAACAAGCAAAAGAGCAACAATAAATAGAAAAGGGAGGGAGGAGGATGAGGTGGCTCCATGTAGGATGCCACATCACTCATCCTCAACTCCACCTCACTTAGTCAAACCTCAACCCCAATGCACCATAAATTGGTGGGTGAGAGGAATGACAAGATACTTGCACACACAATCTAAGCCCACACCCCCAAAGGACAAAATTAAATATTTGAAAGAAAGTGCAATAAACATTTCACCTTTTTCTCTTCCCAAAACATCTATTGGGGTCCAATTTTTACCCCCTAACCCATAGGTAGAGTTGGTATATCAATTTAAGAGGTGTGGGACAAGTTTGACTTGTCCCACAAACTTCCAAATTTGGCCTCTAAGGCCTAATTCAAGTTTCCCATGAAGGGTAGAGTGTACAACACTCAATATCTTAAGCATTCAACACACAACACAAAATCCAAGAGCAAATCAAGTCTAATAAATGATCTCCTTTTGGTCACATCTTGTTAGGCGCTCCAAGAAGATTGTATGTATTGCTATGAAAAAAGATACAGACATCATGCCTTTATATAGGCTGTGGAAGAGCAGAGGGAGGAACAAATCCGAGGAACAGTTATATAACTGTTCACTAATATTCACTAACAACTAACAAAATGTATTAATTTTCTAACATTCCCCCCCTTAATACATTGCTCTTACAAATGTACCCCCTAAACAAATCAAACTTCACCTTGCCGAGAGGCTTGGTGAGAATATCTGCAACCTGAAAATCAGTAGGGCAGTACTGGAGCTGAATTTGGTGGTTCAAGACCTATTCACGAATGTAGTGACATTCGACCTCAATATGCTTTGTTCGTTCATGGAAAATAGGATTCTTCACAAGCTTCAACACACCTTGATTGTCGCAGTGAATGATGGGAGGTTTCTCTTCAGGAATCCCTATATCTGCAAGAATGCGACGTAACCAAATTACTTCGCACACAGCTCCTCGTGCAGCGTGGTATTCAGCCTCAGTGGATGAGAGAGCAACAACAGTTTGCTTCTTGCTGATCCACGAGATAGGTCCAGATCCGAGATGAAAAACATATCCTGAAGTGGATTTCCTGTCATCAACGGATCCTGCATAGTCCGAGTCTGTATATCCTTGTAAGAAGAACTGAGTGTTCTTCTGATACTCTGCACCAAAGTCAACTGTACCTCGGACATATCTCAACACATGCTTTGCTGCTATCCAATGACATTTCTTCGGCTCCTGCATAAATCTGGCGAGATAGCTCACAGCAAAGCAAAGATCTGGTCTGGTATAAGTCAAGTAAATGAGACTCCCCACAAGCTGCCTGTAGTGAGTGCCATCTACCTGTGGTGAATCCTGGAATCTAGATAGTTGCAAACCTTTTCCATGGTGTGGACATTGGTTTACAATCTGACATCCCATACTTTTCCAGGAGTGTCTTGGCATATTTCATCTGGGAGACGAAGATATGATTCTTCTTCTGCCATATCTCTAAGCCAAGACAATAGTGAAGTAGCCCCAAATCAGTCATGTCGAAGGATTTCTTCAGATCATTCTTTACATCATCTACAAGATTGTCAGAACTTCCTGTGATCACAAGATCATCTACGTACAAAACCAGAATGACAATCTCTGTTCCTACCTTCTTGATATACAAATTTGTATCTGAGGGGCTACGAGTGAATCCATGCTGCAATAGGTGATCATCAATTTTTATATACCATGCCCTAGGTGCTTGTTTGAGTCCATAAAGAGACTTTATTAGATGACATACCTTTGTGGTTGATGCTCGTCTACAAACCCTTCAGGTTGGGCCATGTACACTTCTTCTTGTAGATCACCGTTTAGAAAAGCACTCTTGACATCCATCTGCTGAAGTTTCCATCCATTTTGTGCTGCCAGTGCACATACAACTCTGATGGTTTTGATCTTCGCAGTGGGTGCAAAGGTCTCGTCATAGTCAATTCCTTCTTGCTGAGCATAACCCTTTGCAACAAGTCGTGCTTTGTGTTTGTCGATTGAACCATCTGCCTTATATTTTGTTTTGAAAATCCATTTGCAGCCAATGGATTTCTTACCTGGAGGCAGATCGACAAGTTCCCACGTCCGATTCTGAATCAGGGAATCATATTCAGCATCCATAGCCTGTTTCCACTGTGGTTGGTCTAATGCCTCACGAACAGTGTCAGGTTTGGTGCTCTCAACAACTGAACTCATGAGTGCAAAATTTACCTCATGTCTAGCTTGACTTCGTGTTCTAACTCCCGTAGAAGTACCAGGAAGTGAGTTCAGGTGTGCATCCCTGATAGTACTCTGGACCCATTTGGATGTTGGTGCTGCTGATGTGAAGATGTGTTTTCCAGTGTGCCAAGATCAACGAACAAGTCTCCACTCAGCTCTTCTTCTCTCTGAGAAGAATCATCTTGCTCATCATCTGGATGTGTGAGCAATCTATGTGACGAGGTCGGTACTGGATCTCCATTGTGTGGTAGGAGTCAAAGGACGACTCATCACATACCACATCTCGACTCTCGTAGATCTTCTTCATCTCAGGATCCATGAGACGATATGCCTTTGAGGTAGTACTATACCCCAAGAAAAGACATGGCAGTGTCTTTGGATCGATCTTCTTCCTTCTCTTATCTGGAACATGCATATATGCAGTACAACCAAAAACTCTCAAATGATGAATAGAAGGTTTACGACCACCCATACCTCTTCCGTGTCTTGTTCTCGCAAGATCTTCGTGGGTGCCCGGTTGAGTAAATACACTCGCTGTCTCTGACTGCTTCGCCCAAAACTCGATCCTCCAACTTGGCGGTCGAGAGCATACAACGAGCCATCTCCATGATGAACCCTGTTGTGGCGCTGAAATCCCTGCCTCGTTGGGGCGTGTAGGGAGCAGTCAAATGTTGCTGAATGCCATGTTGCTTCAGGTATGCTAAGAACTTCTTTGACACAAATTCCCCCCCTCGATCTGAGCGGAGGAGAAGAAGAGGCTTCCCAGACTGCCTGGTGGCTTGCTGGTAGAAGGTTTGGAAATTTGCAAGTGCCTCACTCTTCTTCCGAAGGAAATATACCCACATTTTCCGTGAGTAATCATCAATGATGAGCTGAAAGTATGCAAAACCTTGGAAGCTAGCTGGCAGGGGTCCACACAGATCGGTGTGAACGACCTGAAGATGCTCTATAGAATGATAAGAGCTCTGTTTGAATGGACCTCTATGTTGTTTGCCCGCAAGACATCCCGAGCAAACAGGTAAGGAATGGGAGAGTGGAGGAAGCCCTCTTACCATTTCCTTCGCACTGAGTTGATGCAGAGCCCCGGCAGAAAGATGACCATATCGAAAGTGCCAAAGTGCAGTGGACTCTGCCATTGATGCAGAGAGAGCAACGCTAGATGAAGTGACCGCATCCAGTGCAAATAGACGGCCCTTCAGAAATGCTTGAGCAATGACTGACTCTCCCTGGGAAATGATGCAGGACTTGACCCCTTTTCAACAAAGAATTCAACCTGCATTCTATGGTTAAGAAGTTGACTTACAGACAAAAGATTTGAAGTCAAACCTGGAACATAGAGCACCTTTGTGAGTGTACATCTTCGTGTTCCAAGAGGAATGATGACATCACCAATCCTTGCTGTAATATACTCTTGATTGTCTGCAATGGTGATCCGATCTCCAGTGGGCCGGTCACTCAGAGTATGGAACAACTTCTTGTTGCCAGTCATGTGTTTGCTGGCGCCCGAATCAATCAACCAGACATCTTCTGATGGCTGTGAAGTCTGTGAGACTAGAACAATGTCAGAATGAGTCGTATCTGGTACCTCTTCATCGGAGGTGGCATCCTGCTGAGCAGCAATGTGGCCCTTCTGCCTCTGATTACGAGCATGCCATCGGGATTTCTTGGAATATCCTCGGCCAGAAGTGCTCTCTTCGCGTAATTTCCATACTTGTGACCGTTGTAATAACAGTTCGCAGTTGTGTGCGTATCCGTGGAGCAAATGTGGCACCACCGATCCGCCTTGTGATTATGCTGCTTCTGGGGTGGCCGCTGTGGTGGCCGCTGTGAAGATGGCTGCTGAGCATGCTGCTTCTGATTCTGGGGGGCTGATTGCCCTTTCCGAGGCTTATGTTTTTGCCTCGTGATGAGAGCCTTGTCTTCGAAGGCTTCTTGTACATTTTGCATGGCTTCTTCCTGCTGGAGATAATTCACCAGGGTTGCAAAACTCACCTCCTGTTGAGTGATTGTCAACGTGGTGATCAGTGTCCAAAACCGTGAAGGAAGAGCTCGCAGGGTGAGTGGGACAAGCAACTTGTCGTCCACTGGTTCACCGAGTGCAGAGAGTTCTACACGTAACTCAGCTACACGCCGCAAGAAGGCTTCTACTGATTCGCCATCATGCATACTCATCGTATGAAGCTTTGTCTGAAGTTGCAACTTTTTCGTCAGATTCTTAGCTTCGTAGATGGTACACAATGCGCTCCATGCCTGAGAAGAAGCAGTTGCTTCCCGAATGTATGGCTGCACCTCATCAGAAAGACTGAGGGTGATGAGCATTAGTGCTTTCGCATCAGCCTTTTCATATTTTTCCAACAGATCATCGTCTGTGGGAGGGGCGTCTTTGCCAGAGACAATCCCCCAAAGATCTTTGAATTGAAGAATCGTCCGCATTTTGGTTTTCCATGCGGTGAAATTTGGCCCTTTCAAGAGTTGGGCATCGGATAGCAATATTTTTGGAGCAGACATTTTCAAAAACTCAAAAATGTATTTTATTTATTTATTTATTTTTCAAAAATGGCTACAATGCTTACTGAAGGAATCTATCCCGAAGATGGGCTCTATAGGCTCGTGCAGTGAGACGCCGACGCTCCTGTGGGTGTTCTATTTCACGTTCGTCATCTGCATCATAACCACGTTCAAGTTCTGCACGAATCCACCGTGCTTGACATCGAACGTCAAACCAAAAGTATTCCAACAGTCCTCGGCACACAATCTCATCAAAGAGAATGTTCCCAGTGTTGTGTAGCTCATTGATCAAGGCAAAGAATAGCCCAGTGGTGTCTTCATTGTCATTCAATGCCCAAATATTTGGTGCATTGCTCGCGGTGCTTTGTGCATCGGAAATTTGAGACATACGCGCACACACTGCTTTGCAATTTCCCGGCTTTGCTTACACATACAGGGGTTTGGATGGTCTTTCACGTGGTTCTACAGGTAGTATGATTCTTCTTGTCTTCCACGCTCCAAGGACAGCACACAGCTTGCTCGCAGGTAGAGTTCACGCACGGGATCTGATTCTCCACGCACAATTTTCTTCTCTCCACGCACAGCACGGACAGTCTTCTGTTCTTTGCTGAGTCTCCACGCACAGTGGACAGTCCTCTCTCCTCCTTCACGCACGCAAGAAAGAAATGGCGGAACAGTCTTCCTCTCTTCACTCACAACAAGGAACACTCCACGCACAGCAAAATAAAATGGGACATGCTCAGTCTCCTCTCCTCCTTCACGCACCAGTCCCCTCCACGCACTTTGCAAAATGCGGGATAGGCTTTGAAACTTTGCTCTTCACGAACTCCGTGCGAGACCTGTTGCTCTTCTCCACGCAAAGCACGAACTTGCTCCGATACCAATGTTAGGTGCTCCAAGAAGATTGTATGTATTGCTATGAAAAAAGATACAGACATCATGCCTTTATATAGGCCGTGGAAGAGCAGAGGGAGGAACAAATCCGAGGAACAGATTATATAAGCTGTTCACTAATCATTACTATTCACTAACAACTAACAAAATGTCTTAATTTGCTAACACATCTTTGATTAATTTAGGAATAGATTACTTTAACTCTAATTGAGACACTTAGACCCATTAAGATAAAAGGGGAAACAATACATAAAAATTCTAAATATATAAAACAATTAAATTACTTCACTAAAGGAAACACATACTAACATTAATAAAGGAACCAAAATAAAAGACAACATATGATGCCTTGGTCACAATTTCCCCTAACCAAAATTCAAACACACACAATTACAAGTTGCCATGGTGACTCTTGTTGAATTCATCTAGAATTCTAATGTGGTTGGTCTCCAATCCCCCCGATGTTTGTTGTGAATAATTTTACCTACAAAACACATCAATACCCTCTTCGGCCTCATGGCCGCATTAAAACATCTATGATAAAGTATACAATATAAATACGAGTCATCTACATACGAATCCAATATCATCTAGACAATTACGATATCATTTACAATTTCTAGCAACATTTCTATTCCACATTTCATCCATGTCAAAATGATCACAACATTAATCCAATTATCAAAGGTCTACTCAATATGACGAAATATATCACATGTTAGAAATATATATAAATAACCATGTCAACAGTATATCAACATCAATATAAAATGTCTCTAATGGTCCACATGCATCATATATGAATCAAATCAACAACATTCCAGTATCTCTAACATCTACTATCATGCTAAATCAAAAATCTATAATATATCCATAAGTGTAGTTGACAGTATTGAAATAAATAATCAAAAAGGTGTCGAAGGGAAGTGGGCACTATATCCCCTCCACTTAGACTCGACTTCCTCCTAGAAGTCACTGGAACAAGTGTGGGAACTAAACTTGTAGCAATGTGGAATCCTCCCAGGTAGCGATAGTCTCATCATATATGTCCCCTTTGGACCCGAACACAGTCAATCTCTCTGCCACGAAGGCCCAAGGTCCTACGCTCTATAATGCAGACGTGCTCCACCTTTACCTACTCGTGATCGTGTACCTACAATGCGGTCCAATATAGCACGTGAAAAGGATCATAAATATATATCTTAAGTACAGAAACGTGAAACACATCATGGACACGAGACAAGCTAGGTGGTAATGCTAGACGATATGCCATGGGACCGATACGCTCTAAGATCTCAAAGGGACCCACAAACCTAGGAGAACGCTTAGAACCTTTTCGTAATGGATAGGGCTCTTATGCGTTCGACACAAACAAATCCCTTCATGCCCACCTCATAACTATGATCTGTCCTATGCTAGTCCGCATACTTCTTCTTCCTATCATGTGCCTCCTACAACCTGTGCCTGATCAAAACAATCTGCTGCTCCATGTCCTGTAATAAGGCTAGCCCAAGAGAAACCCTATCCTCTAACCTGTCCCAACTAAGAGGTGTCCTACACTCTCTACCATATAATGTCTGAAAAGGAGCCATGCCTATCAAACTCTAAAAACTATTATTGTAGGAAAACTCAACCAAGTATAGATACTCCTCCCATCTCGACTAGTGATCCATAATGTACATCCTAAGCATGTCCTCCAGGATCTAATTCACCCGCTCAGTTTTCCATCTTTCTCAGGGTGATATGTTGTGTTGAAAATGATCTTCATCTCGAGAGCATGCTTTATGGTGGTGGGAAGTGGGAAGTGTACCAAGGATCGCAATCGTAAATAATACTCCACGGAATCTCGTGTATTCTAACAATCTCATCAAGATATACCCGTGCCCTTTGCACCTTTGGTTGTGTAGGTGGTCTTCACTAGAGAAAAATGATCTACTTTCATAAATTTATCCACCGTGACCATGATGGTGTCGTGGTGGTATCTCGATGTCGGTAACTTGACAATGAAGTCCATGGAAATGGTGTCCCACTTCCTTTGTGGTATAACATGAGGAAAAAGAAGGCCTATTGGATGTTGTTGCTCAGCCTTCACCTTCTGACACTCTAAACAACATGACACAAATATAGCCATGTCTCTCCAAATTCCTATCCAATGGTAAAACTTTCTCAAAGTGGCATGCATCTTCTTCACCCCGAGGATGGGTTGAATAAGGTGCACAGTGAGCCTCTATCAAAATGTCATGTCTCAAGCCTCCATCTCTAGGAACATATATCCAACCTCTATGTCTAAAAATACCATCTGCCTCTAATGAAAATCCATCAAATCTCCTCTCAAGGGGTCTCTGGGACTCAATCTCTTCTCTGGCTACGAGGTAGAAACTATCTTGAGGAAGCTACTACAAAATCCTACTCCGTAAATCTGTGCCCAATGAAGTAGCCATAGCTATGTGTCTCTATTTATTCAAGGCATCTATAACCACATTCTCCTTCCCTTTCACATGCTATATTTCCATATCGTACTCACAAAGGAACTCCATCGAACACCGTGACGAGCATTGAGATTGGGTGGAGTGAAGAGGTGGCGGAGACTCAAGTGATCAGTCATGAGTGTAAATATCTGGCCAAGAAGAAAATGTCTCCACTACACTAAGGTGTGTACAACTACTGCAAGCTCAAGATCATGAGTTGGATAGTTGAGCTCATAATATTTGAGTTTGCAAGACTCAAAAGTAACTACTCTATCATCCTGCATTAACACACCTCCAAGTCCTACCAAAGAAGCATCTATGCAAACATAGAACTCACCCTTAGGATCTGGCACTACTAGAATAGGTGCTATCATGAGGCATTCCTTTAGTGTACTTAAGGCCTTCTCACATCTATCTGACCAAACAAACTTCTTTCTTTTCCGTTGAAGGGAAGTGATGGGGTGTGTAATCCGAGAAAAGTCCTAAACAAATCTCATGTAATATCCCACTAAACCCATGAAGCTGCGCACCTCGGTCACACTAGTGGGTGTTGACCAATCCATGATGGCTCAAATTTTGGAAGGATCGATTGCAATACCTTCCCAAGAAATCATGTGGCCCAAATACTGCACCTCTTTCTGAAAGAATGCACACTTCTCCAAGTTCTGTAAAGATGTTGCTCACGAAGGCATTGAAGAACCTGGTGAAGGTGCTCCTTGTGCTCCTCACATGTACGTGAGTAAATTAGAATTTTATCAAGGAATATGAGCAAGTAGTGATCTAGAAACTCCTAAATACCCCATTCATCAGGCTCATGAACACTATGGGGGCATTCATCAAACCAAAAGGTACCACTATGAACTTGTAGTGGCCATATCTCGTATGGAAGGTGGTCTTATGAATACATGTCTCTTTGATCTTGAGCTTATGATACCCTAATTTAAGATCTATTTCGGAGAAAGCTATGACAGTGTTCATCTGATCAAACAAGTCATCAATGCATGGAAGGGGGTAACAATTTTTTATCATTACTTTGTTTAGCTGACGGTAATCAATACACAACTATAGAGATCCATCCTTCTTATTCACAAAGATCACTGGTGCACCCCAAGGGAATACACTAGGATGGATTAGGCATTTCTCCAGAAGGTCCTCAAGTTACAACTTAGGCTCACATAGCTCAGGATTAGTCATCCAATAAGGTTCTTGTGAGATAGGCTCTACGCCTAGAACCAGATCTATGTGAAAATCTATCTCACGTGTGGGAGGTAACCTCGATAGCTCCCCTGGAAAAACATCAAAAAAATATCTCAAAATGTGATGGTCATCAAGAGATGGTCCACTAGACACATCCTCAGATCTATCACTAATCGTAACAACATACATCTGACAACCTCATCGCACACACCGCTTAAGCTACATAGCAGAGATGGTGCAAATGGAAATGGGCCACCTAACTCCTGATATGACTGACTACACTCATAGATCATTTGTACAAGCAATAGTCTAATGATAATTGTTCACTCTAGCTCTATGTGTAGACAACTAGTCCATGCCCAAAATGACATCGTAAGATCCTAATGGAAGGATTCAAAGATCGAGGTAGTGGTGAAGGATCCCAAATCCACTACACACTCCTTAAATAAGGAGTCTACAAATATTTTGGATCCAGAAGCCATCTCAACGTCTCAACTATGACCCTACCTAATTACCACAGCCTGCAATGCTCTACTAAGGATGGTGCAATAAATGAATCAAAAGAGAAAGAATCAAACAATATAGAGGTAGAAATACCACCAATACTACTGTCATCTCAATCACAAGTACTCGGGTGCTCAACTGGCGGTTCTTAGATCGTGCTGCGTAGATCTAATGGCTCCGTGCCATATCTCCAATAGTAGGCTCTGAGATATGCATCTTACCCTTGTTACTAGGGTTATGTGGGAAATCTCTCCAGTGATGTCCAACAACACCACAACCATAACAGCTTCATGTTCCTCTCAAGTGGGATGTAGCTCTAGCTGGTACTCTAGATGTCTGAGTTGTAGATCTGGATAATCTGCACGGATCTGCTGAGTTCTCTTCTCGATGAGCTCCTAATGATCGAGCTCTTAGTGCACCCTGTGTCCTAATGGGACCTCTAGGAGGTGGCCCCAAACTCTGCCCCCTCTGTGCATCCAATCTTTGAGGAGGTATGTAAGGTGGGTGGGTCTCATCACTGCTACTGCATGTTGCTGCTGAGGTGGCTACTTTGTGGTGACACGAACAAAGCCGGTCCTAAACTCGTCCACCACATGGAGGGAGGCCGGCCCCCTTGATCTGTTATGTTGCATCTACTAGATATGGCTCTCAACTATGTCTCTATCCTATTATTTCTTCCCCGTGTCTCCTCTACAATATAGGCCTTCTCAACAGCCTCAGCTAATGTCTTTGGATAGTGAATGCGTATCATGCCACCCAAATCTAAGTTCAGGTCCCGAATGAACCTGTGAATCCGTACCTGCTCATCCTGCATATAGTCAACATACTGGAGTAAATCCATAAATCGACTCTCATACTCGGTTACAATCATAAATTCTGGAGAAGGTCATGAAATTTGTCTATCTCACATGAATAAACCTCTAGGGTAAATACCTGCTCTTGAAACACTCCTCAAATAGCTCCCAGGTAACTATATTCGAGTCAACATGGAGCTTCTACTCCTCGGTCCTCCACCAAACTCCCACTCCATCCCTCAGAAGATGGATCGCAACATGAGCTTTCTTGTTACCAAGTCAAGGCGAGCTTGAAGCATCCGCTCAAGCTCACCAACTAGGCATCTACCTAAAAACCTCCTATATCACCAGAATAGTGTGATGGTCATAGCTTCAAGATCTCCCTAATATGGTCTATAGCTAATCTCCTTGAATATGAGTCTTAGGAGGAATGGGGACGTTAGATCAAGTTTGCTCTTCATTATGCCAAAAAAAGTTGTAATAACCTAAAAATTGATTTATAGAGTGTTAACAAATTGAGCACTTGAAAAAAAAATATTAAGTGCATTTTTATCCAATTTTAATGAAAAAAATACACAGCTACCATTTTATCATACAATAATTAATAAATACATCAAATGTTCAAATTATTGTATCATTTATCAAATTACAATGATTTACACCATCTTCAAACTTATTAAATAGTTTGTTACTTATCTTAAATAAACAAAAATAATATATTTAGAACATAAAGTAAAAATGTAACACGTTACATTTTTCAACAATTTACTTCTATAATTATACATCTTTTTAAAAATGACTTTCCTTTTAAGTATGGTCCGTGTATGATAGCATCTACAAAATATTCATAGCATCTTTTAATTTAAAAATGATTTTATAAGTGTTGTACAACATGGAAAAAACACATTTTAAAATTTAAGTGATTCACTATTTTCATCATTTATTGTTGCACATCTATAATTAACCATGTGAATTATCCACATGACGAAATTTTGATTTGTAGATAAAACACAACTAAAAAATAATCGTGAGAAATCTAGAAGATCCAAATCATTTTCCACAATTCAAAAATATTAAAATTAACATTATGAATTGTTCACACCATCTAAAATTAAGTAATACATAAAACATGTCTAAAATATAATTATAGATAATAGACACCTTTATTTTTACCTTATAACAAACTACATCATAAATAATTTCCAAACACCATTAATCGATAATATATTATTGCAAAAAAATAATTTTTTTATTTGCCAAAGTTTAACATTAGTAGTTCTTTCTTTTTTAAACCACCCATTTCATAATCTTCATAACTTTTAACTTTTTACTCACTTGATAATTCACAAAACCCTAAAATAAATTTCAAGAAACCACAATTACAAAAAAAATTAAAATAAAATATTTACATTTACAAAATAAAATTAAAAATCTACACAGATAATCTTAATAATAACAGATTTATTATTATTCATTTTTCTTCATGACAATAAAAAAATATTTCAAATTATAAATTTACAAATATTCATTTTCCAAATACACAACACACACTAAGATGTTAAACTGTCTATATAACAAAAATAAAATTTTGATAAAAACAATCACATTTTCCTTCCTAATGTCATTTGGAACACAATATAAATGGTAACTTCATTCATTCTAATTGTCATAACATTATTTCAAATCATTCCACTTTATATACTTTATCATATTTCTTAAAATTTCATATTCTTCTTAAATAGTTTATTACTTATGTTAAGTAAACAAAGAATAACATATTTAATATCTTTACCATAAAGTAGTGTAGAAAAAACTTCTTTATTAATTCATTATCCAAATCTACAAAAACACGAACTATAAATTACTCATTGAATGAGACCAAATCAATTTAAAAAAACCCACTCAAGGAATCAACAGATAAACTCTATATAACTATTGTCAATTGATATTGTAAACCATTAACAGTTTTCCCACTTTATGCAAGCATTTAAATATATATAGATACTACAAATATATTTTATATTTATACGAAATTTATTTCCGTAAAAATATAACACATACAATAAAATTAAAATCCGACTCTTCACAAACAAAAAGAAACTAAAAAACAAACTAATTTTTGAAAAAATTAGTTGTAGGATTTCAAATTTTAATTACGCAATGAGGAAGCACAATCTATTTAATCACGATAAAAAAATAGTAGCCAAAAATGAAAATACCGAACTCTAGTTAGGATAATAAACAGATGTCCACACCCTTTTGTTCAATTTTTCTAAGGAAGATGAGATGGTTAAGGTTCTCGACGCTCCTTGGATGTTTGGAAGAAGCGCCCGCATCCGGGCGATGGAAGCTGGGGTTTCTCTCCAAATCAAGGAACTGCCCATTTGGATATCTCTGCCGGCTCTCCCAGTGGAATTTTGGGAGGACGAAGTACTTATTGGCATAGCAGCTTCAATGGGAGAGCTAATCTCCTTGGAACCTGCAACAAAAGCCAGAAGCAGGCTAGTAAGAGCACGACTATGTGTTAGTATGGAGGTGGGGGCTGTTCTCCCAAAGAATATCATTCTTTCTTCTCCCACGGGCCGTCTTGTGCAGAACATCATACCTGAAGACCACGGTTTGGTCTGTCACAAATGTTGGAAGGTCGACTTCCAAGCCAAACTATGCAAGTGTTCCACGGGGACAGTGGATGAAATGGACAGGAAAAACAGCAGAGAGGAGGTGCGGGTCATCGGAGGAGAGATCCCTGACCCATTGCGCACAGGAGACTGCAACAATGGCGAAACTAACCCGTCCGAAATGGCTCTGCTCGCGGCATTGCATGGCGACCTCTCTGCTCACGTGGGACAGGCTGCTACGGCGTGGAAGACGCGGGAAAATCCAATCAAAACAATTCACGAGTCAAACAAGGTAGATAGTGAATCTTCCGAATGGGAGACTGGGTCAGAGACAGATGTAAATACGGTAGAATTGGAGACTGCCACGAGGGAAGTGAACCGACAAAGAAAATCTATGAAAGATCATAAACAAAGACCTTTAAATGCAGATTTGAACCGTAGCAGAAGGAAGATAGACAGTACAAGTGAAATGATTTCATTATTGACTTCGGAGGCGAGGGTTTCAAATTCTGTCTCACCCATATTAAAAGGAAATTTAGAGGTGGTTCTCGACGTGGATGACGAAAACAAGGCGGGTGGAGCACTGTTTGTAGGAAATCTTTCCGCGGTTTTCGTGGAGGGGGTGCGCGCCGAGGCACTTAGGATGGATGTAATTGTTCTCATCGGCACTGTTTCTTTGTTGTTTTCTTGCTGGGTTTTACGGGTTTTAGTGCTGTCTTTGGTAGGTTTTCTTCCTACTTGCGTCCTTGTTGTTTTTGACCTTTTGTTCTTTTGCTCGCTTGGGCACATCCGGCTTCTGAGCCTTCTCTGTACAAGGGTATAGTCCCTTTCAAAAAACTATTTGCCAATAATAAAAAAATAAACAGATGTCCACTACCCCGATTCGAATTGCAAATGTAGAAAAACTCATGCTCGCCTAAATTGCACAAAGAAGAAAACACTTAAAAATTCCGTAACATTTTTTCCCAATAATTTGTAGAAATGCAAAGGAAACAGAAAGAAAAAGATATACTACAATTCAAATCCAAGCACGCCACAAAAGAGGATTTGTATGCATCATTTAATATTCCATACGCATTCACAAAATATGTCTTATTTCCAATTTGTATATGATTGAAACTCATGGGTAACTAAAAAGTTAAATTAAGAAACTAAATTAAAGTGAGTGATCGAATTTGTGGATTATGTAATATAAAAAAATATCCTAAGAAAAGAATTGTCCATAATAAAATGGAGTATTTGACTACAAAAATCAAATTAAACAATTTATTCAATACAAACACACCCCTTAAAGAAGAAAATGAAGGACGATAATGAAACGACACTTCAATGAAATTAGTCAGATAAGGTATGGTTCATGGAATTATATATTATCATGTGAATGTTATTATAGGGATTCTATGTATGTTGGTCAATCTGACCATTGCAAACATAAGATTATAATAAACTAGATTGGGTTTTCGTAGACTTCAATCGGATCAGATGCATATTAGCCAATCCATTTAATTGACATTGATGGGATGTTATTACCCTGATAGCATGCGTATATCCAACAACGAACTGCCTGCTAACTCTTGGTAAGCCTTGGATAA
The DNA here is from genome assembly GCA_018340775.1 of Taxus wallichiana var. yunnanensis. Classification (NCBI taxonomy): domain Eukaryota; kingdom Viridiplantae; phylum Streptophyta; class Pinopsida; order Cupressales; family Taxaceae; genus Taxus; species Taxus wallichiana. The sequence continues at coordinate 175,935,700 of CM031235.1, forward strand.
CTCTGCATTGCAGTTGTAGACAGGACTGTATAGATGGGATAAGCACTTTCTTTTGTTTTAGAACAGAATATGGTGGGGGATCCTTTAAGTAAACTATCAAACATGTTCCTGTTTCACTTAAAGTATTCATTTGTATTCCTCAGATAAATTTTCAAAAATATGCAAAGCTTATTTCTCAACAGCAACATTATTCATTTGTATTCGTATCTCACTGTATTCACCATTCAATCCAAAATAGGCCCTAAATGTTTAGATAATAATTTACTGGCTCGAAAGGTAATAAGCGGATCTTATTCCAGCGGATGTGAAAAGTGGTAACCTCTAATGAAAATCCTAATCTAAGTTAAAAGTGGTGTTAGAAATTCAGATTAATAGTAACAAAATAATAAAAGGTGCCACAATTACCTTGCAGCAGGCTCAGAAAAATCTATGTTCGACAACCATTAAATTAACTGCTAATTGCTTCGAGTCTACGATTGCTCCTATAGCGGAATGGAAACTGTTGATTGCAGAAATGGTTGAACGGATTTTTGTATCAATATCACCTTATTTATCTCCCGAGACTCTTCTAACTGCGTGCCCACCAAACTCCTTTTTTAATTTATCAATTCAAAAATTCAATAATCCATTCAGCTGTCAATCATCGAATACAAGAGTTGTCACTTATTGTGTGGAAAAGCGGTGCAGTACAGGGGTTGAAAATCATTGATTAAAGTTATATAGGCCTATCCGCCTAACCAGCTCAAAAATTCAATAATCCATCCAGTTGTCAATTATCAAATACAACAATTGTTCCTTATTGTGTGGAAAAGAGCTGCAAAAATAATAATAATAATAATAATGGTTTTTACAGTCCACGATGCCGGGTGGCTTGTTTTTGGGTCTACAAGCGGCTTATAGCATATGGGACTACCTTGTACTCACATGCAGGAGGCAACTAACTTTGCTACAAACAAGGCGTACATACCCTACCCCTACAAGACAAGTGTCAAAAATCATTGAGTGAAGTTATATAGGCCTATCGACCTAACAAGAGCAGTATTACTACGAAGTATTGCCACATCTGAAATATTGATCATGAATAGTAGATAATAGTTTCCATATATCAGGATTTGATCTATGCCATATATGATTTGTATTTTATGTTTTCGCTCTATAATATTTTGTTCCTTTCATGCTCGTGAAATGATTATTAAAACCACAGCAGAACTACCTTGTTTTAATCAGTAATTTACGGATTGGATCAGAAGCATCTCGATATCTTTTGTCGAGAGACCAGGCAAGAAAAAAATTTGTTTTGAGCCAACTTTCACTGAATTTTGTGGTGAAACGGTAGAATTACAACACTTTTTTCTTTGAAGCACCATGTCAATAAAAATTGTACTTCAGCAGTAACAATAAGAGCTCTCAAATAGGGTATTGACATCTATGAAAGGAATAAACAATAGGTAATAATTTCAAATTTCCTTGGAAATTTCGGATTCAATTCAAAAAATGGGGATCCAAGTTTTTTAATCCTCCTTGCCACTTGGTTAAAGCATTTGTGAAAATGAATTTATAAATAAAATTCACACGAGGCGGCTGGAGGAAATAGGGGTCATCCTCCCAGTCACCGAACCAGACAAATAATACTCTATATGGTTGGTTTGAATGGAGCAGAACAGTTGTCATGAAAAACTTCATTAATCTCTGCAAATGGAGCCATCTCATACTAATGTCAGTTAATAAGCACATTACGGTGAAAAATCTTGCTGTCGTTTTTCATTTACTTGTAGCTAGATTTCAGTATCAAATTGTTAATCGGTGTCTTGTTTTTTCCTTTTCTTTTTCTTTTTTAATAATCTCTATGTTGTAGTCCGATCAGGTTCCTAGAAGATCATTATACAAACACGTTGAACCTTGAAAAATACAAATATTTTTAATAATATCTTTGTTTTTACAAATTGCATATGGCAGTGACGGAATAGATGTAACATTGATCGATGTTTTTGGCATCACTGGAGCATGTGTTATAGTCGCATCAATCGAGGGGTACTTTCAAGTTGAGTGTTCGAATCGCGTATGGTTAGTAGTAGACGAGTTCATTTCGGAATGTGCGCACCACATATTTGACCTCCTTATACTTCCGGAATAATAAATTGTAATAATTGTTATTACACAGAAATAACAATTATTACGTGTCAATTATTACCTTATAATAAATTGGTGAACCCTCCAATAACATGTCAATTTTGTAAGCCAATTAAATTAAAGATAAATGATATTTAATAATTATTTTGTTAAAAATGTGTAAGTTTTCTAATATTTAAATTGTTATTGTGAGACAGCGTCTAACAGGTAGGGGGCTTTCGGTCGCCGCCCGTGTTCTAAATACTTTGAAGACGGCCTGTTATGGCCATATTTTTAGGTGGATACAGAGTGTAATAATGATTTATTTTAATCCATCTATAGGTTCATAAAATAACATATATATAATAAGATGATACCATACTACATAAATAAAATTGAAATTGGTAAGCAACATTTTAAAACCTCCTTATGGCTTATGTTTAGTATATAATTATACAATTTGGAAAGTGGAATAGAAAAAAAGGGAATAATCAATTCACTTGATGATACAAGAATCATCTCAGAAAATACTTATTGTTCCAAAAAAATTTAATGTGCTTATACCCTTGAGCGTAACTTGTTGGCATGTTCTCACCTGCTATTTGCGCAGCGGCTACCCATCACCGAAAATGCACCTATGCATGGTGAATGGAGAGCTCCCGCATGACCCATCCCCTATGACCCATCCACCATCGCCGTCCACCGGAAAGGTGATGTCATCGCTATCCCGGAAGCCATCTCCCATGTGGCTCCAAGCAGTGTGACGTGGAAGGTTTGCCAATTTTAAATTATTAGAACACATTCCCCCACCCATATGCATCCAAAATTTGAATTATTGGAAAATGTGAACACCGCTTCCTCCTCCTAATGCGTCCGCCTGGTAATCACAACACCATCACTGTTATTATGGTCCATCACTCTACATCATTGTGGTAGTCACGTGAACTATGTTTTTCATCCCCCATCGCATGCCATTTCGTTGGAACAAAGTTTGTATGCCATACCGTGCAAAGCCAGTTTGTATGCCATTGTAGCAGATGGTTTCCATTCCCTTTCTTGTCTCTAAGACGGTAGCAGAAAGCCGTAGCTAAGGTGCTCGAAGCCAAAGAAAGGAACAGGAGCCGGAGAAAGGAGTAGCAGACGGTAGCCCACACAAGTACTGGTATGGCTCTGTCTTGTCTGGTTTGCATTCACTTTGCTAGCCCTTAGAGGGTGAGAACAATTAGAGGGTTAGAATTCCTTCCATGTATGGGGACAGTGAGCCTTCTGAGTTATTTTGCTAGCCCTTTTCAGTAAACTAGAAAGTTTCATTTTAAACCTGTGGAAAAATGCATAAATGACTAGATTTTTTGTTAATTTGATAGATAATATTATTGGGTTTCCAGGTTATTTGTTTTAAATGAGAAATCATTTTTGAAAGGGGGTTTCTATGTATGATTCATTTCGGGTATCCATTGTTCCTCTTAATGCTAAATTTCATTTCATGTTGAGACCTTGAGTGGGGTGTGACTGTGAAACACACCATGCAAAACACACTGTCAGACCTCAATTCGCCCATACGGCCTATCAGACCTATCACCTCCTTGAATAATAAAACAAGAACTTTATTTGAGATCCAAAGGTAATACCCACGCTGAAACCCAAGCAACGTTGTAGATTTAGAAGTAATTAGATACTTGCAGCAAGGGCGTTATAGAGGAGGATAAAGAATGGTAAGGTGGGGATAGAAAACATTCAAGAGCAGGCCTGGAAGATGACAAGCTTGAGGATGCAGCCACGATGATCCCATCCTCCTATTTTTCAATATTCCTTCCACACTCTTATTTCTTTATTGCCACTATCTCTCCATAGAAAGTTTTTGTCATTGTAATCTATCTACTCATTTGTGTATCCTGAGGTCATTCATCCTGAATATGTTTGTAGTCTATAAGTGCCACTCTTTGTGTGCTTTGTCTTGTGCCTTTCCAGAGGAGATATGTGTATTGCACAGAAGGAAGAGATTTGATTATGTTGAGTTGCAATTGTAGAGAAGTCTTTTACGTTCTTGCATCGACATTTCCTTTCCTTTCTTCTTGTTACTTGTGAAATTCCCATAGTAATTTATAATGACCTTCTCAAGGTTTAGATCACCCATTTTTCAGTGCTACTGAAACTCTTTCCATTAATGTCCAATTCTCAGTAACTTGTTTGGATTATTTCTTTCTTTTAAAGTATAATTTGGTCAAGGGTAAAGCTAGAGAGAGATCTCAGAGAACTGGGCTATTGTGTATTATGGTCAACATAAATATGGAAATGTAAATCAAATGTAGTCCTCAATGATCCTTGTACCATGCCCTACATATTATTCAATGCAAACTCACGCCTGTCCAGTTTTCTCACTTAAGAAGTTGTGAATTTCAATCTTCTTTTATAACCCATTTTCACCTATAATTTGAACTTCTGGGTCACGAGTTCACTCTCAGTTGTTATCAAAATTTATGTAGTTCTTTCTCTTACTAACTTCCATCTAGAAGTTTTGGGAAATATCTTGACTTGATTCTAGAAAAATAGTTTCTTACAGACACCTAAACAAGGAAAGTGAATCATATGTCAAAATTCTTGAGAAGATTGCGGTCTTTAGGGACATAAATTATTGTTGGGGGTGTGTTGGGGTGCAAGATTTATATGATGCTTCGAATGGGCATGTTGAAAAGGCTTATGAAACATCTCACCAAATGCAGTTGACAGAAGACAAAGTGAACTGTTTGATAAAATGCCTCGACGAGATGTGGTCACAGGGACTGCAATCATTGCTGAATATACCCAAAATGGTGTTTATTTTGATGGAACTTTGGTGATTTATTTTAAAGAAGACTCAATTGGAAGGTTTAAATCTAGACTCGTTAACCTTTGCCAACATCCTCCCAGCTTGAACCAAACTTGGATATTTGGAATAGGGTATGGATATCAATGAAAACATAAAGGATAGAGGAATATTGTCAGATGTTGTAGTTTCAATGGTCCTGGTAGAAATATAATTAAAATGTGGAACCTTACACAAAGCAGGTGAACCTTACACTGATAGGTCCTCGAAAGAAAGATGCAGAGTTCTGTAACCTCGTGGATTCACACAATCCTGTAGCATTTATCATTTTTTTAAAACTTTGCAAAGATAAAAATGCCCACACAAATAAATTTGACAAATAAGAAGAATTTTATATGGATAATACAGTACCTATAATAATGTCAATAGTGCACTTATTGGTATCATTACCTGTCTATTATTGGTATCATTCCCTGTCAACAATTTTCTATATGGAGGAAATAATTTTGAAAACACACTGTAATTTTTGGTTTAAAAGTAATTACAGTGTGTTTTTCATCATTGTTGAAAACACACTGTGTTTTTCAACAATGAAATTTTAAACTAATTTCTTACTATAATTACTATAATTGAAAAACTACTTTTAAATTTCATGACATCCCATATTATACCTTTATAAACCATCAGTTATAGTTACTTTAAAACTTTAACATTGAAGAATTGAGTTCTATTTTAATGTCCACAAGTTTTCCTCCTCCCTTAAAACGTATACAATGTAACTCCATGTAGAGTTTTCCTATTTTAATATTTTTGAATAAAGGAAAGAAAAAACACATGGCTTTGAGATTCGAAAAGTATTATGTTAATTATTGTTTGATAAGATTATGAAACTTATGGATTGCAATATTTAAGGTGTTGATCAACTCTTTTAAGTTATGCAATAAACTCTTTTGTTCAAGTGTACTCCTTATTATGGTGTTGATCAAAATTAGTTGTGTTGTTGAATCACAATTTAATTATTGGTTTGTGTAAAAACTATTTTGGTGTTGTTGATTATAATTTTAAAAATCCACACAAACCTCTGGAAATATAATTTTAAAAATCCTAACTAAGTATGACTAAATAAATATGTGATATTCTGGGATATGTACAAATGGGAATGTGTGCAACATGAACTATTTCAACCTTTAGAGTTGTGAGGAGTGCAATTGGGACTATGTGGAGAAGTTTGAAGAAATTCAAATTTTAGAGTTATGTAGGGGCGTATATAAAATTGAATTTGTGTGCCTTAAAACAGTAGACACCCAAACCCCACATGCAAATAATTTATACTATCGTATCTACATAAACAAAGTACATTTAGCAGATTTATAAAATTTAGTAATTGATTGGGAAAGTTGGCCTTTTTCCTAGCTTGTCAAATTTCGATCTTTAGTAAGTCCAAGTCCTTTTTCCTAGCTTAATAGGGTGTCTAAATCCAATTTCTAATCATTCATATTTTATTCAAATAGTAGGAATGCATTTGTTAGGTTTTTTAACTCCACAAAATTTTCTATATAAAGTTTCTTATTATGATCCATTATTTCATTTCAATATTTATATTTCAACTTTTATACCCTAAACCCCAAACCCTAAACCCTAAGCCCTAAACCTCGAACCTCAAATTTTAGAAAATAATTATAGTTCTAGAAAATAATTAATATATTCAAAACTGTAAGAAAAGGAAGCAATTTGATGTCATATCTATTACCTAATACTTTGTAAATAGGAACAAATGTATGTGTTTGATATACACAAGGACAAATATAACATGAAACTTTTTCATAAGCACAAATATATTGAACAATTGTTTGGAAGCATGATTTCAAAACGAATGATGTGTTCTAATATTTTGTTTAGTATATAGACACTAAATAATAGTGTGACCTAGTTTATTATTATGGTATTATTGTATTCAACCCATTTGTTAATAAATGATAGAGGATTCGATAATTTCTACAATTCATGTTTATTAATCATTTGTATGAGACTAGTTAACTATGTTGATATTATGTTGGTATTGGTTAAATATGCATGCAATCTTCGAGTTGTTAGTTGTGATTTCATTGCTCTTAGCTATTTAAATTAAAT